>SKCR01028274.1:0-604967 GCA_019454045.1 Zanthoxylum bungeanum | reverse complement strand
CTTACTATTTTTGGCCCGGGCCAAAACCAAAAAAAAAAAAAACATATATATATATATTTTAATATGTTTGTAGCATTTAAATTGTTAATGTATCGATGAAACTTTTGATTTATTTGTGAATTGTCTTGTATATAGTGTAAATGTATTTTGTATTTATATAATTTTGTATTTTTTAAAAAAAACGGGCTGGATAAAGCCCGTGCCCGAACCCGGCCCAGAAGACACTCGAGCCGGACTTTTCCCGAGCCCGGGTTTTTTTTACTTTGCCGTGCTCGGACCGGACTTATCAAAGCTCGGGCCCGGCCCGGCCCATTGCCATGTATACTCTTACTCTCTTAGGATTTATTTTGCATCTTATTTAATTCTCTAGTTGATGAAAAGTGAACTAAAAAGTGGCATTTGATAACAATTAATTTTAAAAAAAAAATATTGATGGACCTTGAAAGACTCTACAGGGAATAAATCATAAATGAGAAATTATATTAATCAAAATAATGAGATTACAATCTTATTTATAAGAGATCAATTAAAATCCTACTCAAATATGGTTAATATATATATATATTTGAAATCCTTGGAGACCCTATCGTCAAATCATCCCTTCTGGATTTAAATGGAACAAATAAAATTTCCGGCTGTCTCAGGCTCTTACAAGAAACACACTCCCTAAATTTAAATCCAGAACATAAAAGTCAGACCCTAACCCTACATAATGACCCTAAACCCTACATAATCATACCCTAATTAAACTAAAACAATATGACTTAAATAAGAAAACAATTAAATTAAGGAAAGGCTAAATAACATACTTCTAAATAATCCCCATTACATCAGTAACGATAGGGACTTCAGACTTGAGTTCAAAAAATAGGCAAAATTAAAATCAATGAATTTTAATCCAATAATTCAGATTTAGAAAAGGAAAAAAAATTCTCCAATTTTTTTAATCTTAAAATCTGTACCTTTGGATCAAAATCCAACGGTCCAGATTTTACATTCGGGACAAGAGCCCCCCATTCCCTATGCTAGGTACTTTGCATCATCAGTGGCACTGTGAAAGGTACCACTGCTCTCTTAGATTCAGACAGCAAATTATTTAATTTAATTTTTTGAAAAAAATGTTTTTTAAGTGAAATTAGTGAGGGTCACGTTTTATATGGGAAATTTAAAAGAAAATACCTGCTGTTCATTTCAAATTTCAAATAAACTTGAGATTGTCAAAACCATCCCAGTCCCAATTATTAGGAATGAGAAAACAAATTAACGAATTAAATCAAAATATGATGGATTTATAGTCGATTCGTTTATTAAACAAATCATAATATCATAATTCGTATTTGATTCGTTTAGTCATGATATTAATCAATACATAATTTACATTAATTTATTTACATTAATTCTACATAAATATGTATAAGAAATATGTAATTAATATATATACTAAAATATTTCACCAAATATCGACAATATTATTTTTTCTATGGTAATTAGTTATAATTTCTTGAATCTTAATTGAAAAATAACAATAACTAGTAAAAAAATAAAAAATAAAAAATAAAATGAATCTTGAACGAATAAACGAATCAATAAGCTTAAATTCGCATTTGATTCGTTTAATAAACGAATTAAATCGAATTGACTCATTTATTAAACGAATCTATTTTTCAAACCTGTATTCGTTTTAAAGCGAATCTAATCGAACGAATAAACGAATCCAAATCCAAATTGCAACCCCTACATTATTTAATGGTGGCAAAAATCCTTTGCAAGATGGGCCGCTAGAGTCCAATACATTATGGATAAATAAGAAAAAAATTTCTATACACATTGATTAGATAGATCAGATACGAATATTGATATTCTCGTTTAAACAGAAGTGAAATCCTTATATAAATGAGGACTTAGACGGGTCCAGTACGTTAAAGACATGTAAGAATATAATTTTCATATATGTTGGATTGGATAGGTAGGATATAGATATTGACATTCTTATACCATATCTAACATAGATAATACCACTATTTAACTATTCATAAAATGGGTTGCGACTCAAAACATAACACGGTTTTTCGATTTAATATATTTTTACCTGTTTTCATGATTAATATTATAAACATTTTACCCTTAGTTTTAGGTTGTGTTAGTAAATAGTATTACATTGAGAGTATGAAATATGAAACAAATACTATAATATAAGATAGCATAAAAAAATATTATGTGATATTATAATTTTATGAGTATTAACAATATCGTTAACAATATATTTGATAAAATGCTCCACCAAATTATCCATTTAAAAAAAAAAACTATTTTTGACGTGAACCGTTTAATAAGAGCAATGATATACTCACATAAATTTCTACCAAATTTTTTATAAACTCTCTTATTGTAACTACAGTGATCTGCTGTAGTTACAATGAGAGAGTTTATAAAAATTGAGGGAAAAGTATGTGTGAGTCTATCATCTTTCATTTAATAATCCATCAATTTTCTACACCTGTTGCAATCTTCAAAGCAATTATTGTGAAAAACAATTTTAAGCAGCAAATTGTTTTAAAATATTTTCCAAAAACATCATGATGTGCCATGGGCCCTTACAGCCACTTATTTATTTCATTTCCCAGAAAGAAAAATCAGTGACACCTTGCACAAACACACTACTTTTTCACTTAGCTTTACTGGTGGTGGACCTCTCTTCTAGTCAGAAAATATATTTTTTATAAGAATTTAAGATAGTTAGAGATTTTATTTATTTTGTTTAATTTAACGATCAGATTTCCAATATTTAAGTGCCCTCTCCAACTATTAAATTTACTTGGTATTTTGAATTTAGATAAAGAATTTTTAATTTTTTATTAATAAAAATTATTTTAAAAATTCTTGCAGGACCGCCCTATGTGTTAGCTTTGGTTTACTGATAAGTGATAAGATGGATAGATCTTGATCTCATCTCTTACTCTTCAACAGGATCCTAAACCTACTCTGTTGCATATTATTACCATCTCTCTTTCTTTTTCACCACATGAATCTGGCAACTCATTAACTCTGCACGGCCACTTTACTAACTCCATGCAAATTTTCTTTTCTTCTTCTCATACCATCAATTTATTTCAAAAAAAGTCTTTTTTTTTTTTTTAACTGGGATTTCCTTGCTGTTTTTGAGCTGTGTTCTTGATTCTTCAGCTTCTGCATTATTATAATCATTTCTTTTCTTCTTTTTTTTTTCCTCTCTTGTATTACATTTTCTTTCAGTTTGTGGCTTTGTGTAATCATTTCCACCATTATATAACTTTTTCTTAGCTACTTTAATTGCCCAGATTCCAATTTCTTTTCCTCAATATTTCAAGATTCAGCCTTCACTTTTATAGCTAGATTTGTACATCCACTCTTGCTTGTTAGTTCTGCTTTTTTTGTTTTTCCCATTTTTGGAAGCTGGCTAGCTACTAGCTAGCAAATCTAAAGAAGAAATAATGGGTTGTTTTTCACTTTATATGACCATTAAGTTCCTTACTTTGTATGCAATGATTTGTGGAGTGAGTGGGCTTGGTGCTAACTGGGGCACACAAGCAAGCCATTCTCTTTCTCCAGAAACTATTGTGAATCTATTGAGGGATAATGGGTTTCAAAAAGTTAAGCTTTTTGATGCAGATTATGGGACACTCAGAGCTTTGGGTAAGTCTGGGATAGAGGTCATGGTTGGTATTCCAAATGACATGCTTGCTTCTATGGCTAGCAGTATGAAGGCTGCTGAAAAATGGGTTTCCAAAAATGTCTCTCAACATATCAGCAACAATAATGTCAATATCAGGTTTGCCTTTTTGTTTCTTTTTATTTACTTACCCTTTCATTTCCATTTCATTATATTACTTACATTTCAATTTTAAGTCATTGATTTTGTGGGTATGTGGCAAGTATTTGTTGATTCTAGTGGCTTAATAATGATAATATAGAGGCATATATGCATTTCTATTTTTTTCTGTAGCATTTTTCAGGTGTTTCTAATTCAGGAGAAAAACTTACTAGATCTTCCACAATTTTGAAAATATTGTTCCAATTATTTTGAAAATAACCAATCAAAACAGAGCGGAAAAATTAATTGGAACACTTGTCATTCACGGATTAGATGGCACGGTACTACAAGGACTGTCCCTACATAAGTTTTTCTTCTAATTCAGTTTAGTCATCCTGATTCTCTTTGTATGATCGCATTTTTTTCAATCTGACATAATTTTAAGCCTTGTAACAACTGAATATTTTATTATGATTTATACATTTAGCTTGACTTGGTTGTTCAACTATATATGAGATTGAAGTTTTACTGTTTGTTATCTTCATAGAACTATAGAAGTATTATTACTCTGTTTCAGGAATAGCCGGATAGGGCACTTACCTTTGCTTCTTGTTGCTATGTTTTTGAATAGACCACTTATAATGTTCGTGTTCTAAAAATTGATTTGGTAACTTATCAAGGTAAAAATTGATTTCAGATAACGCTCAGTGTATATGTCATATTAGGATATTCTTCAAACCTAAATCAAGCAATCTTAAACATTCAATACTAAAAATACCATGTGCTATTAGATTCTTGAAAGTTTAGAGAAAATATGGTTAGGAGAAGATCTAGTTTGTAGTTTGTACATATAGAGAAATGATATTCGTGCAAAAATTTGTACATCAAAATGGTGCAAAATCAAACAAGACCAAAACAAGGTATCTTTACGTACGAATAACATTTCTTGTATATATCCTGCATTCACATACCATTACATCCGATATCATCTGTGATTAATAATGAGAACACTATCACCACACCTTAACTCTAAAACTCACTGTTTATGCATATATTATTACAAAAATTCTTGTTTTGGTTCAATGCTTCTTCAGTTGTTCCTTACGACTGTCTGAGTGTGTTTGGGGATCTGCTCCCATTAAACAATTGATCAGTTAGTTTCTTCAATTTCTTCTGCTTCTGAATAACGTGCCCTTTAGGATTTTGTGCATTTAAGCAGATGTTTTTGGCCAAATGATGTTAAGATATATTCTTTATTACACTTCCGGAAGTTAGGGCATTTAGCCTTGACAACAGGCTGATCTGTCAAATTCCATTTAAAGAGGGAGAGAGAAAGAAAATCTAAATATGTGACGCTTGAGAGTTTCTCTTGCATTTATCGCTACACTCATACTATGCAAATTGCAGATTGTTTTGAGCTTGTTTTTACTTTTTGTCAGTAAGATATCCCAGCCATTTCCTGACTGATAATTAGCCCTGAACATTGAGGGTTACTTTTCTTTCGTGAATATTTTCTAGTCAACTTTTGTGCAATGGAATTTTCTTTTTGAAGTTCTCATGCATTAAAAATATGTACGGGCAGGTATGTTGCTGTTGGGAATGAACCTTTCTTGGAAACTTATAATGGAAGCTTCCTCAGAACAACCTTCCCTGCTCTTCAGAATGTCCAGTCTGCGCTGATAAAGGCTGGGCTTGGCAACCAAGTGAAGGTCACTGTGCCCCTTAATGCTGATGTCTATGAGAGCACATCTGGTGTTCCTTCTGGTGGGGACTTCCGAGCTAATATTCACGATCTCATGCTTGCCATTGTCAAGTTTTTGAGTGACAATGGTGGTCCATTCACTGTCAACATCTATCCTTTCATAAGCCTTTACATTGATGCCAACTTCCCAGTTGAGTATGCTTTCTTTGATGGCAACTCATCGCCTCTAAATGATGGTGGGACAACATACTACAATATGTTTGATGCAAATTATGATACCCTTGTGCATGCCCTTCAAAAAAATGGGTATGGAAACTTGCCTATTATAATTGGAGAGATTGGGTGGCCGACTGATGGAGACAGAAATGCCAACAATGAGTACGCTCAGCGGTTCAACCAAGGCTTTATGTCCCATATTTCTGGTGGGAAAGGATCCCCAATGAGACCTGGACCAATTGATGCCTATTTGTTTAGCTTGATTGATGAGGATGCTAAAAGTGTCGATCCAGGGAATTTCGAACGGCATTGGGGAATATTTACTTATGATGGAAGAGCCAAATACCAGCTCAACCTTGGGACCACAAATTCTGGGGCTTTGGTTCCAGCAAGAGGTGTTCGCTATTTGGAGAAGAAGTGGTGTGTGATGAAGCCTTCAGCCGGACTTGATGATCCTCAAGTGGCACCAAGTATGAGCTATGCCTGTGGACTTGCTGACTGCACTTGCCTTGGTTATGGGACATCATGTGGAAATTTGGATGCTAGGGGAAACATTTCATATGCATTTAACAGCTACTATCAGAAAAATAATCAGCTTGATGCTGCCTGTAAATTTCCAAACCTTTCAATGATCACTAAATCAGATCCATCAGTGGGAAGTTGCCGATTTCAGATTATGATCGAGCCATACTATGGAGGTGCTGGAAGGAGAATTGGGTCACTAAGGTTGGTTGTGGGTATTTTTCTCCTTTTTCTAACAGTTCTGTGAATTCCAAGGCTTCTTATTGATGAAGAATCACTTTTTCATGACTACTTTAATTTGCTTTGTTGGATAATGACAATGTGGTAGTAGTAGTTAAAGGATTCATAAATGGTTCAAATATAGTCTAATTTTCAATTGGCAAGGCAAATATTTAAGAAACCACGATTGTTCTTAATTGAAGTTGTTTTTTTTTTATGTGTACTATGAACTATGTGAATTGAGGCCTAACCAGGTAGATAGAGATTCTATGGGCTGATTTGATCTGGGATATTTCTGATGTTCTCATATATTGGTTGACTTGCGATATTCTTTCCTTTTGTATATAGTCTTTATCTGTTGTGGATGTTTGTATTTTGTACTTTTTTCCTCAAGCTCCTTGGGTGTAGCTTTTCAAATTTGCACATTTTTTCATAAAAGAATACACATGCTGAAGTCAGATTATCAATCTTTATTGTTATTAAGCATATGTTCACACGCTATTGCTACTGTCATATTTCAGTTTTTTCGCTTCCCCCTTATTCAGAGTTTTCAAGCCACGGGCTCCGCTCTGGCTTCCCTACATTTCTCAAAGCCTTCCAAACAACACTGTTACACTTGAATCCTGACCCGAATGCAGTTTGCCAAATTCTGTCACCCCTCTTTACCTTTGCATTTGCTTCCATGTAAGCCAGTTCATACCACACACTGCTGCTTGACGTGTTTCCAAACCGTTCCAGTGTCTTTCTGGACGCTTCCATGAACTCTTCTGTCAGCTCCAAGTTCTTCTGAATTTCGTCGAGCACTTTCTTGCTGGTTGCCAATATGCATATATGCTCAAAGGCCCTCTTGTAGTCTGGTATATAAGGCTTCATCTTCTTCATGAAAAGCAAGTTGGTGAAGAAATGAACTTGTTCTGAGACAGGCAGAACCAGAGGGCCAAGAGTTGTTATGTTGGCCTTGAGTGCATGGCCTCCAATCTCTATCATTTCCTTGCTCACCGAAAGCCCTTGCCTCCCTTCTGCATCTTCCTTCAGATACATGCATTTGAAACTTCTGTTGTCCATTCCTTTGTGAGTTCGAACTAGCTGCGAAGCTTCATGAAATTATTTACTCTTTGTTTGTGCATAACATTCATTAATTAGTAGTAATGGATGTATTCAAACTTTTTGTTTCATTGCTCTCATGATTTGTTATTGTAGAATGTAGAGTATATGGATATATAATTTGTTGAAATAGATCTACATATGATGTGATATACCTGCTTGAATACATACTTGGACCGCCATCTATCAAGGCGGCGGCTGGAGAGCAACATGGCGGCAGCCCCCATTCGGAAGAAGCAATTAGGCAGAAGCATGTCTGTTTCATTGCCTCCATACCATGTACTGCTCACAACCTCTGTGCTAGCTACTAATGCATAAGAGCCAGGGTAAGCATTTAACAGATCTTTAGCCAAATCAATAGCTATGATTCCAGCTGAGCAACCCATGCCACCGAGATTGAAGCTATTGATATTATGCCTGAGTTTGTAATGGTTTATTACCATTGCTGAGAGTGATGGTGTAGTGTTCAAGACTCCGCAGTTGACGATGAGGATTCTGATGTCCTTTGACCGGATTTTTGTTGCAGCCAGAAGATCATCGATTGATCCGAATAACACCATTGCTGCCTCTTCTCTGCTATCCTTCAAATTTGTTCTGTAATCGGGGCGAAAAACTGCTCTGGGCAGACAAGTCTTGTCTCCGATACCGGAATTCTTGAGAACCCTTTGCTTGAACTCCAAGGAAGCATCATTGAAGTTGCCTGATTTTCTTGATAACTCAATGAATCCATCTTTTGAAATCTACAAACATATTGCATTAAAAGATAAGAAAGGGAAAAAATAGCATTATTTTACGATAAGAGAGGGGTTTCACTAAGTTTTAAAATATTTCGTTTATTTTCACTAAACAGATCATTAAGGAATCTTGTACTATAAGTAACATTCAGGTCAAAATCTCACTCACATCAGAGTTGCGAAAATGTTACCTCAAGTTCGTTTGGAGGACGATAACAAGCAAAATCGACTAGATAAATTGGACGGGGAGTTAAATCGAGGTAAATATAAAGAAGTAATCCCAGTAATCCGAGCAGGAAAAAGGCATCAATGGAATCAAACGTGGGAAACAAGTCACTGAATGTGAGCTTCCCAATTTGAGCACTGAAGATGACAACGAGAACAGGTGCAGTAAAGAGATATACACCATGACTAAGGAGGTAGCCATAGCCAAGCTTAACGTATTTCAAGTTGACAGAGTTGAGGAAATCCGGGAGACGTCGCCGGACCCTGACGGAGAAACTCAAGGAACCGGCGTATGGACCGGAGTTTTCGACACCCCGGTTCACGATCTCCGAGGAAAGAAGCTCATGCTCTCTTGCCATGGAAATTTAGTTGTTGATGAGAAAAGGAATGAGGAGGGCAAATACATGATTTACGTACAAAAGCATGCATGGGATGGGAATATTTATTGGGGGAGGAAAATAATAAAATAATTGTAAGAAGTTACGTTGAATTGTAAACGATATGTGTAACTGAAAAATGGGTTTTTGTGCATGAAAGCGTATGATCAGCGGGTTTGTAGCACAATAGAAGTTGTGTGTTAGTGAAAAGAGAAATGTTGAGGAGACTCGATCAGGAAAAACGAGATAAAATTATTATTAAAATGACGTCGATGTTGTTGTGATAGTGATTTTGTCCATATTTTATCTCTATTGGTTGAGAAAAATATTTCACACATCAGTTGAAAAATGATTTTGATTTCTAAATATAAATATGAGACAACCCTCAACTTTACCGTTAGGTTCTGGGTTTAGTTAGGCTCATGAATTTCAATTGGTATCACGGATTAGATAAGAGACCGGTCTACATGTGGGGGAGGGTGCTGAGTAAAATATCTCACACATCGATTGAGAAGTGATCTTAATATTTAAATATAAGACAATCCTCAATTCTAAATCTTACTTTTAGATTTGAGTTACACTCATAAATTTCAACATCATTTAATCTTCGTATCATTACTCTTCTAAAAATTAATTCAAGCTCAATTTGTTTTTGTTATGATCTGACATTGAGGCTTCTAATTAAATTAAGTTAGAAATTTATGGAGATCACATATGCAACTGCAACTAGAGATGGAAGAGAGAGGAAAATAAATGAAACTTTGTGTGGTGATGTGGCTTAAAATTCATAGTTACTGTGAAACAAAAGCGGTAAATGTGAAATAAAAGTTTAAATTGTTTGATAAATATGACTTGTTATTAATTTTGATAAAATAATAAAAATAATATCGATGGTGGTTTTTCATCCGAAGAATGATCAAACACGGAGGAGGAATATAATGAAGATTATACTTTGTCATAAGTAGATGACAAAGGCCCAAGAACCTAAAGAGGGATGCATGAGATCTAATAGAGAAACATGTCCTCGTGGTACAGAAGAGTTCTCCCAAAGAACTGAATTTTCTAAGGGTGAAATGAGTTTTGATATCGACCCGACCTCATGAAGATGGATAATTTGAGGTTTCCTAAGAGTTTGTGGAACCTGACCCGAAGAGATCCTTATCTAAAAGCCCAACCTAGTTGAAGTGAGGGGCAAGACTTTGATTAGCATCATCTGTCTCGGCATGCTGACTCAAGGAACGAAAATGGGATCTCAGGACGACCAATATTGAAGTCGTGTGATGTATGTCATACTTGGGAAGGTGTGCTTCTAGAAGGTTAATGATGACAAAGGGAAAGCATCGATCCACAATGGTTATAGGCCCTGCCAGCCTCATAGGCCGGTGCAATGACAGAATACTGACAGAGTAAAGCCGCTAGAGGCTGCCATAGGTCGGTGCGGTAGTAGAGGGAGGAGCTAATCTGATTGGCTGGATTATGGGTGGTTGAGGCTGGCAGTAACTGTAATGATGATATAGTGACATCAGCAAGCATCATGGTTGGTGAAACAATGTATTTTGAAGCATATATAAAGGGGTTGAAGGTACAAATTCAAGAATTAATAATTTTTGCATCTCACTACTTGTAAAAATTTAAATTTTAAGAACTAGAGATAGAGAGAGAAAATTATTGGTCATACACCCGACCATTTGAGAGAATTATAATAGGTTTATGTAAGACCCGATATGACTTATTACCGTACTAGTTCATTCTCCCATTTGTAGTTGTTGTGATATTTTATATTGTACCGCAAGTGTACGGTGTCAAATTTTAATATAAATGAATTTAGAGTGTCGAACCAACAAGGATTGCGCTAACTCGCACTAAATACTACAATTGATAATCCTAACTTTATTTAGACGATAATTAACAAAGATTTAATTAAATAAATAAAATATAAAATATTTAGATAGGATGAACTAATACGATAGACATTCTAGAGTCTGATTTCACCTAGCTGTCTCCTATGTATTTATCATGTCAACTAATCATTGTTCAGTTAAATTATTTATAAGTCAAGACTCCGAAATTATCCACTCCCTCTCTCGAGCATCAGTGAAAATATCATCAACTACAGACTTCGATATCTCTATAAAAATCCAGTAGTTAACAACTCATTACGCTTTGTGATTCTATATTAACGACTTCAAAGGAATTTATATATTCTCTCGAACTCTATAAATCTCTTAGGTTATATTCTCTAGATCTATTCAAATCCTCTCTCTCGAGTGATAGATTTCAAACATGTATCATCATATTTGTGGCCAGCAAACACAAAACATTAAACTTAAAAGAATATAAATAACTCAATAAAACTTCATAAAAGAATTAGCAAACAATTTAAGGTTCAAGCATCGATTACATCATTCTCCAGAATTAAGGAGTTAGTTCATGACTTAAAGATAAAAACAATGATAAACAAGTCATGAATCTAATGGAAATCATTAGAGTTCTAAGAAAGAAACAATAAGATAAAACCCGAATTGAATCTATTCCTCTTCGGACGTCACCGCCTTTGTCTCCTCTTGTCGCTCTTCAATCCTCCTCATTGGATCTCTCTAAAATATATATTTTGGTGTTTTGTGCTGTGTATTAGCCTCCACCTTGAGTTTTGGACGAACTAATCTATTTATAATAAAGCCTTGGGATCATTAAACATCTAAAAACCCTAAAAAATAATGTTTCTGGTGCACTCGGGGTGTCACGACGCCAAAATCTCTGTATTTTTATATGAGTGTCTAGATCTCTTTGAGTACATGCAAATCGATATATTATGGGTCTCATAACTCTTTCTAGATCAAAAGTTATAGCCTTTTTAAACTTAGTGCGCAGCTGATGCTGATTTTGCCTGTTCTTGAGTCCGATGCTCCCAATAGGTCCTGAAACACTCGTAATTGGTCCATTCTTCATGTTCTAATGCTTCTTACAAATAAAACATAAAATAAACTATAAATGACACTAAATGACTCGAACCATAACAAAATAATAGGCTAAGGATGCCGAAATAAGTGGGTATAAACCGCACTTATCAGTAGTTCAGGTCGATCTTGACCCCGAATAGTAATAAAATACCCTCATTTTTATCCTGTTGACGTAGGTAGGAGTCATTCTCCGCCGAACCATGTAAACTATGTGATTATCCTGTTTGTTTGCTAAGTTTGTGGTTCCCTACTAACCAAATAAATTCACTGTTCGAGAGAGGTTTATTTGAATGGTGAATTCTCTATTTTGCCATTCGAACTAAAAACAGCCGTCAACAAATAATATCAATTTTTTAGAAACAATTGTGGAGTATAATCTCTTTAACTTCTAAATTATAATTATAGAAGAAAATACCAAACAGATCGTTAATATTTTTATTTCAAAACATATGTTGCTTCAAAACAATACCAAGATCTCAAATGAAAACCTTCATCAATTGTTATAATTTGGTGTGAAAAAATAACGAGCAATATACATTTATCATACACAATATGTACACATTATGTATCAGTTGTTTGTCAATCTCGATTCTAGCTCATTATGTAATCGGGGTAAAGAAATCATTCATAATCTCTATTTGATTTTTAAATAAGGCAAAAAAATAATACTAAATATAGTATCGAAAGATACATAATATCAAATCTCAATTCAGATTCTTGATTTTTTAAATAATATTGGGATAAAAAAATATCTCGAATCCCCACTAGACTTTTAATCGATATGAAATATTATCATCCCAAATCTCATATTAAACAGTACGAAATCTCAAATTCCAATCGAAATTCAAAATTTTCTACTAACCATAATCTTACACCTAATATATAACAAGCAACAAAACAGCCAGTAAACTTTTAGAGTTATTTATATGTTATTTTCAATGCATTAATACTAGTAGGAGTGGTCGGTTCGTTTGGTTAATCTTTGAATTTTTTAACCGAACCGAAATTATTTGATTAAGTAAATGTTCAACCGATTTAACCATATGATGACACATAATTATTAACCAACCTAACCATTACTTTTCCGACCGGTTTTGGTTAATTCGATTAGTAACCAGTCCAGAATCTCCACAAATAACAATCTACTTTAACGCATTAATACAAATTTAAATTCATCAAAAAGACAAACATATATGTGTATAACAATAGAAGACAAATTTAAATTCAACAAAAAATAATCTGCAACTACACTCAATAGAGGAAGAAGGAAAAAATTTAATTTCTTTTTAATTAAATATATATATAAAATCAAATTATGGTTTGTAATCGGTTAATTGGTCGGTTCGGTTATACAAATCTCATAATCTTAACCGAACCGAAAAATCAAAAAAGTTAAAAATCTTAACCGAAAAAATCGATTTAATCATAAAAACCGAACCATTATTAAAAAAAAATTGATTGGAACAGTTCGGTTAATCGATTAAAACTGATTAATACACACTCCTAAATACTATTTATAAGATACGTACAAGAAGTGATATTTCAACCCCTTAATTTATCTCATTATCCCCACTTTTCAATTTAAATTATTAAACTCCACAACCACAAATACCCTTATTTAAGAATAAAAAATAAATAAAAACTAATATAATTTTTAACTGATTTTTCTTTCATATTCTCTATCATTCAGCATCATCATCCCCTCCCCAGATTTCCATAACATCAAATCCATTCCCACCAAAACCAGTAACCCACCACCATTGTCCCCTTGACTTTTATCACACTGCACATCTTCATCAATCTCATCAAACTAATACCATGCTAGTAATGCAAAATCAAAATATACACAAATTTAGAGAAGTAGAAGAGAGTTTGAGAAAAAGAATTGTCTTTGTGAGAGAGAGAGAAACTTCAAGCTCATAAAATTCATTCTTCAATTTTAATTTTGAGTATAATTTTATTCCCCTTCTTTAAAAATGATCTTTCACTTTGCTTTTCCCTCTTAACTACTTACTACATCTTCCAAAAGTTTTCTGTCACTCAAAATTGCATCGTTCGGATTAGGGGTGGCAAAACGAATCAACGAATCAAATTTGTATTGAATCCTAAACGAATCGAATCAAAATGTGATGGATTCGTATTCGATTCGTTTATTAAATGAATCCTAATATCAGGATTCGTATTCGATTCGTTTATTAAACGAATCGAATACGAATATTCGTTTATTCGTTTAGTCATGATATTATTTAATAAAATAATTTACCACAATTGATTTACATTAATTCTTCAAAAATATATACATATGAAATATGTAATTAATGTATTTACTAAAAATATCTCACCAAATATCGAAAATATTACTTTTTCTATGGTAATTAGCTATAATTCATGGAATCTTAATTGAAAATTAACAAGAACTAGTAAATAAAAATAATAAAACGAATCTTAAACAATAAACGAATTAATGAGCTTAAATTCGTATTCGATTCGTTTAATAAATGAATCGAATCGAATTGACCTATTTATTAAACGAATCGATTTTTTCAAACCCGTATTCGCTTTAAAGCGAATCGAATCGAACGAATAAACGAATCCTGATCCAAATTGCCACCCCTAGTTCGGATGGCAATTGGGCGGTTTTAGTCTTAAGGGGTATGTCTTGATGATATATGGGCCATGATCTGATTTTAAAGTCATGGATTCACATTAATGGAGTACGTTTCTTATAAAAATATGAGATAAATGAGGATTTTACTTTCTCTGTTAAGTCCAGAAGAGATGGTTTAGCGACGGATTTCCAGTGATTTCTAAAAAAAAGGTTGAGCGATTTAGGAGAGATGGTGTATGAGTTTGATGGGATTTTAAGGGGGAATATCAGTAACGCAGCGGAAACGCGGAAAATCAAAATTTTCCGATTTCAAAATTTTTCTTGGATAAATGAAATAAACTTATTTTACACAAGAAACCAAATTTCTTGGTAATTACCGAATTGGCCCAAAACTTTACAAATTGATCATTTTAGTACAAAATTTATCAAATACAATTTTGGATAATTCTAAATCATTTCTAAAATATTTTCCAACATATCTTATACATCAAAATCATATTTGCAACAAAACCCTAAAGTTTTCTCAAATTGCCGTGAGCACCCCAAATTTTCAAGTAATTGCATTTTGGTCCATTTTGTTCAAAACATGTCAAGATCAAATCCAATCAACCCAAAAATTTACATGTATCATATTCATACCATAATACATCACATATATGAAAAGCCCCAAATTTGGAGTGGGATAAGAACCCTAATTTTTCAATTTCTTCAAATTGACCAATTTTACCAAATCTTTAAAATCCAACACTTTAATCCATTCAATACTTCACCAAAAAAAAAACCCTCACCATTTTGAAACAACTCTAGAACAATTCTAGGTCACCAAGTAGAGTGGCTTACTAACTCTAGAATGTAACTTTGATTTTCAAAGAATCAAAAGTAAGTTTTAAAACAAGTTTAAGTTCACTTACATGCATCAATCTTTCACACAAGTTCTCAACCAAATAAACACAAACTATAATAGAAGAAAGAACATCATAGCAACACAAAATGATGCCAATCATGTTAGAAACAATTTCCATGTTGAAAGTTTTAAAGAAAGACTTACAAAATCCAAGTTTTCAAGCTTTTTCTCCTTTGGCCTTCAAGGTTTTCTCTCAACTTTCTTTTATGTTTATTTTGTGTATTTGAACTTATGAAACCCTAAAAATGAAACAAACAATATATACTTCACAAAAAATTGACCCTTGGCCGAATTTCAAGTAAAGAAAATATCTAGATATTTTCTCAATTTTTGTTTCATTTAATAAGCTTTATCAACTTGTTATCTTTAATCATTACAACTTTAATAACTTTATAACAAGTCAACAAAGGCAACTAAAGTCATTTAAATAAATATCACAACTTAAGATATTTATATTTTTAATTAATTAATTATTTAACTATTAAATAATTATTTAAATACAAATATAAAATATATGTATTATATTTACATTAAATATCAAATACATATATATTTATGATATTAGTCAAATATCTCAATTTGACAATTAATTAATGTGTATTTGATAAAATCTATCATTAAATACAAATACACAAAAATAAAAAATTACTATTGGGTCCATTCACATGTACTTTTGCGTTTAACCTTTAAACGACTTATAAATAATCATTATTATTTATAAATGTTGCCCTAGTGCTCTACGAGTATATTTCATTAGTGAGACTCTCTAGATTCAGGTATATCCGTCACAAAATCTAATTTCGTGTCCATAATTTACCCACCCGTAAATTATGATGATCACGGATAAACTAGCTTAATCATACAGGTCGAGGTCATTGCATACGTATAATCCTTCCGTCACAGGTATCCGGATAATCCCTGAGATATAGATGTAAACATAAAATCTCTATAGGTATTATCCTGTCGACGTTTCTATTAGCAATCTCTAAATAACACTCGAAATTTACTTTTGAAGTATACTATGGCCACACATTTAACAGATTGCTAATCATATATGGACTAACTATGCTCTGTACACAGAACTGACGGATCCTATCTTGACACACACAAGATATCCTGAGGATCGGTCCACACCCAACGAACAGGCGGAGGTCTAATCTAAATAGATCGGTGACGTGACTGCCATCTAAGTGTGGAGGATGTTTCATAAATCTACAGTGGTATCTCAAGTCGAAGGACCACTATGCTACTCAACCCAAGAAGATTCTTATTGACGTTGGTGTACGATCCATTAAGAATCTTCGGTGAGTCGATCAGTGTTTATCCACTATAAACACCTACACGTCTATACGAGTCTCTCCAGACTCATGGTTTATTGGGATAAACCATCGGACCAAGTCCCGATATACGCATGTACTGGTCTCAATGGATTTAACTAACCGACCCGTGTTAGTAAATCTTGACCAGGAACTATGTTTGATAATATATATTTAGCAGTGACACTTCTCAATGTCAATTACAAACTAACTTTGTAACTGTGTACTGCATTATATATTATCAGGTCTTTGTCTAATATATACATATCATTAAACCACATTTAGTTTCAATCTAATAGTAATTAGATCGAATACATATATAAAAACAAGAGGTGTAACCACTAAGAAAGTAATATTATGGAAAAATGAATTGATCGTATTCATGAATTAGACATAAATATGGTTCGAATTGACGCTCTGAGCACCAACCCCAACAATTTCTCCCATTTGCTCTTGTGCCAATCCACGGTATCATATACACATCTCAATGTGTATCGTATACACATGGCTCTCAAAAGTTCACCTCGCACTTAAGAGTTAGGGAACAAGAAGTAGGTCCGCTATAACATATTGAGTTTGTCAAACAAACTCCATCGTTTCCCATAGCCAGCATCATTCATATTTTGTTGAATCTAAATTATACATTAATATGACTTTGATGCTACATCAGTATTGTGCTACAGCTACTGAGTTGTCCAAGTATTTAGGGATCAAATCAAAAATACTATGAAGACAACCGCAACCACAACAACAATACAAAACTTCTAATTTATCAGGTCACTATGCAACTTCATAAGTCAATATTTCATAAGTTGCATCTAATTCCACTGAAAAAGTAGAATCCTATGTGACACTCTAACTGTATCTTTTCTGACTCTTTGTGACGTAGACCGTCTAACGTCATAATTAGTCTCAAAACTAATATGACCATAATGGTTGCAGACTGTATTCTTCATGAATTAGAAACTCGTTCTTAATATCTCAAATATCACAAAGAACGTGTTTCAAGATCCATCATATGGTCTATAGGGTATCAAAATAACTCGTAACAATTATGATTAATTCGATATATTTAATCGCACATAATAAAGTATTCATTATGTCATCATCAAATGATACATAAGATTGATTAGACATTCTAATCAATATCTCTTTCAAAAATGAATCATCATTTATGAAAGATGAATACTATATACAAGACACACATTAACTGTCAAACAGTTATACTAACTGTCATATAGATAGCCTTGTTGTGTCTTTTATTAGATCATATCTGATGCACGAATAATATGAGTATCTCAGAAGTCTCTTAGTTTTATATCTTATATAAAACTTTATATTGAATATAACAGAGACTACTCCCACTGCTTTCACAGAGTAAAAAAGACTTAGGTAAATCTTTTACCTTACAAACACATCATTATTACTATAATAATGATAATGTTGTAGGATATATAACACTAGAAAGTAATTTGTACGCTCCCACTAACCCTTTTATCACAAATGTACTCTCTATATTTTGATAAAATCAGACAATCTGACTGATATCAAAATTAGAGAACACGGATTTTCGGAAGACTTATCCGAGTCTACAATAGGCTCTATAAGCTAATACACTAAACTGAGATCTCAGCAGAACACAAACTCTAGGGCCATTCCAGAATGAACTCTTCAAACAAAGAAATCGCAACTGATCTCTTATCTGAATAAGTCTTTCAAAAATGCCATTTTGCATTCTTTAGCTAAAATGTACAGTTTAATATCAACATTAACCAATATATCTTTAATTGTTCAATTAGCGTGACTAGAGATAAGTTTTCTCAGAATTTATAATAGATTACTTAGTATAACTTTTCTCACTGTCACACTGTTAAAGGTCAAACCCTTAATAAGCTCACACTGCTTTCGATGCGCAAACAATTAGCACATATCATGAACTAATTCATAATGAAAGCTTAATCAAGTTCAAACTTAATCGTAGTAAGCTATGAAAAATCTTAGATCTATGGTTCAATGGTGAATTTCCAGAATCGATATCAAATATCGCTTCCATTATAAGTTATAGGATAATTTTCTTCGGTAAAAAAATAACATAACCATTAAGTATCAAATACTCGTAAATGATTCTAATATCCTATTAGACTTATATAGAATATGTATAAGGGTTGTTTCATCTTATTAATTACGTAGTTCTATTTATAATTTATCATTCTCACATTTGACTTCAATAAGTCAAGTCTTTTCTACAATTGTTAACATCTGATGTTACACACCAAGTAATAAAATGATTTTATTACTTACGATCGTAGGAAAGATATTCTATCAAATAGAATACAATATTCTATCAAACAGAATAAACGACAAACTTTTACTTATACCTCCGAGGTATAAGTAATTTCCATTATATAACTATTATATAAAAGAAAGATACAAATCTCAAACTTTTCAAGATTCAGATTTTCTACCTATATATATCATATATGTAACTGTAGAAATTAATGGAACCTAAATTAAAAAGATGAACTAGTGTTACTGGAGCATATCCCCAAGAGTATTGAAACTAATTTGGTAACATTCAATATCAAACGAATCAAATCATATAAGATTCGACTGCTCCCACTGCTCAATTCCATCAAGATGGAATCGTGGAAGAATAATATTGAATAAGAATCATATTCACTGAATAACCTTAGAACTAATTGCTTTAAATTTATATGTTTGATCGTATCAATGATCTTTGAACAGTTCAAAGACATGTAATGAATTTTAAGGATAGAGTTCTAAAAAAAAAAAACTTCAGATTGAATATATTTGAACAAGTCAAAAATGTTCAATCTACGTTTCATCAGAACAGATTGAAAGTTCTTGATACTTTCAAGACGTTCAATAAGTGTTCCTTCAGAAACACGTAACTAAGTTATGACAATGCATAAACTAAGTTACGAAGTAAAGAAAACTATCTTAAGCAATTACAATTCATTAAACTACATACATCTAATGTATCAGTTTAATAAATCTGGTGGTCCAATGACAAATCATTAGTTAAACGAGATTTTAATCACCTTCCCGAATACAATATTCATTAAATGGATAAGGATATGTGGTGTGATCTCATATCAAACCATCATTTACCATACAGAATAAACATCCAACACTTAAGTGATAAAATCTCATAAAGCACCGTTCTAAATTATTTACATTACCGAATAATTTTTCTTAATGTTTATCTCTACGTCAATGACACTATTAGCTATATTTAAAATATATAACAATTGTTTATAAAGAATAAGTAACTATCCAATAGTTGCAAGTTCCTATATCAAATATCAAAATAGTAATTAACTAATATTTTAAATAACTAGACGAGAGATCTGGTATCCAATACCTATAGTTGTAGTATTGTGAAAATTAATATTTTCTATAAACAACTATATGCATCTCCTTTCTTTAGCTTTACTATTTGCATTCAATTATTCACAACAATTGCAAATAACTGATCAGCAAATTGTGTCAGACACATTGCCTCTAAAGGTCATTAAAGCTAAGAAACGTCATTACTAGATAAAAAAATACCTAATGGGGCTTTCTTAATACCAGTCAAGAATCTTGAGACATGAACTAATTCAAGTCAATTCTTACTGCACAAGAAACTATTCTCTCTAAAGTATTATATCCTAAAAGGGATATCTATCTAGATTATCTGTCATGACTTAGAAACTAAGTCACTAACCATCTTGATTTTTCAAGAAAATCATAACAACAGTTCCCGATGGTTTAGACCAATATAATAATATCATAGTCTAATAGTATCTAGAACCTAATCTAGAATAACTGCAACTAAGAGTCAAGTCAGATAACATATCATGATATGTGTGCAGTAAATAAAAGTTCAATTCTATATAAACGACAAAATAAGGAAAACAAACAAGTGACAATTTCCATAATAATACACACTGCATAAGTTATGGAATCTTTAAACTTAGCAGTGCCTCCCATTATTTTACGTAATACTGTAATCCCCAACGGAAAAAGAGAATTCAATAATTAAATCGAATTCCATAATGGGAAGTGGACCCCATGAATACATTTCGACTCACAGCAGAGGCACGGTCTTGCCTACGTATATTCATCAGGTAGACAACTCATTTGTCAATCACTCACTAGTGACTCCTGGGTTTCCGGTCCTGGTCGTTTCTCATTGTGACTGCTAAGGCAGACCCATAAGGAGACGTACCAATGTTAAACTCATCAATGATAAACTCAAGCTACTTGCGTAACCCTGACAGCTAGGGCACGTTCAGGATTGCGCTTTCGCTTGAATTTATCTAGTATCTGACATACATCCGGTATAAATAAATCTCTATCGGCTACACCCTCAGAGCAGATGCACGTTATCAGATGTAGTTATGGAAAATATTCATAAACCGTATTGACAAGACGGACCATGTAATATGCATCAAATATATAAATTACATAAAACCTTATTATTTAGGGATTTTCCGCAAAAGAATCTTTTAATTTATTTAATCAAATTAAATAAATATATGCATGCAACAAGTAAAGAATAAATTAAATATTGAATTTAAAAGACATAATCATATTAGGGTGGCCAGAATCAGACTCGCTCTGATACCATTTTGATGGGGTTTTAAGAGGGAATATCGGTAACGCAGCGGAAAAGCGGAAAATCAAAATTTTCCGATTTCAAAATTTGTATTGGATCAATGAAATAAAATTATTTATTTAATTACCCAATTATCAAATTCTGAAAAATTACACAAGAAACTAAATTTCTTGGTAATCACCGAATTGGCCAAAAACTTTGCAAATTGATCATTTTAGTCCAAAATTTGTCAAATACAATTTTGGATGATTCTAAATCATTTCTAAAATATTTTCCAACATATATTATACATAAAAATCATATTTGCAACAAAACCCTAAAGTTTTCTCAAATTACCGCGAGCACCCCAAATTTTCAAGTAATTGCATTTTGGTCCCTTTTGTTCAAAACATGCCAAAATCAAATCCAATCAACCTAAAAATTTACATGCATCATATTCATACCATAATACATCACATATATGAAAAGTCCCAAATTTAGAGTGGGTTAAGAACCCTAATTTTTCAATTTCTTCAAATGGACCAATTCTACCAAATCGTTAAAATCCAACACTTCAATACATTCAATACTTCACCAAACAAGCCTCACCACTTTGAAACAACTCTAAATAAATTCTAGGTCACCAAGGAGTGGCTTACTAACTCTAGAATGACAACTTTGATTTTTAAAGAATCAAAAGTAAGCTTTAAAACAAGTTTAAGCTCACTTACATGCATCAATCTTTCACACAAGTTCTCAACCAAATAAACACAAACAATAATAGAAGAAAGAACATCAGAGCAACACAAAATGATGCCAAGCATGTTAGAAACAATTTCCATGTTGAAAGCTTTAAAGAAAGACTTACAAAATCCAAGTTTTCAAGCCTTTTCTCCTTTGGCCTTCAAGGTTTTCTCTCAACTTTATTTTATGTTTATTTTGTGTATTTGAACTTATGAAACCCTAAAAATGAAACAAACAATATATACTTCACAAAAAATTGGCCCTTGGCCGAATTTCAAGTAAAGAAAATATCTAGATATTTTCTCAATTTTTGTTTTATTTAATAAGCTTTGTCAACTTTTTATCTTTAATCATTACAACTTTAATAACTTTATAACAAGTCAACAAAGGCAACTAAAGTCATTTAAATAAATATCACAACTTAAGATATTTATATTTTTAATTAATTTAATTATTTAACTATTAAATAATTATTTAAATACAAATATATTAAATATATGTATTATATTTACATTAAATATCAAATACATATATATTTATGATATTAGTCAAATATCTCAATTTGACAACTAATTAATGTGTATTTGATAAAATCTATCATTAAATACAAATACACAAAAATATTGGGTCCCTTCACATGTACTTTTGCGTTTAACCTTTAAACGACTTATAAATAATCAGTATTATTTATAAATGTTGCCATAGTGCTCTACGAGTATATTTCATTAGTGAGACTCTCCAGATTCAGGTATATCCGTCACAAAATCCAATTTCGTGTCCATAATTTACCCACCCGTAAATTATGATGACCACAGATAAACTAGCTGAATCATACAGGTCGAAGTCATTGCATATGTATAATCCCCCCATCACAGGTATTCGGATAATCCCAGATATATAGATATAAACATAAAATCTCTATAGGTATTATCTCGTCGACTTTTCTATTAGCAATCTCTAAATAACACTCGGAACTTACTTCCGAAGTATACTGTGGTCACACATTTAACAGATTGCTAATCATATATGGACTACTTATGCTATGTACACAGAACTACGAATCCTATATTGACACACAGGATATCCTGAGGATCGGTCCACACCCAACGAACAGGCGGAGGTCTGATATAAATAGATCGGTGATGTGACTGCCATATAAGTGTGGAGGATGTCTCATACATCCACAATGGTATCTCAAGTCGAATGACCATTATGCTACTCAACCCGAGAAGATTCTTATTGACGTTGGTGTACCATCCATTAAGAATCTTCGGTGAGTCGATAAGTGTTTATCCACTATAAACACCTACACGTCTATACGAGTCTCTCCAGACTCATGGTTTATTGAGATAAACCATTAGACCAAGTCCCGATATACGCATGTACTGGTCTCAACGGATTTAACTAACCGACCCGTGTTAGTAAATCTTGACCAGGAAGTATGTTTGATAATATATATTTAGCAGTGACACTTCTCAATGTCAATTACAAACTAACTTTGTAACTGTGTACTGCATTATATATTATCGGGCCTTTGTCTAATATATACATATCACTAAATCACATTTAGTTTCAATCTAATAGTAATTAGATCGAATACGTATATAAAAACAAGAGGTGTAACCACTAAGAAAGTAATATTATGGAAAAATGAATTGATCGTATTCATGAATCAGACATAAATACGGTCCGGATTGACGCTCTGAGCACCAACCCCAACAAAGTTATCTTCTGGGAGCGAATCCATTTCAATTGCAAAGCACATTCGATGAATTTTTTTGAGATTTGTGATTTTTTTTAATAAAGTGAAACCATACAAGAGAACATAACAAATAGAACTATTATTTAGTTTTAATAATTTTTTATTTTTTAATAAGGGTATTTATGGGATGAAATATTAAGGGTGATCACGGTTTCGGGTCAAACCGCAACCCGACCCTAACCGCACCAACTCAAACTGCACCACGCGGTTTGAAAAAAATTTAAAAATGATTTCGGGTCAATTGGAACCGAACCGCAAATTTCGGATCGGTGTGCGGTTTTGACCCAACTGTGAGCTGAACCGCCCAAAATTTTAAATTTTGACTCAAACCGCGACTCGAACCGCCTAAACTGCCGACCCGTGTTCAAATTAGATATTATTTTATATTTTTCTTATTTTTTAACCATGAAATTTAAGATATTTAATGATCATATGACAATATGCAATGTATAAATGAAAATTAGGTATTTTTTCTAACACACAACACTTCCTTAAAAAAATTTATAATCCAAACCGCCGACTCGAACAGCCCAAACCGCTAAACCACCAACCCGAACCGTCGCGGTTTCCTTATCAAATTTGCGATTTCGGTTTCTAATTTCTCAAACCATCAACCTGCGCGGTTTGAAGTGAAAAACGAAAAAATCGACCAGAACCGCACTATGAAATATCACTACTCTTGTATAAAAATGTGGAGCCATGAAATGAAGATGGGCAAGAATCACATGACTCATTTGATCAGAAGATTGACAACAACTACAAAGCCCATATCAATCATCCAAGATGAAGTCAAAGAAATGGTATCAAAACATTTATATGAGCAAACACTTCAGTTCTACAAACAAGAACTGCACCCTTCAGGCCTTTATTCAAACACTGCCATTCTTCCTTCAGTTATCAAAGCATGTGCTTGTACTCAGCCCCACCAACACTTTGGCCTTCAACTTCACTGCATAGCTCTCAAATCAGGCTCTGATGCAGACCCAGTTATATCAAATTCTCTCATGTCAATGTATTCAAAATCTTCAAAATCTGAATCTGCATACCAAGTGTTCGATCAAATGCCTCATAGAGATACCATCACTTGGCATTCCATCGTAAATTGTTTTACTCAAAATGGGTGTTACGTAAGATCGTTAGAAATGCTTAAAGAAATGTATTCATGCGGGTTTGTACCAAAACCTGAGCTGATTGCTGGCGTCCAGTGGCGGAGCCACAGTGTGCCCAGTGGGGGCAGTTGCCCCCACTGGACACACTAAATTTTTTTTTTTTTTTTTTTTTATAAATTATATATATATATATATTAAAAAATATAAATAATTAAACAACACCCATAAATACATTATTTATTAATTTTTTGAATTGTATTTTTTAATATAATATGTAGGCCCAAGCCCAAATTATTTCTTAAACATATCTAAAATAATTATATTTAATTTGTATGTGTATAATTAATTGACTATTTTTCATTTTAAATTCACTCATTTATGTGTTTTTCCATTTGCAAAAGAATAGAGATTTCATTATATTTAAATAAAAATAAAAATAACTATGTTTATACTTAGGTTTGATTTTAGTATATAATATACTACATAAACTTAAAATACATAATTTTAAAAATAAATTTTTACTTAAATATTTAGGGTAAATTGGTATTTTTAGAAATTACTAATAAAAATATAATTATGAAAATTTTGAGTTAATTTATAAGTTTAGAAATTAGGAATTATTTCATAATTTTCAAAAATATAGGAATCATCTTGTAATTTCAAAAAATATGTATGAATTCATTATATATTATTTTGGTAAGAAAAATTTTGCCCCCACTGACTGGAATTTCTGGATACGCCACTGCTGGCGTCATATCGGTTTGTGCACGAGTAGGAGATTTGAAAGTAGGTAGGCAAATTCATGCTCTTGTTATTGTTGATGAGAGTTTTGAGAAGTCAGTTTTTGTATTAACTGCATTGTTAGATTTGTATTCAAAGTGCCGTCATCCGTTGATAGCTTTAAGTGTTTTTTATCAAATGGAGGCAAGAAATGAGGTATCATGGACTGCCATGATTTCGGGTTGCATTGATAATCAAAACTATGACATGGGTTTTAGTTTGTTTCAAGCAATGCAGCGGGAAGGCGTTAAACCTAACCGAGTGACATTAACTGTTGTTTTGTCGGCTTGTGCTGAGTTGCGTGATATACATGGGTTTGGGAAAGCCATCCATGGGTATGTTTATCGTTGTGGCATTGATTTCGATCATCATTTGTCAGCTGCTCTCATGCATATGTATTGTGAATGCACAGAAGCATTTGGTCCTGCCAGGATCATTTTCGAAAAGTCAAGAGTTAAAGATGTTGTGATGTGGAGTTCTATTATCACAGGCTATTCACGAAGTGGTGATTTTGGTGAAGCTATGAAACTCTTTAGCCGAATGAGGCTGGAGAGAATTGAACCTAACACTGTTACTTTATTGGCAATCATTTCTGCTTGCACCAGTCTATCTTTTCTAAGCCACGGACTAGGAGTCCATTGCTATATCATGAAAGTTGGCCTAAATTTTGATGTTTCTATAGGGAATGCATTGATTAATATGTATTCAAAGTGTGGCTGCCTTGCCTTTTCACATCAAATTTTCAAAGAAATGGCTGCCAAAGATTTTGTGTCATGGAGCACATTAATCAGTGGTTATGGCCTTCATGGTTATGGTGAAGAAGCTTTACAGCTATTTCTTGAGATGCAAGAAAGCGGGGTGGAGCCAGATGCAATTACAGTTCTTGCCATTTTATCAGCCTGCAACCATGCTGGCCTTGTGAAGGAAGCAGAAGCTATATTCAATAACGCGATGAAAGATAAGAAAATAGCATTAGCGATAGAACACTATGCTTGTTATGTTGATCTTCTTGGAAAGTCGGGTAAGATTGAAGATGCGTGTAAGGTTGTGAGCACAATGCCCATGAGACCTAGTTCAAGAATTTTATGCTCTTTAGTATCAGCTTGTAAGATTCATGGAAGATTGGAAGTGGCAGAAATGCTTGCACATCGACTTATAGAGGCAGAACCTGCGAACGCATTGTTAAGTATGGTTTACAGTGTATCTGGCAAGTAGGTTAGAATATTGTGCTGATTTGAGCTCAAGTCTTTCCTATTTGCTGAGTTTCAGTCCTTTTTGTGCCAAATTTCTTGTGTAACAAAAAGCATGATATGTATGTTACTTGTGCTTGCATTTTCTCATGGTAACCAAAAATCATTTTTGTAGATTCAATAACATTATGTTTAACATGTTTGATTCTAAAATGCACTCCTATACCCATTAAGGATTATTGATATTGGAGACGGTAAAGGTACTTAGGACTCGTTTAACTAAGCTAATACCAAAAATTACATATTATAGCTTCATTCCCTAAAGTAAATAACTCGCAATCATGGACTCGAGAATAGAGACCGTCCCAATCAGTACCCGCCACATGTCCCAATAGTAATTGGGACATGTTGGGACGGTCCTATAGGCCTTGTCTCCATATAAATTTTTCTGTGTTCAGTCTGAGAAAACTTTGAAAGCAGGAAATAATAAAGAGCAATGATACACTCACACACTTCTACTTAAACTTTTACAAACTCTCTCATTGTAACTACAGTGATATACAGTAAATCACTGTAGTTACAGCGAGAGAGTTTGTAAAAGTTTAAGTAGAAGTATGTGTGAGTGTATTATTTTTGAACAAGAAAACAATACTGGCTGCTCCAGTCTCACATATCACAATGGAAATGGGTAAAGTGCTCGCTACAAAAGTGCTTTTCCGCATACAAACAATAGTGATTGCCAAGCGTGAAGCAATGAGGGAGACAATAACCAGACTTTTATTTGTTGAACTTAAAAAGACTATGTTAGTTCCATTTTTATTGGCAATTTCCGTAACAAAACAAGTTCAATTGAGTTGTAATGAGTCTTGAAGATCTCGGAGGAATTGGACAAGTATTTGGCAACATGAGATAGAGATTTCAGAGCGATGTTTACTCTTTTGCATATTTCAGAAGATTTAGAGCTCCAATTGACATGAGGTCAGTTTCATTGAAAAGTAGACTCGAAGACGATCGCGTACATATAAAGAACTCATGATTTAGCCAAGAGACGAGAACGTTACAAGAATTTTAAGTTGCCCCTGAAAATCAGTCCGTGTTCCGCGTTCGTGTTGCGTTCGTATATTAGTTCGAACGTTTTCGAGGCATAAACTTTGCGTTTGAGTTGCGTTTGAAATGCGTTCGAACGTCCCTGCGTAAGTAGGTTTTCTTAGACACATTTTAAAGCCAAAATAACACTAGGAAACCTTTTTCTTTTGCCATACATATATAAACAAACATTGAGCCACCTTCCCCAATGGTTGAAACAGTTGAAGCATATTTCCCTTGAGCCAAAACCTCTCAAAACTTTCAACTCTCTTTGATTCCACCATTGAAGACTTCTTATCTCATTGTCTTCTTCATTGATGGTGTGAATGTTTCTTTGATAAACCTTCAACACAACTTAACCCAAATTCCCTAATCCTTTAGAGTTCTTTAGGAGGAAGTTTGGTAGTCGGAGTTCCGGCGTCATTGGTGATATAATCTACTCAGAGACTTCAGAGGTTCTGAAGAAAACCGTGGGTCGCGGGCTTGAGGAGTTGCCTTGAGTTCTTGCAGTATTGAGGTACTTGAGTCGGTGGAGTTGCCACCATAGGTCTTGACCATCGCTGTAAGTTTTTTCTCTATATAGTGGATTCGGGTGGTAGCCTATACCCGGAGTGGTTTTTTACTCGGAATAGTTTTCCACTTCGTCACCAAAATTATTGTGTTGAATTTTGTGTGATTGGTTTGGTTGATTTGGTAATTGCATGTTTCTATTCCATAGTTGCAGTAACATGACTTGTCATGCTTATTGTTTGTAATTCCGCATAGGGTCAGAACCTGGGATAACCTCGAATTTTCAATTGGTATCAGAGCCTGAACTCGATCCTTGACCCTTTAGCTATGGAGCGTAGTCAACCCTTAAATTGTGATACCCTCACATATCGTGATTTGGCCTTGTTTACAAAGAAGTTTAAGAAATTTCTTAAACTTAATAAGAGCGGCCATAACAGTGATAGAGATATGAAGAATAAGCCTAGAGAGAGTAGGCATAGCAAGAGAGAGTCTAGAGGGGATAAGGATAATAGATCCCGATGTGTCCAGTGCCATGAATGTGAAGGATATGGGCACGTTAGATTTGAGTGTCCCACATAACTTAGGGCTAAAGGCAAGAAAGCCATGACAACCTCTCTTAGTGATTCTGAAGGTGATGACTCTCCTAAAGACAATTATATGGCCTTTACTGCTAGTGTGTCAGAGGAGAAAGAGACTGTTGTTAATGATGCTGATTCAGAAGTCTCTCCCGATGAGTCTGTAGATGAAGAAAGTCTTCAAGTACCTATAGCAGCTAAACATGACTTAGGTAAGAAACCTGTTGAGTATAGTCATGTGATTCCTCAATTTGTTCCTCGTCATGTGACCCAACCTCAACCTAGAGGTGATGTGGGTAAACCTCACTCTCATTCGAGGTTTGTGTCTGCGTGCTATCATTGTGGCAAGGCAGGACACATTAGGCCTAAGTGCTTCATGTTGCACAAACAAAAGAAGAGGCCTAAGATTGTGTCACCTAGATTTGATTCCTCAAATCTAGTTTCTCAAGTTTCTGCATTAACCAAACAAACTCAATTTCTTAGTGAGAAACTTTCTGTGTTGACAAGGAATTCTCAAGTGCAAGAGATTCCTACGAAAATTTGGCTGAGGAAGCAAAATGTCTTCCCAAATACTTCTGAATGCCTTGATCCTGACAGGCATGTTGAGAGTGCACTCCGGTGCAACTCTTCTTAGAAGTTGCATTTATTTTTCCCATTGCATGTGTGTGTGCGTGTATTTTATGTTTTTGCACGTTTATTTTTCTTTTCACTGCATATGGGTGTGTGTGTGTTTTGTTTTTGTTATATATCCTTTAGTAAATAGGATGAAAACCCGGACATAAATTTCATAGCCGATTCCGAATGGATGGTAGTATGATCTGCACTCGGGATACAACTCCACGTATCATTGGATATTGTCAAGCCATGTTGTGTCTTTATTTTTTGTGTTTTAAAACTGAAAAATTAAAAAAAAAATTAAAATTGAAAAAGACAAAAAATATTTTTTATGGCTTGTTAGAGCATGAATATTATGTGCATGTGATCCTGATATGTAGGATATATGATTATGCATGTATGATATGCTTTTTTTTATGCTCTATATGCATTTGTGTATGTGATAAAAACTCTTGGTATATCTTGTGCTTGCAATTCACATAGACGATTTTATTTTATCAAGGCTTGGTCGCATGTATGAGTTTTTGGAATGGCAATCAAATCTCTTCCATGTTTTGTTTGCTCAATAGTGTGACCTTTGACTAGTTGACCTTGTGATATCCCCTTTTGCAAAAGTAAAAAGAAATATATTTAAAAAAAAATGAGACTAAGTGCAAAAGAGCCAATGTGGCCAAATTCAAAAGATAAGGGCGAAAACCTTTCACTCGAAAGAGTTGTTAAATATGAGCTCATGATATTTATAGGGTAAACAATATAGCATGCAACCAAAGTTGCTTATTTTCAGGTCCTAGTGGTGCTGGGTTTGAACACCTATTTTGTGGACTTTGTTTGTTTAGAGATGGATTTCTTTGGCTGTGTCCAGCTCATAAAATAAGGTCTTAAGCCTTGATTCGTTATGCACTTTATTTTTCCACGCAAGTGCTTTATATGCTTTGGTGTTTATATCATATGTATAAGTGTTGTATTTAGCCACTTTTAAAATGTCGCATATTGTTTCATGTCATAAACAGCTGAATACTGACTGGGTATCATTGTATCAGCTTGAAATGCTGTTTCAGTAAGTTTTTGACAGGATTTGTATTTATCTCAGTATGTGCCTGTGTGTGCTTCATGTTATTGCATACCAATTTTTTTTTTTATTTCTTGTGCTTCTTTTTGAGTTTTGATTTACTTCACGTGTGTTATTTTGCTAAATATATGTGTCTGTTAGTGAGGGGGAGTAATTCTTGTTTGTTTATGCTCTTGCATGTGTTTTCTCATGTTCTCATGTTATTTTTCCTATTTCTTTTACCCTTTGTCATTTCGTGACAAAAAGGGGGAGAGTAATATATTAAGGGGAAGAGCCTTAATATATAGGAGGGAGCCGTAGAATATCTTTAGATATCTCCGTTTTAAGGGGAGTTAAGATTAAGTGGGAGAAGAATTTCTACTTGTACATGCATGAGTTTTATATTTGTTTTATGTTATACTTGATAATCCCAATGCTTTTCACGGTATCTTGTTGTTTGTGGATGCTTCAGGTAGCAGGTATGTTGCTGTGGTGGCTTTGATTTCAAGACTACTTGGTTAGGTATTAGATCGAGTCTTTATGTAATAAGTCACTATTTTGATGGTTGACAGTTGACTATTTTCTTTTTGGGTCTATTACCGTAGTCTTTGTATTATGTAGTGTTTTTTCACGGAATGCCAAAGGGGGAGATTGTTAGTTTCATTTTTATTGGCAATGTCCGTAACAAAACAAGTTCAATTGAGTTGTAATGAGTCTTGAAGATCTCGGAGCAATTGGACAAGTATTTGGCAACATGAGATAGAGATTTCAGAGCGATGTTTACTCTTTTTCATATTTCAGAATATTTAGAGCTCCAATTGACATTAGGTCAGTTGTATTAGAAAGTAAACTCGAAGACGGTCGCGTACATATAAAGAACTCATGATTTGGCCAAGAGACGAGAAAGTTACAAGCATTTTAAGTTACCCCTGAAAATCAGTCCGCGTTCCGCGTTCGTGTTGCGTTCGTATATTAGTTCGAACGTTTTCGAGGCATAAACTTTGCGTTTGAGTTGCGTTTGCAATGAGTTCGAACGTCCCTGCGTAAGTAGGTTTTCTTAGACACGTTTTTAAGCCAAAATAACACTAGGAAACCTTTTTCCTTTGCCCTACCTATATAAACAAACATTGAGCCACCTTCCCCAATGGTTGAAACAGTTGAAGCATATTTCCCTTGAGCCAAAACCTCTCAAAGCTTTCAACTCTCTTTGATTCCACCATTGAAGACTTCTTATCTTCTTATCTTATTCATTGATGGTGTGAATGTTTCTTTGATAAACCTTCAACACAACTTAACCCAAATTCCCTAATCCTTTAGAGTTCTTTAGGAGGAAGTTTGGTAGTCGGAGTTCCGGCGTCATTGGTGATATAATCTACTCAGAGACTTCAGAGGTTCTGAAGAAAACTGTGGGTCGCGGGCTTGAGAAGTTGCCTTGAGTTCATGCAGTATTGAGGTACTTGAGTCGGTGGAGTTGCCACCATAGGTCTTGACCATCGCTGTAAGTTTTTCTCTATATAGTGGATTCGGGTGGTAGCCTATACCCGGAGTGGTTTTTTACTCGGAAGAGTTTTCCACTTCGTTACCAAAATTATTGTGTTGAATTTTGTGTGATTGGTTTATTTTCTGCAATTTATATTTCGCTTTAAATTAATATTGTGGATTTTATTATTGTTGGTTGATTTGGTAATTGCCTGTTTCTATTCCATAGTAGCTGTAACAGGACTTGTCCTGCTTATTGTTTGTAATTCCGCATAGGGTCAGAACCTAGGATAACCTCGAATTTTCAGTCTACAACATTCAGATAGAGCAAATAATGTCCACAGACACTCAAAGACAATTTCCAAAGAATATGAAGAAATTTTGGGACAAAATTAAGAGATATAAATACCCCCATTCCGTTAAATCATCAAACAGTGGAAGGTACATTCTTCTAAAAGCTGTCAAACATTCAATATAAACAGAAGCATAACTCTTTCTAAGATAAAAGCTAAATGTGTTATTGCTACAAATAATTCTTGGAAACTGCCACATAGGTCCAAGTCTACTCACTTTCTGCATGTCTCCAGTAAAGATGAAGTGTTTAACCTGTTATCTAAAGAAAGAAATGTCAGTGATACATCTACTGATGCTGGACAGCTCTGCATGGGAACATGATCTTGCCATTCTAGATATTACTGGCTTACAAATCGAAACAGATCAATGGCAGCAGTAAAAAATGTTCCAACTTACAATGTCAGTTGTGACTGTAATAGTTAAGAATTGCAACCCAAAAGAAAAGAATTCAAATCATAAAATAAAAATTGCTTAAATCACTTCAAAACATGTTGAACCTTTAGATTCCATATAGGTTATTTGATTACAAATTTGCAAATGACCTTTTGGTTATTAATCTAATGTGTATGGTCTAGCTAAAGCAACTGATGTTAGGAAGAAACAATAACAGACAGATTAATAGAAGAGCAAATATCAGACATCAGAGATTCAAACAGGAGAGGAGACTGGAAACAACAAAGAAATCAAAGAGAAGAAATAGTAAGCATGGGATATCATGAAACAACATAGAGCGAGGGTGGGAGTAGAAAGAGGCGGGAGGGAGACAGTGTCTAGACAACATCGTTTAACTCATTCAGCTTCTTTGACAAATGCAAATCTTATTCAAATAGTTATCCAAATCAATGAAATCAGCATGCAACTCAATTATATTACCTAAGATTAAATTGACAATCGATTGTGCATAACTAAATTTACCTCGTTGACGTAAGTATGAGTCATTTTCCACCGAACCATGTAAACTTTGTGTTTATCCTGTTTGTTTGTTAAGTTTATGTGGTTCCCTACTAATTTGTTTGTTAAGTTTATGCGATTCCCTACTAACCAAACAAATTCATTGTTCGAGAGAGGTTTATTCGAGGGGTGAATTATTGTGATTCTCTGATAACTGAAGAGTGTTTATGAGGAAAAACCTAATCTATTACTACAAGAATAGAATTACAAAGTGCTTACAAACTTTACAAAAACCTAATTTCTCTCTACACTCTCTAAAATTTCTTCACTTGAAGCTTAATATTTTGAAATGCTCAAACTCTCAAATGAGCTCTCAATTTATAGTGAACTCAAGCTCACTATTCCAACAAACTCAATTGATGCACCTAAAGCTATTTTGTTGTTTTTCACCATTTTCAAAAGGTGGTGCACCATTGTCAAAAGTGTGATCTAAATCTTTGACAATGGTTCATGATGTAGCTGGATTCTATCAATTCTCCCCCTCCAGCTGCATCCGAAACGATCGTCATCTGACAGCTATCCCGGCTATGTCTCTGCACAACTCTAGCTTGTCCCGAGTAACCACCTTTGTTAACATGTCAGCTGGATTCTCATCTGTATGGATCTTCACTAGTCTCAACAGTTGTTGATCCATCACCTCGCGTATCCAATGATAGCGAATATCAATGTGCTTCATCCGAGAATGATACATTGTGTTCTTACTCAAGTTCATAGCACTCTGTCTGTCACAATGTATCTTGTATACTATCTGCTTGATCCATAATTCTTGGAGAAAACTATTTAACCACAATATTTCCTTTCCCGTTTCCGCTGCTACAATATACTCAGCTTCTGTTATGGATAATGCAATATACCTCTGCAATCTTGACTGCCATGACACAACTCCCCCTGTAAAAGTGTAGATGAAACATAATGTAGATTTCTTACCATCAAGATCTCCTCTCATATCTGAATCTGTATAGCCTTTCAAGATTGGATCAGCTCCCCTGTAGCACAGACATAACTCCGATGTATCCTTGAGGTACCTGAGAATCTATTTGACTGCCTCCTAGTGTTGTTTTCTGGGTTAGAGAGAAAACGACTCACTACACCCACTACGTGAGCAATATTTGTCCTGGTACATGCCATAGAAGACATTAGGCTTCCAACTGCTGAAGAATCTAGCATTGATGACATCTTATCTATCTCTTTCTTGGATGACGGACACAAACTCTTGCTCAATTTGAAGTGGTGTGCTAGCAGAATGCTGACAAGTTTGGCATTTTGTATATCGAATCTACTGATTATCCGTTCAATATAACTCTCATGTGACAGCCACAACCTTTTGTTCTGTCTGTCCTGAACTATTTAAATTCCCAAAATCTATTGAGATGGTCCTAAGTCTTTCATGTCAAAAGACTTAGAGAATCTCTTCTTCAGTCGGATGATCTTCGATGCATCTTGTCCAACGATCAACATGTCGTCTACATAAGTAGAAGAGCAACGAAATTTCCATCTGGAAATCTTTCAATGTAAACACACTGGTCTGATGTAGTTCTTTTGTACCCTTAACTCACTATGACCGTGGCCTTGGTGCTTGTTTGAGGCCGTACAAACTCTTTTTCAACTTGCAACAAGGTTCTCTTTTCCTGTAACCTTGAAACCTTCTGGCCCGCTCCATGTAGATTTCTTCATTTAGATCATCATGAAGAAATGATGTTTTGACATCCATATGTTCAAGCTCTATGTTCAAACTGACTACCAATCCTAGGATAACTCGAACTGAACCCATTTTTACCACTGGTGAAAAAATTTCATCAAAGTCGATTCCCTTTTTTCTGTAGGAATCCTTTGACTACTAATCGGGCTTTGTGTTTCACCATATTTCCGCCGCCATCTTTCTTTAACTTGAACACCCATTTGTTCTTCAGTGCCTTCATGCATTGTGGGAGCTTGACTATCTCATAAATATGATTTTTCTGCAGAGATTCCATTTTATCCTCCATAGTGTGCATCAATTTTTCTTTGTCTTTATGAGATATCGCTTCCTTGAAACTTTCTAGCTCCCCCTCGTCAGTAAGAAGAATATAGTCAGATCCTGAGTATCTGTTTGATGGAATTCGGCCTCGCTCAGATCTTCGTACCAGAGGTTCACTAGTTTCTGGAGGTTTGTCATCATCCTGATTTGTGGATAATCCTGTAGCATCTGATGGAGCGGGTTGCCGCTCCCCCTGCTCAAAACCATCTTCCTATTCTGGTTCTGTTTCTGACATATCATGCACCCCATCATTATCTGTGGCAACTCGTGTTGGTGCTGGGGTTGTGTCTGGATTTGAATTGGTTTTATCTACGCCGGAATTGGAAGACATCTTGGGCTTTTCAATGTCTTATATAGTATGGTCTTCAAGAAACACTACATCCATGCTTCTAATGACTTTCCTTTCCTTCGGGTCCCATAACCTGTATCAAAATTCCTTGTCTCCATAGCCTATGAAGATGCATGGAGTAGTTCTTGCATCGAACTTCTGCCTCAGCTCATCGGATACGTGTACAAGGCTAAACAATCGAATGTTTTAAGGTGAGAATATGAGAGATTCTTACCAGACCACACTTTTTTCCATTATGTCTCTTATCAACTTGGAAAACAACCAGCTTTATCCTTTCAACATAAGAAACATAATTTTGTTGCCCCATTTGACTTGGTTCACTATGATGTATGGGGACCTTCACCTACAGTCATTACCAGATGATCTAAATATTTTGTCTTGTTTATTGATGACTATTCTTGATTTACATGGATTTTTCTTAAGACACAGCGTTCTGAACTACCTCAAATTACAAACATGATCAAAACACAATTTTCCAAAACTATCAAAACATTGAGGACTGACAATGCCAAAGAATATATTGACTCTGGAATTTAACAATTTTTAAAAGCACAATGGACCATCTCACAACAATCATGCCCATATACCTCTCAATAAAATGGACGATCTGAATGAAAACATCGTCATATTTTTTATTCCACTCGGTCTATTCTCATTTCATCCTCTTGTCCTGAACGCTTTTGGGGTGAAGCTGCCCTTGCAGCTGTTTATGTTATTAATTGTGTTCCTTATTCAGTCACCAAACAACATCTGTCTCTTTATGAGTGCCTCTATGGTGTTTCCCATCCTTATGATCTTCTCAAGGTTTTTGGGAGTGTTTGTTTTGTTCTTCTTTCTCCCATAGAGCATGACAAGTTAGAACCTCATGCCAGACTTTGTTGTTTCCTAGGTTATAGTATTCAACACAAAGGGTATCGTTGTTGGGATCCTATAAACTTCGTATCTCTCGTTATATTATTTTCTGAGAATATTTTTTGTTCTCCTATATTTCTAAGTTCACAATGTCACCTTCAGATCCACCTCCACTTTTCACTAACCTTTCTATCGAGTTGTTTCCACCCGATGCAGGTACTCATGGTAAGGATACAGATGTCCAACCCCCATTACCGTATGTTCTTTATGATGTCTCTCCTACATATACTGCACCAGAGACCATTGGTGACTCATCTATGTCATATCCTACTCGAGTAAGAAATCATCCCCCTTACCTTCAAAATTATCATTGTTTCTTTGCTCTTGTTTCTTTTCATGAACCTCGGTCCTATAGTGAGGCTTCTTTTAATCCTAATTGGCAGCAAGCTATGCAAGATGAATTACAGGCATTAACAAAGACTGGTACTTGGGACTTGATTGATCTTCCTCCTAGTAAAAATCCAGTGGGATGCAAATTGGTTTACAAAATCAAAATACATTCAGATAGATCTATTGAGCGTTATAAAGCACGTCTTGTTGTTAAAGGATTCGTTCAAGAGTATAGGATTGATTATGTGGAGACTTTTGCTCATGTTGCTCGCATTACCTCAGTTCGTAGTTTGCTTGTTATTGCTGCTGCTCGACAATGAAGTCTGTTTAAGATGGATGTCAAGAATGTTTTTCTCAATGGTGATCTCACTGAAGAAGTTTCTATGAAGCCTACTCCTGGTCTTGATCATCCACCAAATACAATATGTCGTTTGAGACATGCCTAATATGGTTTGAAGCAAACTCCTTGTGCATGGTTTGCCAAATTCAATACCGTTGTCAGTTAGATTGGGTTTACCTCTCGTCCACATGATTCAGCCTTAAAAATCCAAAATGGTATTGTGATATTACTTCTTTATGTTGATGATATGATTATTACTAGAGACGATATTTTAGGCATTTCAGATCTCAAGTAGGCTCTTAGTCAACAATTTGAAACAAAAGATCTTAGTTCTTTGAGTTATTTCTTTAGGACTTGAGGTTATTTGCTCTTATTATGATTATCATCTCTCGCAAGCCAAGTATGCCTCTGATCTTATTTCTCGAGCTGGCCTTACAGACAGCATGACAATTCCAACCCCAATTGAGTATAATACTCATCTTACACCTATGGATGAAGATAACACTCTTCTTGATGATCATACTCTCTATAGAAAATTTGTTAGAAGCCTCATTTATCTTACAGTCACTCGACCAAACATTTCTTATGCAATTCACATTATCAGCCAGTTCATGACCGTTCCTCGTTCTACTCATTATGCTGTAGTGCTTCACATTCTTCGTTATATTAAATGAACTCTCTCTATTGGTCTCCATTTTTCTGCTACTTCATCATTGGTTTTTCGAGCCTATTTTGATTTTGACTGGGTATGAGACCATACTAATCGTCGATCAACTACGTGATATTGCATTTTTCTTGGTGACTCATTTATTTCTTAGCGTAGTAAGAAACAGACATTGGATGCACACTCGAGTATTAAGGCTGAATATGGAGCTGTTACTACTACTATAGATGAACTTCTATGGTTACATTGGCTCTTAGAAGATATGAGAATCCCTCAACCATCATTTCTCACTCTTTATTGTAACAACAAAATTGCTATTGAAATGACACATAATGATGTTTTTCATGAGCGCACCAAACATATTGAGATCAATTGTCATTCCATTCGCCAACACGTTGCTCCTGGCACTATTTTCTTGGTGTATCTCCAATCCATTGATCAACTAGCTGATGTCTTCACCAAATCCTTTGTTCTATGACATTACACTACACTTGTTTTCAAACTTAATTTGGTTTCGTCTTCACCACCTTGAGTTTGAAGGGAGATGTTAGATTATATTCAACCAAACAATTAATATGGTAATTATGTATTTAATATGATAGTTGTATATTTAATATGGTAGTTGTATAATACTTATATAAAGGTCCCTCATTATAATTCTAAACTAATACCATGTTAGAAATGCAAAATCAAATTATACACAATTAAATTTAGAGAAGTAGAAGATAGTTTGAGAAAAAAATTTAACTTTGTGAGAGAGAGATAAACTTCAAGCTAATAAAATTCATTCTTCAATTTTAATTTTGAGTATAATTTTGTTCGTCTTTTTCAAGAATTATCTTTCCCTTTGCTTTTCCCTCTAAACTCTACTTACTACATATTCTAAAAGTTTTATGTTATTCAAAATTGCATCGTGTTGATGGAAATTAGGCGGTTTTAATCCCAAGAGACGTGATTTGATGGTGTAAGACTCATTATCTGACTTTGAAGTTCTGAATTCAAATATAGAGAGTGTGTTTCTTGTAAGAGCCTGCGATAACTAAGGGTTTACTTATTCCGCTTAAGTCCAGAATAAGTAGTTTGGCGGTGAGGTTTCTAACTATTTCAAAAAAAAGTTGAGTGGTTTAGGAGAGATGATGTCTGAGTTATCTTTTGGGAGCGAATCTATTCATTGTAAAGCATATTGTGGATGCTGGTTTTCGACCGAGATCCACAATCGAGAATCTGCTGTATGGGGCAATAGCGAACCTGTAAAATAAAGGTAGAATGAGCGGGGAGTATTGCCCATCGGTGTGGTGGATGCCGTAGGATCTCCGACGCTCAATTCAGTGGCAAAGACGAGCTTTAAATAATGGAAGTGCAAGGCTTGATGTTACCTTGACTTCAGTTGACTTCCGTGAGGGCGGTGGCTGGTGTTTTGAGGGTAAGAAGCTTAAAGAGTTTCAAGTATGAGAGCTAACACTTGCCCTTGAACAGTGAGTCATCTCTTCCTTTTATAGACTCCTTCGAAGTCAGTTTTAATTCCTCCATTAATTGCTTGTCAGTTAGGTGTTTAAAACGACTAGCTACGTGGGGGGAGTTACTGATTTTGATTTGGGCGTTTCAGGTGCAGGTAACTGATAAGTCGAGGGTTTGCTTGGTAGGCTTCTCTTTGTGCGTGGGCCTGAGAATGTAATTGGGTCATTTGCCCAAGTCTAGATCGGGTACTGTTTAGAGGGATTGGGATATCACTGATATTGGGCCTGAAGTGAAAAGTCAAAAATGCCTCTGGTCCAAATTTGGCCCATACAGTTTGTCATCTACTCTCTTAGTCAAGAAGCCTTAACTTGGATAGTATTTCCGTGCATGTCGTATGAAACAGGATGTAAGAGTACCTGTCAAGAATGTATTATTCTAAGCACTATCCTTCGTCGTTTGGGTTAATAGATGGTTCATACATTAGAACAGAAAAGCCGTGCAATTTTTAGTGTTCCTTCTGGTTAGAATGCAGTCCATGTTTATGAACTAGACTTGATATGAGCCATGGGGAATGGCCTCAGCCGACTGAACCAGATGAAGATTTATGGTATACTTTACACGACATGAATCGTTTAGATGTTTAAGTAATCCAAGTCTAAGACTTAATTCGACATAAGTCTATGGGGGTGTCCCCGGTCGACTGAACCAGATGAAGGTTCATGTGTTAATTCATACGACATTGTCTTCTAAAGTGATAGTAATCCAAGGCTTCATTTGACTCGACATGAGTCCATGGGGGATGTCCCCGGTCGACTGAACCAGATGGAGGTTCAGGAGTTAATTCACACGACATTATCATCTGGAAAGAGAGTAATCCAGGTCTTCATTTGACTTTACATGAGTCCATGGGGGATGTCCCCGGTCGACTGAACCTGATGAAGGTTCAGGAGTTAATTCATACGACATTGTTGTCTGGATCGAGAGAAATTCATGTCTTCATTTGGCTCGATATAAATCTATGGGGAATGTCCTCGGTCGACTGAACCAGATGAAGGTTCATGAGTATTATCCACACGACATATGGCATCTGGATTGAGTGTAATCTAGGTCTTCATTTAATATCGTGTCATGTGAATTCTCCTATTCTGCTAAGCCTTCATACGATGTCGTGTCAAATGACATCAGCTGTTGTGATAAGTCTTCCTTTTAAGTTGAATCGAGTGGCACCAACTCTTGTGTCGAGACTTCGTATAATGTCGTGTCGAGTGACACCATCTCTTACAAATAAATCTTCCCTTGAAGTCGAGTCGAGTGGAACCAAATCTTGTGCCAAACATTCACATGATGTCGTGTCGAATGACATCAGCTATCGTGATAAGTCTTCCTTTGAAGTTGAATCGAGTGGCACGAACTCTTGTGTCGAGACTGCGTATGATTTCGTGTCGAGTGACACCATCTCTTACAAATAAATATTCCATTGAGTTCGAGTCGAGTGGCACCAAATCTTGTGCCAAGCATTCACATGATGTCGTGTCGAGTGGTATCAGCCATTGTGATAATTCCTCCCGTGAAGCATCTTCGACCATTGCTTCCTTTATTCGACATTATTGAAATACTTCCCCTTTGCATGATGGTCCTTGATTGATTCTAGACTTTTCTTCAATCATTTAATGCAACCCTAGCGTAAGTTACGAGGTGTCTTTGGCGGTAATTCGAGGCGCTGATCAGTGAAATCACACACGTAACGCAAGCGCACATATCTCTCAAGTAGTATAAAAATATCAATCCCACAAGGACTTAATTTCTATTGTTGTTATTAGTTATTGATGCTAAATGTTACATGTATCTAATTAAATGGAGAATGAAATGATTGCCTTTGGTTGGTTGAATATGGATTTGCGAAATAAATATATAAATAAAAACAAAAAAGAAAATACTAAGGAAAATAAACAAAAGACACAAAAATCTAGGGTTATGACTCCACACAATATTATTCTAATGATGAATTGATTTTCTTATACATGTGAAATAAATTAGTTTGTTAACCTGGAACACGAAGATATGCAAACGCCTCTATCGATGGACATATGCAAATACCTAAATAACCCAATTAGTCATATGTCTATGTTAACCAAGTTACCTGAATTCATTAAGTTCAAGTTCCAATTATGGCTACCCCCGCCCGACAGGTATATGTCTATCCTGTAAGGAAATCTATTAAGGGTTATCTATCCTTAAGTGAGATCGGGAGCTATTGATTCTAAGGCTGAAACCTAAAATCCATTTTCCAAGTTCATTTTAAGTTTACCACATCAATATTATTGGTGATCAGGCAACAATAAGTATTAAGCTTAAGATTCAATAAACAAACTAAAGCATTAAACAATAAAATATTTAAATCAATTATTAAACATGTGAATATTGTGTTTCATCACTTCCCTAGAATAACAATAAAATGATGGGGGTTAGGGAATTCACCTTTAGAAATCTCACTTTATTATAATATAGAAATTGTTAGTGTTACTCAATTAAGTCGAACCAGCCATAAAGACGATGTTATTATTTTTCCGTAAACCAGCCATATAGGCGGTAATCATCTGTCACCTAAAGACTGACCATATAGACGATGTCACATTATGTCAAATAAATAAAATCAGCCATTAAGGCGGTATCAACTTTAATCAATATTATTAAATTACAATTTACATATTATAATATAAGTGAGATTAATCTACCTTTACTATTTCTAATTTAGAAATCTCTCTTATTATAATATATAAATTTGCATGATATTACCAACCGACTATATAGGCAGTATCTTGATTAAGTCAAGTAATAATTAATTCCAACTGACCATAAATGCGGTATTTAATTTAATCATGTTAAAATCAATTTAATTAAGTCCAACCGACCATAATTGTGGTATCCAATTAAGTCAGGTTTTAAAATAATTTATATATTATAATTAAGGGAGATTAATCTAAATTATAATAATACAAGCTTCACTCTTTCCCCAACAGAAAATTAACTACTAAATATTAAATAAAGTAAAAACACACAAACTATTATTACTACTAAAAATAAAAATAAAAATACATTACAAAACTACTAAATAAAACACACAAAATACAATCCTTAATTCTTATTCAAGAAATCAAGGAAAGTATGAGATTTACAAATGAAATGGTTTGGTATTTATAGGCAAAATTTTGCCTCCACCAAACATAACACCAAACATGACACCAAACAAAACATGGCACAAAATATGACACAAAATCCTCCACCAAGCATGTTTGGTGGAAGTTTGACAATTTTCATTTTTTTTTGTTTTTGAAAATGACTTTAATAATTACACATAACACACTTCCGAATATTTCATCAATTTCGTTAATGCAATTTTCAGAAATTCAAAATTATTATAAACGTTAAAGTTGTAGATCCTCGAATCTTCTTTAATCTGGAACTTGAATCACCTCAATCCTATATTGGAGTATAACGTTATGGCCAAAATATGAAAATTGCGCAATGTTGAAATTTCTGAAATTGTACTTCGTTAGAACGCCATTTCAAGTTTTCTACCTCCAAAATCCAAATGTCAAGTCCAGTTTTTACCCTTATTTATTCCATATTTCATCATGATTGATTCCATTGAGTCCTGATTTTATTTTATCTACAAAATAAACTAAAATACATCAAAATGTTCATAAAACTCGAGAAACTATACAAAATATTAAGTAAAATGGGCGGTAAATATTGATATATTTTCCGCTCATCACACCCCCAAACCTAACATTTTGCTAGTCAGAGAGTAAAACAACAAAATAAAATACAATAAATAATTTAAATTAAATTAAATTAAGTCACTTTCGTATGGATCACGGTTGCATTTAGCGTATGCAACAAGCCTTTAAACCCCTAGATGTCCCTAGTGGACTAGTTGTAGTCTTGTGAGGGCTTACAGCAACAATACCCACAAACGTCAATCTAATGCATACAAAAGCAAAAAGACAAGAGAAAATAGAATAAGCAAGTTAGTGACTAAACAAGTGAAACTTCTTCTCCAAGTTAGTAGTTATTTTCTTTCTTTCTAAATTATCAAATAAGTAAATTCTCCGATTATTTTTACCATTCTCCATATACACAACCAACAAGGTATTAATCAGCTCATTGTGCCCACAATATTCATAAGTGTAGTTGAAAAAAGAGTAATATTTTTGTCCTAAAGTTATATCAGAATTCACATCTTTTTTAGCAAATGATTTTTTTTTACAACATCCTCAATCCATGTAACGAGCTTTGTGCCAGTGACTCTCAAGACAGTTGGCTTTAGGGCACTAGGTGTTAAGACACCCTTACAGACTTAATTACTCGGATTTCAGATATCTTTCTTCTTCTTTTTTGTATAACATCTTCAGTCCATGTAGTGAGCTTTAGGTCAGTGGCTCCCAAACCAGTTGGTTTTATGGTACTAGGTGTTAAAACACCCACACAGACTTAATTACTCGAATCTCAGATGTTAATTTTTCCTTTTTTTCCATCGGTATTTTAGATGCTTCCTCCAATTAAACTAAAACACTGAATATTACAAATTTTTCACTTACAACTCATGACCGTATGTTACCATGCATGTTGATAATATCTGTCAACTGGGCATATGAAGATCCAATTTAATCAATATTATGGAGAATTCACAAATTAAATAATTCAAAAGGAAATAAACAAATATTATCTTGTTACAAAATAGGTTGAAATACGTCTCAACCTGTGAAAATTCCTTACACAGCTATCGCACACCAATTCCACCTGATTAGTCAAGTTAAAAACACAAAAAAAAAAAATATATTTTTTTTTAATTTTTTTTGAATTTTTGAAAAATTTTTTAACTAAAAATCAAATAAAAACAACACAATTAAAAAATAAAAATAAGATACTAATCAACTATTCCCATCCCCCAAACCTAATTGAGACATTGTCCCCAATGTCTAAAAAGTAGAAGAAGAGTTTAGAAGACAGTGTCTGGTTACCACGAATTTGACAATTACAGCTATACAAAATTACCGATTAAGATCTAAATCCAATTTACGCTTCTTACCACGATTGCTATTAGACCAGTTCAACTTAGAAACAATGGGGTCGATTTTGGGTTCATATGCTAAGAGTTGGTCAATTAATTCATCGGATTTTCTCGCATTTAGGAATATGTCTTTTACCGGTTTTGAGATGAGCCCAAGTTTATTAGCATCTGCAAGAAATACAAAAAGAAAATCGAAAAATCCATCCACATTAAATAGTCCAATGGGTTTCTGGTGGATGTTCAAATTTGCCCGTGATGCAACTGTGAATATTTCTTCCAACATGCCTAGCCTGCCTGGTAAAGCAATGAAAGTGTTAGCGTGATTGACCATTTCAATAAGTTGTTCAGACATGCCTAAAAGAATGCATTCCTCTCCATTTGAGTCTCCGATGAGGTCTGTATCTGGTAGTGGTTTTGGAATGATTCCCAAAACATGGCTGCCATATTCTTGCACGGCTTTTGAAACACATTCCATTAATCCAAGATTGTCACCGTCATATACTAAGTGCATGTTTCGTTCTGCAATAACTCTCCCTAGTTCTTTTGCAACCTCCATAAATTCTGGATTGGATCCAGAGTTAGATCCACAAAATACACAAATATGAGTAACTCGTCGCTTGAAAGTAGTTTCCATTTCTCTCTTGTCTGAATTTTTTATCTGAATGTGTCGAAGAGAAGAATGACGAGCTGAATTTATAGATCCTGAAAAAGGGTGAGTAATAATAGCACTAGTGTCTGCCAAATGACAATTAGTAGATGAACGTTAAAATAAATCGTGAAAGTCAAAAAGTATAGATCATGTTGGTGAAAATAAAGAAAATTACAACAGAAAAGAAAATCAAAGCTATTATTAAGGCAACAAAATTATGTATGCAATACGTCAGTCGTTCGGTATATAAATCTATTAGGATGTGTCTCAAGAATTCATTCCATACTCAACCATCACTAATGAATTAAATCTCATCCTTGTGATTGCCAAACACCGTTCCTCATATCTTACTCTGCCTTAAAAGCTCCGTTTGTGCTTGTCCCTGAAAATATCACAAAAAAAACTCTACAACATGTATACATAAAATATGAAAATAGAAATTACAATAATAATAAAAATTGCATGGGTTGCCTTCCTGCTAGCGCTAAATTTTTCGTCTTTAGCCAAACGTTATTGAAATCCATCTGTCAATGAGGTTTCAGTGTGGTTTTGGATGTTCGATTAAAGACAATCTCATGAGCATTGCTTTTGAAGGGTCTCTTCCAACGGTAAAGTGGCAAAAAGAATTTTATCTCATTCAGTGCTCGTGCCACCTTATTGTTGGACAATTATGACCATAACATCATTATTTGTAAAAGACATTGTGATTTTTGTACAAATTAACTATGTGACAAAGGAAAATTTTATTTTATCATTTTGTAATTATATTACTTGGATATATAAATGATAAAAGTCCTTATGATTAGTTCCAGATTAATAAGATATGAGACAGTATCAATCGACGAACGGTTTAATCATTAAATATCCCTAGTCGTAGTTATCGAGATTGGACATCGATAATGCAGAATAGACTAGTATTACACTTATGCGCGTTATAGAAGCTTAACGACATAGTTCTCATATATTTAAGTATTGAATACTTATGCAAGTGTGATAGGAGGTTCTGTTAGCCGTTGGATCGGCAATAGCTTCGTTCTGGATAGACCCATCGGAATCCTATTGGTAGTATGACTATGTGTCTATGGGAATCCGAATCAAGGTAGGTGTATTTGGTCTTAACCTGAGACTTACATCGCTAATACTTGCGACAATCAGTACACTTTGGTTTTGTTCGTCCGGGGCTTTAATAGGTTCGGTGTACGCCTCTTCTGAGTCTATTGAGAATCTTAGTGTATTGGATGTGATGTCAAGATGGAAGTATCACTTCAGTCATATGGAGATGATGATCACATTGGATACAAAACTGGTACTCTTATATATGCTACAGCTATCGGGATAATATGACAATGTCATGATTATCCGATTATAGAGACTAGTTGCTAGTGATCCGCTATATGCTTCGTACGGGGCAGACACAATTCCAGCATTAGGCCTAACATGTGACATCCGATACTGGATCGAAATACGCAATACTTAGTATACTATGCTTGATAAAGATTATATATTCCTTAAACGAATATTTTTGGAGAATTAGGTAGGCACGGTGCTTTGCTAGAAGCCAACCATGTCTTGTAAATCGGTAAGAACGTGGTACCAGATACGCACGTGTTCAGATAGTCCGATAACCGGATTTACTGCCAACATATTGTACGTGCCAAATTTGGGCCAAGGACAAAACCGTCTTTCACTTCGAACACAATACCAAGTGAGGCCCAAAGAAATAACCCAGCCCATTAAACTCTAAACCCTTTACAAAAATAAAATGACAAACCATTTGACCGATTCTCTCTTTTTTCCCCAACAAAGAATATATCCACCCACATGCAAAATATTCTCCCTGCCGAAAGCATAGACAATAAGCATGTTATGGGGCCCATTTCCCATGTGCAGATCAGAGAATTCACCTTTCTCCTCCTATAAAATGAAGCATAATTCATGAAGTACGGGGGAAGCTTCTCAACTCTAATTCAGGCTTCACTTATTTCTTACAAGCCTATGCTCTTTGACACTAGCTCTCTGAGAGCTCTCCATCCCCCCTTTATACACTTACCACCGCCCTCACGGCCACCCAGAGAGGTCAAGGTAACATCAAACCTACCTTTCACATTTACATATTCACTGCTCATTTCATGCTACTGACTTGGGCGTCGGAGTGCCCCCGGCACCCACCACACCGGTGAGTAGTCTTCTCCCGCTCACTCTACCTTTGTTTTGCAGGATCGCTGATGCCCCCTATCTACAAATTCTGATTGTGGACCTCGGCCGAATTCCAGCGTCCACAATTTGGCGCCCACCGTGGGGCCTTAGCGATTCATAGCAAGCAAATACCACTCGGTCGACAATCTTTACAAACAGACACAAGATCCTGTAGTGGCATAATCAGCCACTCTACATAACATTTACAATCAATGGAAGATGAAAATTGATCCATGTAAAACTCGAGTACTAATCTCCAATAGTAGCATGAGGCAACAAGTCATTTCAACTATCTTATCAAACTCAATCTCTTATGAGCATTCAAGAATATGGCAAGTGAAAATTCATCATCAAACAACAATCCATTTAATCACTAAAAAAGCCATCACATTTCACCAGCCGACCTTTCACAACAAGTCACATCTTCCGTGTGAAAGGAAATGTTGGAGTAATTATCTCCAATCTACACCGAAGAAAGCACTCTGCCACATGTAGTCCTTAAACAAATGTAGACTGTAAGAATAGCCTACTATGAGACCACATGCTAGATCATATCTGTAAAATTATATTCAAAGAAGAGATGATTGTGGGGTTCACTCGACAAAGCCACATGCAAAGGAGAAATGGTCCATTCGACAAAACACCATGCACAGGCCAAGACATATGGGATCCAACTTAATTTAAAATGACCAGGTCCCATTCGACACTACAAGATATTCTGATTTTTGAAAACCATCAGATAAGTATAGTGGAAATAATACCTCTATTTATTCCACCATTCACGAACCATCCCATATGCATAAACATCATACGCTTACAAAAGATGTAAGCTTATCACCCATCACTTTGAAAATCCCATGCTACACTCCATACAGAAAGAGACAAATCATGCATGGCCTAGCCAACATACGCCTTCATTAACACATCCATATAAGCACAATACATGTTTGCTTTCATGGCTTGCATTGCCCATTTTTGGACATACCAGTTGACCACTAAACATTCAACTCTCGCTTGTGTTTCATACTTGTAGTTTCTTTCATTTTTATTTTTGGATTTTTTGAGTCTACATATAAGCATATTCACGTGATTCATTGGGTGCTTTGGCTTGGATTTTTTGAGTCTACTTATAAGCATATTCACGTGATTCATTGGGTGCTTTGGCTTGGATTTTTTGAGTCTACATATAAGCATATTCACGTGATTCATTGGGTGCTTTGGCTTGGATTTTTTGAGTCTACATATAAGCATATTCACGTGATTCATTGGGTGCTTTGGCTTGGATTTTTTGAGTCTACATATAAGCATATTCACGTGATTCATTGGGTGCTTTGGCTTGGATTTTTTGAGTCTACATATAAGCATATTCACGTGATTCATTGGGTGCTTTAGTTTGGATTTTTTAAGTCTACATGCAAGCATCTTCACGTGTAGCATTAAGTATTTTGACTTGGCTTTTTTTTACTCTACATACAAGCATCTTCACGTGATCCATGGAGTGCTTTGGCTAGGCATTTTTGACTATACATGCAAGCATATTCACGTGTAGCATGGAGTGCTTTGGATTGGATTTTTTGACTCTACATGCTAGCATCTTCACGTGTAGCATGGAGTGCTTTGGCTAGGCATTTTTGACTATACATGCAAGCATATTCACGTGTAGCATGGAGTGTTTTGGCTTGGATTTTTTGACTCTACATTCTAGCATCTTCACGTGTAGCATGGAGTGCTTTGGCTTGGCTTTTTTGACTCTACATACGAGCATCTTCACTTGTAGCATGGAATGATTATATGAAAGGTCTCATTTTTGAATCGACACAAGTAGTACGTGGAAGAAAAGAAGGAGCAGGCTTCAACGAAAGTCAAAATAATAATATGCTTTCTTGGTGTATGTGGAGCATGAACACAAAGCCAAACAACAAAACTATTCTCCATACGACAATGTGGATGGCTATCCACTTCAGGCTACATGGAAAACTTCCAATCTCTCCAGACAACTTGGAATTATTGTCAACTCCTCCAGACTAAGTCAAAGGTTAGTCATCATCTTCATGCTACATTGATTTATTATTGCCAACTCCATACTACATAGGGAATCTTTTATCATTCCTAGTAGAATAAAAAAAAAACTTTCTTGGATCTCCTTTAGGTCCAATCGACCAATCTTTATCAAGTTAGGTAGTATGAAAATTCTTTTGGACTTTCATCAAGTCAATTTGTCCCAGTCGACATCTACATGTGTAGCTTGGGACTAGTTGTAGATCTTATGCTTGTATGGTTTGATACTTGATGTTTTTCCCAATCGACATCTACATATGTAGCTTGGGACTAGTTGTAGATCTTATGCTTGTATGGCTTGATACTTGATGTTTTTCCCAATCGACATCTACATATGTAGCTTGGGACTAGTTGTAGATCTTATACTTGTATGGCTTGATACTTGATGTTTTTCCCAATCGACATCTACATATGTAGCTTGGGACTAGTTGTAGATCTTATGCTTGTATGGCTTGATACTTGATGTTTTTCCCAATCGACATCTACATATGTAGCTTGGGACTAGTTGTAGATCTTATGCTTGTATGGCTTGATACTTGATGTCTTTCCCAATCGACATCTACATAAGTGTAGCTTGGGATTTATTGTGGATTTCATGCATGTGTAGATTGATGTTTGATGTCTTTCCCAATCGACATCTACATAAGTGTAGCTTGGGATTTATTGTGGATTTCATGCATGTGTAGATTGATATTGATGTCTTTCCCAATCGACATCTACATAAGTGTAGCTTGGGATTTATTGTGGATTTCATGCATGTGTAGATTGATGTTTGATGTCTTTCCCAATCGACATCTACATAAGTGTAGCTTGGGATTTATTGTGGATTTCATGCATGTGTAGATTGATATTTGATGTCTTTCCCAATCGACATCTACATAAGTGTAGCTTGGGATTTATTGTGGATTTCATGCATGTGTAGATTGATGTTTGATATCTTTCCCAATCGACATCTACATAAGTGTAGCTTGGGATTTATTGTGGATTTCATGCATGTGTAGATTGATGTTTGATGTCTTTCCCAATCGACATCTACATAAGTGTAGCTTGGATTTATTGTGGATTTCATGCATGTGTAGATTGATATTTGATGTCTTTCCCAATCGACATCTACATAAGTGTAGCTTGGGATTTATTGTGGATTTCATGCATGTGTAGATTGATGTTTGATATCTTTCCCAATCGACATCTACATAAGTGTAGCTTGGGATTTATTGAGGATTTCATGCGTGTATAGCTTGATATTTGATGTCTTTCCCAATCGACATCTACATAAGTGTAGCTTGGGATTTATTGTGGATTTCATGCATGTGTAGATTGATATTGGATGTCTTTCCCAATCGACATCTACATAAGTGTAGCTTGGGATTTATTGTGGATTTCATGCATGTGTAGATTGATATTTGATGTCTTTCCCAATCGACATCTACATAAGTGTAGCTGGGATTTATTGTGGATTTCATGCATGTGTAGATTGATGTTTGATGTCTTTCCCAATCGACATCTACATAAGTGTAGCTTGGGATTTATTGTGGATTTCATGCATGTGTAGATTGATATTTGATGTCTTTCCCAATCGACATCTACATAAGTGTAGCTTGGGATTTATTGTGGATTTCATGCATGTGTAGATTGATGTTTGATATCTTTCCCAATCGACATCTACATAAGTGTAGCTTGGGATTTATTGTGGATTTCATGCATGTGTAGATTGATGTTTGATGTCTTTCCCAATCGACATCTACATAAGTGTAGCTTGGGATTTATTGTGGATTTCATGCATGTGTAGATTGATATTTGATGTCTTCCCAATCGACATCTACATAAGTGTAGCTTGGGATTTTTGTGGATTTCATGCATGTGTAGATTGATGTTTGATATCTTTCCCAATCGACATCTACATAAGTGTAGCTTGGGATTTATTGTGGATTTCATGCATGTGTGTAGATGATGTTTGATGTCTTTCCCAATCGACATCTACATAAGTGTAGCTTGGGATTTATTGTGGATTTCATGCATGTGTAGATTGATATTTGATGTCTTTCCCAATCGACATCTACATAAGTGTAGCTTGGGATTTATTGTGGATTTCATGCATGTGTAGATTGATGTTTGATATCTTTCCCAATCGACATCTACATAAGTGTAGCTTGGGATTTATTGAGGATTTCATGCGTGTATAGCTTGATATTTGATGTCTTTCCCAATCGACATCTACATAAGTGTAGCTTGGGATTTATTGTGGATTTCATGCATGTGTAGATTGATATTGGATGTCTTTCCCAATCGACATCTACATAAGTGTAGCTTGGGATTTATTGTGGATTTCATGCATGTGTAGATTGATATTGGATGTCTTTCCCAATCGACATCTACATAAGTGTAGCTTGGGATTTATTGTGGATTTCATGCATGTGTAGATTGATGTTTGATGTCTTTCCCAATCGACATCTACATAAGTGTAGCTTGGGATTTATTGTGGATTTCATGCATGTGTAGATTGATATTTGATGTCTTTCCCAATCGACATCTACATAAGTGTAGCTTGGGATTTATTGTGGATTTCATGCATGTGTAGATTGATGTTTGATATCTTTCCCAATCGACATCTACATAAGTGTAGCTTGGGATTTATTGCGGATTTCATGCATGTGTAGATTGATGTTTGATGTCTTTCCCAATCGACATCTACATAAGTGTAGCTTGGGATTTATTGTGGATTTCATGCATGTGTAGATTAATATTTGATGTCTTTCCCAATCGACATCTACATAAGTGTAGCTTGGGATTTATTGTGGATTTCATGCATGTGTAGATTGATGTTTGATGTCTTTCCCAATCGACATCTACATAAGTGTAGCTTGGGATTTATTGTGGATTTCATGCATGTGTGTAGATTGATATTTGATGTCTTTCCCAATCGACATCTACATAAGTGTAGCTTGGGATTTATTGTGGATTTCATGCATGTGTAGATTGATATTGGATGTCTTTCCCAATCGACATCTACATAAGTGTAGCTTGGGATTTATTGTGGATTTCATGCATGTGTAGATTGATATTGGATGTCTTTCCCAATCGACATCTACATAAGTGTAGCTTGGGATTTATTGTGGATTTCATGCATGTGTAGATTGATGTTTGATATCTTTCCCAATCGACATCTACATAAGTGTAGCTTGGGATTTATTGAGGATTTCATGCGTGTATAGCTTGATATTTGATGTCTTTCCCAATCGACATCTACATAAGTGTAGCTTGGGATTTATTGTGGATTTCATGCATGTGTAGATTGATATTGGATGTCTTTCCCAATCGACATCTACATAAGTGTAGCTTGGGACTTGTTGTGGATCTTATGCTTGTATGGCTTGATGCTTGATGTTTTTCCCAATCGACATCTACATATGTAGCTTGGGACTTATTGTTGATCTTATGCTTGTATGGCCTGATGCTTGATGTTTTTCCCAATCGACATCTACATATGTAGCTTGAGACTTGTTGTTGATCTTATGCATGTATGGCTTGATGCTTGATGTTTTTCCCAATCGACATCTACATATGTAGCTTGGGAATTGTTGTAGATACCACATATAGTTATGACTTGAGACTTGATGTTCATCGCAGTCTACATCTACAAGCCTATATCTTGGAACTTGTTGATGAACTCATTCGACAATATACCCATTATCCTGACCTTCATCTGGTTCAGTCGACTGGGGACATCCCACATTGGCTCATGTAGAGTCAAGTTGAAGACCTGGCCTTCATCTGGTCAGACGACATTGTAGATTCCTCTGGTCATTTGACCCGTAGTATGGGGATTATCCTGACCTTCATCTGGTTCAGTCGACTGGGGACATCCCCCATGGCTCATAAAGAGTCAATTGATTATCCTGACCTTCATCTGGTTCAGTCGACTGGGGACATCCCCCATTGGCTCATGTAGAGTCAAGTTGAAGACCTGGCCTTCATCTGGTCAGACGACATTGTAGATTCCCCTGGTCCTTTGACCCGTAGTATGAGGATTATCCTGACCTTCATCTGGTTCAGTCGACTGGGGACATCCCACATGGCTTATAAAGAGTCAATTGATTATCCTGACCTTCATCTGGTTCAGTCGACTGGGAACATCCCTCATGGCTCAAGTAGAGTCAATATATGACCTTCATCTGGTCAGACGACATTGTAGATTCCCCTGGTCTTTTGACCCGTAGTATGGGGATTATCCTGACCTTCATCTGGTTCAATCGACTGGGGACATCCCCCGTTGGCTCATGTAGAGTCAAGTTGAAGACCTGGCCTTCATCTGGTCTAGAAGACATTGTAAACTCTACTGGTCCATGACTAGTAGTATGGAGATTATCCTGAACCTTCGTCTGGTTCAGTCGACTGGGAACACTCCCCATGGCTCAACTAGAGTCAATATATAACCTTCATCTGGTCAGACGACATTGTTAATTCCCCTGGTCCTTTGACCCGTAGTATGGGGATTATCCTGATCATCATCTGAATCAGTCGACTGGGGACTTCCCCCATGGCTCATATAGAGTCAATTGATTATCCTGATCATCAACTGGATCAGTCGACTGGGGACATCCCCCATGGCTCATATATAGTCAATTGATTATCCTGATCTTCAACTGGATCAGTCGACCGTTGACATCCCATATGGCTCATATAGAGTCAATTGATTATCCTGATCTTCGTCCGGATCAGTCGACTGGGGATATCCCTCATGGACTCATGTAGAGTCGAGTTCATCACATGACCTTCATCTGGACTAGAAAAATTTGAAGATTCTTCTGGTCCTTGACCAGTAGTACGGAGATTGTCCTGGCCTTTATTTGATTCAGTAGACTGGGGACATCCCCTATGGCTCATAACGAGTCAAGTTCAGCACATGACCTTCATCTGGTCTAGATCCCCTGGTCCTTGACCGGCAGTATAGAGATTTTCCTGAACTTTCATCTGGTTCAGTCGACTGGGGACATTCCCCACGAATCATGCCGAGTCAAGTTGAAGACCTGGACTTCCTCTGTCCAGTTTACACTTATCGTATGGAATATACTCCTGAACCGTATTATGGTTCAGTCGACTGGGGACATTCCCCATGGCTTGTGTCAAGCCAAGTTGAAGACTTGGACTACTCATAAACCATGCATTGAATTCACTCTGTCGTATGAAACATGAACTAGTACATTCTTGACTGGTACGAGATACATCTTGTTGTATTCGATATATATTGAAATACTCTCCAAGTCAAGGACTTCTTGACTTAGAGAGTAGGGGACAAACTGTACGTGCCAAATTTGGGCCAAGGACAAAACTGTCTTTCACTTCGAACACAATACCAAGTGAGGCCCAAAGAAATAACCCAGCCCATTAAACTCTAAACCCTTTACAAAAATAAAATGACAAACCATTTGACCGATTCTCTCTTTTTTCCCCAACAAAGAATATATCCACCCACATGCAAAATATTCTCCATGCCGAAAGCATAGACAATAAGCATGTTATGGGGACCCATTTCCCATGTGCAGATCAGAGAATTCACCTTTCTCCTCCTATAAAATGAAGCATAATTCATGAAGTACGGGGGGAAGCTTCTCAACTCTAATTCAGGCTTCACTTATTTCTTACAAGCCTATGCTCTTTGACACTAGCTCTCTGAGAGCTCTCCATCCCCCCTTTATACACTTACCACCGCCCTCACGGCCACCCAGAGAGGTCAAGGTAACATCAAACCTACCTTTCACATTTACATATTCACTGCTCATTTCATGCTACTGACTTGGGCGTCGGAGTGCCCCCGGCACCCACCACACCGGTGAGTAGTCTTCTCCCGCTCACTCTACCTTTGTTTTGCAGGATCGCTGATGCCCCCTATCTACAAATTCTGATTGTGGACCTCGGCCGAATTCCAGCGTCCACACATATCCAGGGATATCTTGGGTCACTTCCCAAAGATTTACCGATGACATTTGACTCGAATAGAAATAATCTGGGATTAATTATGAGAGAGGGAAAATTAATCTGGGATTAATTACGGCAAGAATTTATCTGGGATAAAATTTAGAGAGAGCGATTAAATTGGAATTAATCGATTAAATAAAATATTTGATATAATTGAAATCGGATTTCAATGCGGAATTAAAATTAGATTTTAATTCGGGCGAATGAATTAATTTAGAATTAATTCGTAAGCGACTTTCGTAATAATTTTGCGAGGCATTATTATTTAATTAAATTTAATTTAATTACGTCGCAACGAAAAATGTGTTTAATCAAATTAAATGAACCCGAGCCCGAAGTGTCACTACAAGAATTATGGCTTTTAGCGTCCAAAACTTTAGCGTCGAATACTGTTTCGACGCTAAAAGTGAGTTTTAGCGTCGAATATCATTTTCGACACTATATGTCATAATTTTAACGACGGAATAAAACTTCGACGCCGAATATTAATTTTTTAGCGTCGAAAACTTTTTTCGACGCTAAAATCAGTACTTTAGCGTCGAATAATATTCGACGCTGAATAATTCTATTATTGCAATAATTTTTGGCGCCAAATATTACACTTTTAACGTCAAAAAACGGAGTCGACGCCAAAAATATACTTTTAGCGTCGAATATATAGCGTCGCTAAAGGTTTATGAAGTTTCCACCGACAAATCCTTGATTCTTTAGCGTCTAAATTAAATTCGATGCTAATTTTTTGATATTTAGCGTCGAAAAAAACCGTTTCGATGCTAAAAACAGCAACAATTAGCGTCGAATTTGAATATTCGACGCTAAAGATAGATTAAAATGCAGATTGCCACCAACCCTTCTCCCCTCTGTTTTTTCTCTCATTCTCTTCATTTTCATCCTCTGAAATCTGAGAATTTCTCATCTACAGCCTCACATCTCTCCTAAAAATTTTCAATAAAATTGTAATCAATTTCCGATAAGGTAATTCTTCTTTCATATTTCTTTATTATTTTCAATTTTTATGATTATATATGTTGTTTATATGTTGTTTGTTAGTGATTTATGATTCATATATGTAGAGTAAGTATATTAATTAATAAAATATAATTTTTTTGTAAACTATTTAATTTATCAACCAAATATATATATATGCTTAAATAAAGTATTAATGAATTAGTAATGTTGATTACTGTAAAATGATATCTAATAATTATATTATTATATTTAGGTATTCTGCTGAAATGGATAGAAATTGGATGAGCTCTCTGGATAGATTGAGTGTTGAATATCGTAATGGAGTGTCTGAGTTTATGGAAGTCGCAAAGCAACACATTGATGCAGAAGGTCGTATTCGTTGTCCATGAGAAAATTGTTTGAATAGGAAAATGAAGCGGTTAGATGAAGTTCATAATCATTTATACATGCCAGGAATATCACAAACTTACCGTACGTGGATTTATCACGGTAAGCAGTATCATTCTCAGTCACAATTTTTTGATTCCGGCGAAGGGAGCAGTAGTTACAATCAACCTGCAAACGATGAGATCACCGATATTTTGCATGACTTACAAGGTCCACAACTTGGTCATAGTGTTAGTGGTGACATGCCAGTGTTAAGTGGAAATGATCAAAATTTATTTAGTGAACTACTTGATAAGGCAAAAAAAATTCCATTCGAAGGTGCTGGAATGTCGATCTTGAATTTCGTTGTGAAATTATTACACATTAAAGTGATCAACAGAATGACCAACAAAAGTATCGATATGATGTTAGAGTTACTGGCCCAAATGTTACCGGTTGGAAGCGAATTGCCTAAGTCGTACTACGAGGCAAAGAAAATGTTGCGTGATCTGGGAATGGGGTATGAATCCATTCATGCTTGTAAGTTTGATTGTGTATTATTTCGTGCCGAGTATGAATCACTTGAACATTGTCCGATATGTGGTGAAAATCGGTACAAAGTCCGTGGTATGGGGAAGAAAGTGCCTCAAAAGATATTGCGATATTTTCCTTTCACGCCCAGGCTGCAGAGATTGTTCATGTCACGACACACAGCGACTGATATGATGTGGCATCATGAAAAGAGGATCGGTGCGGAGGGCATACTTAGACATCCTGCGGACGGAATCAAATGGAAGGAATTTGATGACATGTACCCCTGTTTCGCTGAGGACCCTCGTAATGTCAGGTTAGGTCTTGCCTCTGATGGTTTTAACCCATTTGGGAATATATACAACTCTTATAGCATCTGGCCCGTTATTGTCATTCCATATAACTTACCTCCATGGAAATGTATGAAAGATCCGTTCATGTTTATGTCATTGCTTATCCCTGGTCCACGTTCACCTGGTAAAGATATAAATATTTACTTGAGACCATTGATCGAAGATTTACAAACATTATGTATATGTATGTTGTATAGAACAGCAGCATTTGCTGCTGTTCTTGCCCAGAACAGCAGCAATTGCTGCTGTTCTGGTATGTACATGTATGTTTGGAATGTTTGTATGTGTTTTGGAATTCGAAAGTTTATATAGTATATTATGTGTTTTGGAATGTTTGTTATGGTTATGTGTGTGCAGAGAAGTCGTGTGATGAGTTTGGTGTGTCGTGATATGTATGTATTGTTTGATTGTGTGCCTTGTGATGTATTGGTTGTTAAATGTGCTTCGTGGTTGGTTGTATGATGATTGTGTGTGTGACTGTGTGTATGTACGTGTATGATGGAACTCGTAGATTATATGGATAATGAATGCATATGTGAAATGAATAAATGAATGAATGAATTTGAAAACGAAAGTGAGCATTCGATGTTATAAGCGCTTTTGTTAAGTTGTATTGACTTGTATGGATATGTATGTATATGTATAAGAACTTTGGAATTTGATGACGCTAATGCGACGGGTTTTTGCAGATGGCACCGGGCAATCGCAAACGGGCCACCGCGACTCCATCTACATCAGCAAGGGCAACTGGCCCTGGTGATTTCTCTGCTAGCACAGGTGAGTCCAGTACAGTGAAGGGTCGAGGACGCACCCGTGACCTGGGGTTGGCTAAGTACGTTAAGGCTCACGGCCGTATCCGGATAGAGATATCAGATGATGGACACACTCAAGTCGGACAACATAATTTAGCGTTTAATACAACCATAAGAGCTACAGCTCGATATGAAGCTCCCCAAAACTACGTATCTTTGAGAAAGATACCGTGGGAGACGAAAATGAACCAGCTATTCCCTTCGCTACTTGTAAGTTTTCGATATTGTTTGTTATTTAACATTTTTATTTTATACTTATTTTTACTCGAATTTTCATGTAGGAATGGTTCGACTTCGATCTGACCCAAGTGAATGTCCAACAATATATTGACTACCACATGGGGAAAAATTATAAAGATTATAGAACAAAAGTCATGAAACCAATATTCGACGAACATTGACATTCAAATGCTCCACAACACAAGCCTGATTTTATAGAGGAACAAGATTGGACATTCTTATGTGAGCTTTGGTCTAGCAAAAAACACGAGGTAAATTTTGAAATAAATGGAAATTTATAATTGTCTTTGTTTTCGGTACTTACAGTGTTGGTAAATACAGGATAAATGTCACGCAAATGCGGAAAATCGAAGTCACTTGCGTTTTAACCACCGTGGAGGTTCGAAGCCATTTATCCAACATCGTGCCGAACATTCTGAGGTAAATATATCCTAACATAAAATTTAACAGTTAATTGTTTTTACTAATCTGGAATAATATTGAATTTATTTTATGTTTATAACAGAGTAGCACATGTGAGGTGCAATCATTTCCAGATTTTTTCCGTGTGACGCATTACAATGAGAGGAACAATTGATAAATGAAGAAGCCGAACGCTGCTATGTAAGTTTCAGTTTTTAAAATAAAATAATTAATATTATATATGTTAATTTTTTTTCTCAAATTCTAATATTAACTTATTTTTTGAAACATAACGAAATGATGGAACTCCAACATCAAACTCAGGAGACAGGGTCCGACCCCATACCAGATGAGCAGCTGTCGCAATTGGTTTTCAAGAATCAGACAGTTTACAACGTTGGCCTTGGCACTCGTAAGAAGCCAACGTCATCTGCACGCAATAGTGGTAATTCGGACAATGTCTCTCTTCGAGACGAGTTAGTCACCACCAAAGACGGCATAGCCAGCACCCGAGACGAGCTGCAGCATACTAATGAGAAGCTACAACAGGTCACGGTGGACCACGAGAAGAAGATGGTGGACCACGAGAAGAATATGGAGCAGTTGGAACAACAATGCTAGCTTTCCGTCAGATGTTCGAGGCCTCAATGAGTCAGGGTGTATCGGGCTCGAGAGTCCCCCCATCACAGTAGCAATTAATTTTATATTTGGTTTTGTATAAACATTTTGAACAAATAGATTTAATATAATATTTCTTTTACTAAAATAAATTTCAATATAATATTTCGTCATTTTATTATTAATTACATTTTTTTTCAACTAAATTAAATATTTTAGACCAAAAAATAAGTAAATTACTAATTTTAAAAAAATAAATTTTTTACTTTTAGCATCGAATATTTCGATGCTAATAGTATCAAAAATGGCCGATGTAAGCGTGCATATAATACTTTTTTAATATAAGTTAGCGTCGACAAGTTTCGACGCTAAAAGTCACTTGTAGCATCGAATATTTCGACGCTAATAGTAACAAAAATGGTCGATGTAAGCTTACATATAATACTTTTTTAATATACTTTAGCGTCGACACTTTTCGACGCTAAAAGTTTGGATTTTTGCGTCGAATTATTTCGTCGCCAAATATAAAATATAGCGTCGGACAATTTACTTTAGCGTCGAAACAAATTGGACGCAGAATATTGTTTTTTAGCATCGCATTTAATTATTTCGACGCTAAAAGTGATTGTCGTCGACATTTTATCGTCCATTTTTTGCGTCTAATTTTTTCGACGCTAAATGGCTTTTGCGTCGAAACCGTCACTTATGGCGTCGAAATAATTCGACGCTAAATGGTCTAATGCTTGTAGTGTGTGTAGTCTCACTTAACTTAAATTTTGAATTTAAGTGGTGGAGCCCACCACATTATATCTACTTGAGTGGTGGAAGTGGGTGGGAATATTTTATAATGCCATTATCCCTCCACCACACTTTGTTTAATGCTTTTGCTTTTGGAAAAGCATATGCCATTATTTTTTATTTGCAAGGCAAATTTGGTATTAGTTTTGTAATACCAAAATAACAAAAGAACTTCATCTCTCTCCTTCTCCCTCTTGGTCGTGACTTCTTCTCCCTTCTCCATTGATTTTTGCTTCAAAATCAAGCAAGCTAGCACTTAAAGAGTCTTGTGAGGTGATAGAGGAACTCACCCTTGGGTTGGATTCACTCAACAAAGCTTGGAGCTTCAACAAATACAAAGGAATTTTTGAAATCCTACATCCGATCAATGTAAATTTTTTTCCGCAAACTTCTTTAATATTCACACACAAATCATCTTAGAGATTATGTGGCATGTCTAGGATACTAACAATGGTATCAGAGCAAGATCTAAGCATAATTTAATTTCTAGGGTTCATGGACTTTAATTTGGGATTTTATGCTTGGAGTATGTATTTTCCTAAATTGATTGTTTGGTTGTGTTTGGATGATGATAAATTGGATTTGTGCATCTTAGGATTTGAGAAAAATTAATTGGATCTAATTTTCCCAAATTTCATGTAATGGCCGATTATGAACCCTTGGACTCTCATGGTGATTTTTTGATTTTAGACTATTGGATAAGTTTAAAGCATGAAATAAAATCTTGTATGTTGATTTAATTGGATTGAAATCAAATTTATTGTTATTTTATGCCAAATTGCCTTGAGTATAAGCATGTGTAATGGATTGATTTTCCTTCAATTTGTGTTGGACATGAGTTGGATAATTAAAGCATGATTAATTAGTTTAATTAATGCTTTGGAAATATTAGTTTAATTAATTAATTATGGCAATTACACTTTAATTGAAATTAATGTAATATTTGGAATGTTATATTAATTAAATTAGTCTTTAAAATTGGATTGGGCTAATTTGTTGTATTTGGGCTTAATGGGCTTGGTTGGGCCAAGTTTGGTTTTGCACAATTGGATTGGATCCAATTGGGCCTAAAACCATTTCCATAAAGTCCAAATATGAGAATTCGACCTTTAATACTTTAATTGGGCCTAAATTGATTTTTGGCATAAATGTGATTCCTTACTGGGCCTTGGCATCTTGGATTGGATCCGTAATGGCCAAAGCCCATGCCTAAAGAATTAATTAAAAGTCCATTGGACTTTAATTAAAATTGGCATTGGATGTTAATTGGGCCTTTGAGACCCATTTAGATTAGATTTTGAATTTAAGTCTAAAAGGCACTAAAATAAGTGTAATTATTTAATTTGGAATTAAATTTGAATTAGAATTGAATACAACTTAAATTGGATTTAAAATTATAGTTCGATATAATTTAAGAATACGTACTTTGAGTATTTATTCTTAAACGAGTTGGACTCGCGCAAATCAAATCGTTGTATGAACATTGGATGGTCATTAATTCAAAGATTAATTAATTGGATTAGATTGATTGAATAACATGTTTGTGTGAATACTTGGATGTATTGTATGAATAATGTATATCGGATGGATATTAGAAGGGCAGGGGTAATTTTGGAAATTGTTGTAATAAATTTAGAATTTATTAAATTGGACCTGCGTGTCCAGCCTATTATCTATTTACTCTTTGTATTTCTCTTCTCACCAATTCCCCTCAATGTAAATGAGGTTTATTTAATGTATTATGTAATTGGGTAGAAATATGAATAGTGTTAGCGGGAGAGAGGAAAGAGAGAGATTTGTTCTAGGAACAATTTTTTATATATCCATCCGCATATCATTATTAATTTATTTCGCGCCTTATTATGCTTTTAGAATGCATGCTTAAGGGTGTATGATGAGACCTAATCAAAGATAATAAATTGGATGCCAATTTATGTGAAAACCCCTCAAACAAATATTAAGTGTTTTCCTTTCATTGAGTCGTTCTCTTTCAAGATCCAAGATTGGCATTGGTTTATTGGCCAAAGTCAAGATCAATGTCCATCGCGGATGTGTTTGAACCACGAAGGCTTTGTTATATATCGTATGTCTTGGACAGTTGTGACTTGTTGGCCAAAGTAAAGGTCACTTCTTGTTCATCGACGTGGATTACGAAGCTTTCCCACTGTCAATGGGTCGTGCTTAGCTGGAATCATTAAGCTTGTTGAGCCAAAGCCAAAGCTTAGTTGATTCAGAGGAAAATGTTAGGAAATATATTGAATATATTTACATATATTGGATATATGTTTCGGACTTGGAGTTCCACCTACCGGATCTAGGAATTGGATGGGATCCAATTGATCTTAGAGATCTACCTAGTTAAGTTTCATACAGCTTGTTGGCCAAAGTCAAGGTTGTGTGTTATTTAACGGGATTCTAGCCCACTAGGAAATTGGGTTTTCCGAGTACTCAACAGAGGGTTAGAGGCTCGCCGAAAAATAGTGGGAGGCCATTATTAAATTTATAATTTCGTTTAATACTTGACAAATACGCGCTTTTAAATTATTTTCGTCATTATATAATTATATATTAGTTGGACTAATATTTATTTTGTTGTTTTCTTTAAACAGTTGGACTGTATTCAAACTATTCATTTGTAGTTGATTACATAGTTGGACTGTAGTAATCATTACATTTTACTGTACCTAAAATCGTTGATTGAATAGTTAGACTATTGCAATTAATATGGCTGGAAAGATCAATGTTAGAGACATCATTATGGGCGATAATGTCTTTAACAAGTGTGAATTTTCAAGACTGGGATATGAACCTCAGGATTATCCTGGGGGCTGAGAAATTACTATATATGATGAGTGATATTTATACCACTATTTCCCACTCATTTAACCTAATATTTTGTGTTGTTTCTCGAGATTTATGAACGTTTTGATATGTTTTGTTGTTATTTTGTAGATAAATAAAGATTGGACAGCACTGGAGGTAATTTGGAACAAAACCGGACAAAAATGCGTCAACAGTAATATTTCAGTCTTCAGCGCGTCGCGCCGCGCATAGCTTTACCGTCGCGGCGCCTAACATGAACCGGATCTGCTAAAGTGCGCCATGGTCAACGGGTCAACAATCTAAAAAGTTGACTTTGCTAAAATGCGCCGATGCCACGTGTCACCATCACAGAAGACTTGCTAACGTGCGCCTGCCACGTGTCATCATCCTACGGTGCCGACAATCATCATCTACGCTATCGTGCGCCTTGCCACGTGTCGACATCTCAACGATTTGCTAAAATGCGCTGCTGCCACGTGTCAAAATCTGATGCTGCCGACAATCATCTTCAACATGACGTAAGCAATGACGTCATGAACAGTGCCACGTCATCGGATCTCTTAGCCGCCTCGCCACGTGTCAAGCCATCATTGTGCCACGTGATTACTGTAGCCCGCGTCGCGACGCGCGCAGTACTTCCAGCGTCGCGACGCCCACCCCTATCGACGCCTATAAATTGAGCTCGAGATTTCAGAATTCAGTGTCCCATCCTCTCTCTTCAATTCCTTCTAAAGAGAGAGTTTCTCTCTCTAAAACTCTTTAGTTTTTAGTTTTTTTTAGTTTTGTAAATAATTTCAATTACGTTTTGTAATAGTAGTAATTTAATTTTTACTTTTTACTTTCTTTTACAGTTTTTACTATTTACTATTTACTTTTTACAGTTTTTACTATTCACCATGATGAGGTAATTTCCTTATGTTCGGGTGAAAGGTAATTTCTTTTACTATTACTATTTAGATTAATCTCCCTTAAAAATAATATATTTACTATTTAAATTTGACTTAATCAGGATACCGCCAGATTGGTCGGTTGGTAATAAAACATATATTCCGCCTTTATGGCTGGTTATTTTGGTTCCGCCTTTATGGCTGGTTATTTTGGTTCCGCCTTTATGCCTGGTAATAATCACAAGTTTATATATTATTTTAATGGGAGATATCTAAATAAATAGTAGTAGAAATAATTCCTTTTACCTTAACATTTTATTTTATTTTACTTTTCAGTATTTTTATTTTATGTCTTTTATTTTTATGTTTTTATTAGTCCTAGTTATGTGTTAGTTATCTAGGGGTTGTGATGACTTTTAATATCACTAGTTTATAAGGGATTATTTTATAGTTTGGGTAATTTATAAGTTTACTTATTAAGTCTTAAGCTTAATGCTTCTTATTGTCTGATCACCAATAAGATTGATATGGTAAATCTAAAATGAACTAGACATAGGGATTTTAGGTTTCAGCCTTAGACTTAATAGCCCACGATCTTCCTTGAGGATAGATAACCCTTTAATAGATTTCCTTACAGGATAGAAATATACCTGTCGGGCGGGGGTAGCCATAATTGGAACTTGAACTTAATGAATCCAGGTAATGTGGTTGACATAGGAATATGGTTCAATTAGGTTATACTGGGTATTTGTAGTTGACCATCAGAAGAGGCTTTTACATAATTTAGTGTTCCAGGTTAGTAAACTGATTTATTACACAAACATAAAATAATCACTTCATCTTTTAAATGATATTAAAAGAATTCACAACCTTAAGAACTTTGTGTCTTTTATTTTCCTTAGTATTTTCTTTTATTTTTTTATTTATTTATTTAGCAAATCTTCAATCAACCAAATCAAACAAACAATCAATTACATTCTCCCTTTAATTAGATATTTGTGAATAAATAGATTCAACAATTAATAACAACAGCAGGAATTAAGTCCTCGTGGGATCGATATTTTTATACTACTTGAACGATATGTGCGCTTGCGTTATACGTGTGTGTTTACGCCGGTCAAGTTTTTGGCGCCGTTGCCGGGGACTTATATTTCTTGAGTTGTTAATTTTGAAGCTATCTAATTTACTTGTATCTAATTTTCTTTATTTTTATCTGTAATTTTTATTTCTTTCTTTTGATTTCAGGTGACTTAAAAATGGAACATTACTGGGAGATTGAAAGATTACGTGCTTTACAAGAAGATACACCCCACATCTGGGAGCAACAGTCCGGTTTTATGTGGCCTGTTGAACAACCCAATGATTATCACTGGATGCCAGAACCAAGCAATACTACATTTGCTCAACAGAACTCAATGTGGAGATGTGATATATGTAATGGTGACCACCCAAGCGATTATTGCGAATACAACTACCATCCAGGGTGGCAGAACTATCAAGATCCTTCATGGTACGAAGAACCATCACATTTCACAGAATCACATTTTCCATCTTATCCACCATCTTCCTTCGATCCTTATCAACAACCAGAACCATCCGAGGAAAATCAGTGGATTCACATGTTCAAGGAACAAGCAGCTCAATTTGATGCACAAGTTCAGAGTAACACAGAATCCATACAGAGAATGACAGATCAGATCAGACAATTAACAGAAAACCAGAACTATATACCTCAAGAACCAGTTCCAGATGACACTGATGAAGCCTTCAAGTACCAATCATTTCACAATGACATTTCAACAGAGGAGGAGGCTGGGCAGTATCAACAACCAGAGGTATCAGTTCAGGAACCCGAACCGGCAAAGTCTCGATTTGATTTCTATTATTCTGACTCTGACGATGAGGAAGCTGATCCATTTATACCAACTGCACCAACAACGGAGGATCAAACTTTCAAGCCTCAAAATGAAGATCTTGGAGATTCTATTGCACAAATGTTTGATGAAGATCTACCTGAGCCAATCATTTCACCCAGATCAGAGGATGAAGACCTAAAATCTAACATTTCTTTTCATCATCAGGTTGACAATTTTGAAACATGTATTTCACAGATGACAGATGAAGAGCTGAATATGGAAATTTTCAAATACATCTGTGAAGAAAAGGTGGAACAAGAAGCAGAGCAAATGAATGAGCAAATGTCTGACCTTAATAAAGATCTAGAGCATTCAGGAAAAACATCGCTGTTTTGGGGAGTACAAATCAAAGATATCAACCAGAAGCTTGACAGAATGGAACTTCCATTCCAAGTCAAGCATCATACGAGACCTCCTGATTTTCTTTCTTTCTTTGCAGGAACCACTGGAACAACAAGGAGTAAAAAGGTGGTACGAGCACTGAATGAGACAAAATTCTTTTTGCCACTTTACCGTTGGAAGAGACCATTCAAAAGCAACGCTCACAGGATTGTCTTTAATCGGACATCCAAAACGACATTGAAACCTCCTTAACATATGGAATTCATTCACGTCTGGCTGAAGACGAAAAATTCAGCGCTAGCAGGGAGGCAACCCATGCAATTTGTTGTAATTTATTTTTCATATTTTGTGAACTTTTTAATTTTGTGTGTTATTTTTGTAGGGAAAGGCACAAACGAAGCATTTTAAGACAGAAGGAATTGTGTTTGGCAAGCAAATATAAGAAATAATTCATTAGCGATGGCTGAATAAATAATGAAATCTTGAGACTCATTCTAATGAATTTATACTAAGCGAGTGGCGTATTGCATACACAATTCCGTTACCTTAATTATTGCTTTGATTCGCTTTTCTGTTGTAATTATATTTATTTTCGTAGACAGGATCCAGACTTTTTGACCTTTCACGATTTCTTTTGTTGTGTAGCAAACAAACGTCATTTGGAAGATACTTCTGCTATTATTACTCACCCTTTTTCAGGTACTATAAATTCAGCCCATCATTGCACTTTTGAAGGCATCCTGATTTGAAAAAGAAATACATAAAAAATGGAAGCCACTTCAAGAAGACGAGTTGAAAACATCTGTGTGTTTTGCGGTAGTACTGTTGGTACTAAACCACAATACATAGAAGCGGCACAGGAATTGGGTCGAGTATTAGTTGCAAGGAATATGCATTTAATATATGGCGGAGGCAATCTCGGACTTATGGGGATCGTTTCAAAGGCCGTACAGGAAGGAGGCAGTCACGTTTTGGGAATAGTCCCAAAACCCTTGGCAGAGGCAAATCTTATTGGCTCATCAAACGGAGAGGAACTGATCGTGTCAGGTATGTCTGAACGACTGGTAGAAATGATTAACCGTGCTGATGCTTTTATTGCTTTGCCAGGTGGCTTGGGTACATTGGAGGAAATTTTTATAGTTCTATCTTGGGCGAACCTGAACATACACCAGAAACCGCTTGGACTACTCAACGTTGATGGATTTTATGATTTTATTTGTGTGTTTCTTGATGATGCTCGGAGAAATGGGTTCGTTTCAAAACCTATGAAAGAACTCCTCTTCACTGCCAGACTTGCTCCGGATCTGATAGACCAACTCATAGCCTATGAACCACAAGTTGACCCTATCATTTCAAAGATAAATTGGTCCGAGGACGATCGTGGTAAGAGCCGTCGAATTAATCTGGATCTTAACCTTTAATTTCCTGTAGATTTCAGCTAACCAGGTACAACCTTCTAACTCTCATTTTACTGTTTAAGACATTGGGGACAATGTCTCATTTAGGTTTGGGGGAGAGATTTAGTTGATTAATACCTTGTTTTTAGTTTGTATGTTGTTTTTATTTTCAGTCCAAAATTTTTCGAAAAATACAAAAAAAATTGAAAAATTTTCAAAAATTACAAAAATATTTTGCATTTTTGTGTTTTTATTTTGACTAAAAAGGTGAAATTGGTGAGAGGTAGCTGAGTAAGGAGTTCTCACTCCTGATACGTATCTCAAACCATTTATTTCAAAACAAGTTAATTTTTGTTTATTTCCTTTTAAATTATTTAATTTGTGAATTCTCCATAAATCTGACTAAAATGGATTTTCATATACTCCGTTGGTAGGTATTATCAACATACATGAGAACATACAGTCATTAGCTAAAATTGAAAAGTTTGTAATATTCCGTGCTATAGTCTAATTGGAGGAAGCATCTCTAAATAGTGATGGAGTAAAAAAAAAAACGTCCGAAATCCGAGTTATTAAGTCTGTAAGGGTGTTTTAACACCTAGTGCCCTAAAACCAACTGGTTTGGGAGTCACTGGCCCAAAGCTCGTTACATGGATCGAAGATGCGACAAAAATATATATAAATATCTGAAGTCTGAGTAATTAAGTTCGTAGGGGTGTCTTAACACCTGGTGCCCTAAAGCCAACTGGTTTGGGAGCCACCGACCCAAAGCTCGCTACATAGACGGAAGGTATTGTATATAAATAAAAAAAATCAAAGAAAAAATCAGAAAAATCAGAAAATTATTCCATTGCTACAAAAAAGTGTAAAATCTGATAGAACTTTAGGACAAAAATATTACTCTCTTATCAACTGCACTTATGACTGTTGTGGGCAAAAATGAGTTGATTAATATTTTGTTAGCTGTGTATATGAAGAATGGTAAAAATAATCGGAGAATTTACTTATTCAGTAATTTAGAAAGAAATAAAACAACTAGTAACTTTGAGTAGAATTTTCATCTGATTAGTCACTAACTTTCTTTATTCTCTTTTCGCTTGTCTTTTTTCTTTTGTGTGCATTAGTTTTATTACCTTTTTACTTTTATAAAATGTTTGTGGGTATCATTGCTGTAAACCCTCACGAGACTACACTCGTCCACTAGGGACACCTAGGGGTTTAAAGGCTTGTTGCATACGCTAAATGCAACCGTGATCCCTACGAAAGTGGCTTAGTTAAAGTTTATTTTCATGTTATTTTATTTTCTGTTTTGCTCGAGGACTAGCAAAATGTTAGGTTTGGGGGTGTGATGAGTGGTATTTATACCACTATTTCCCACTCATTTAACCTAATATTTTGTATTGTTTCTCGAGATTTATGAACGTTTTGATATGTTTTGTTGTTATTTTGTAGATAAATAAAGTTTGGACAGCACTGGAGGCAATTTGGAACAAAACCGGACAAAAATACGTCAACAGGAATATTTCAGTCTTCAGCGCGTCGCGCCGCGCATAGCTTTACCGTCGCGTCGCCTAACATGAACCGGATCTGCTAAAGTGCGCCATGGTCAACGGGTCAACAATCTGAAAAGTTGACTTTGCTAAAATGCGCCGATGCCACGTGTCACCATCACAGAAGACTTGCTAACGTGCGCCTGCCACGTGTCATCATCCTACGGTGCCGACAATCATCATCTACGCTATCGTGCGCCTTGCCACGTGTCGACATCTCAACGATTTGCTAAAATGCGCTGCTGCCACATTTCAAAATCTGATACTGCCGAAAATCATCTTCAACATGACGTAAGCAATGACGTCATGAACAGTGCCACGTCATCGGATCTCTTAGCCGCCTCGCCACGTGTCAAGCCATCATTGTGCCACGTGATTAATGTAGCCCGCGTCGCGACGCGAGCAATACTTCCAGCGTCGCGACGCCCACCCCCTATCGGCGCCTATAAATTGAGCTCGAGATTTCAGAATTCAGTGTCCCATCCTCTCTCTTCAATTCCTTCTAAAGAGAGAGTTTCTCTATCTAAAACTCTTTAGTTTTTAGTTTTTTTTAGTTTTGTAAATAATTTTAATTACGTTTTGTAATAGTAGTAATTTAATTTTTACTTTTTACTTTCTTTTACAGTTTTTACTATTACTATTTACTTTTTACAGTTTTTACTATTCACCATGATGAGGTAATTTCCTTATGTTCGGGTGAAAGGTAATTTCTTTTACTATTACTATTTAGATTAATCTCCCTTAAAAATAATATATTTACTATTTAAATTTGACTTAATCAGGATACCGCCAGATTGGTCGGTTGGTAATAAAACATATATTCCGCCTTTATGGCTGGTTATTTTGGTTCCGCCTTTATGGCTGGTTATTTTGGTTCCGCCTTTATGCCTGGTAATAATCACAAGTTTATATATTATTTTAATGGGAGATATCTAAATAAATAGTAGTAGAAATAATTCCTTTTACCTTAACATTTTATTTTATTTTACTTTTCAGTATTTTTATTTTATGTCTTTTATTTTTATGTTTTTATTAGTCCTAGTTATGTGTTAGTTATCTAGGGGTTGTGATGACTTTTAATATCACTAGTTTATAAGGGATTATTTTATAGTTTGGGTAATTTATAAGTTTACTTATTAAGTCTTAAGCTTAATGCTTCTTATTGTCTGATCACCAATAAGATTGATATGGTAAATCTAAAATGAACTAGACATAGGGATTTTAGGTTTCAGCCTTAGACTTAATAGCCCACGATCTTCCTTGAGGATAGATAACCCTTTAATAGATTTCCTTACAGGATAGAAATATACCTGTCGGGCGGGGGTAGCCATAATTGGAACTTGAACTTAATGAATCCAGGTAATGTGGTTGACATAGGAATATGGTTCAATTAGGTTATACTGGGTATTTGTAGTTGACCATCAGAAGAGGCTTTTACATAATTTAGTGTTCCAGGTTAGTAAACTGATTTATTACACAAACATAAAATAATCACTTCATCTTTTAAATGATATTAAAAGAATTCACAACCTTAAGAACTTGTGTCTTTTATTTTCCTTAGTATTTTCTTTTATCTTTTTATTTATTTATTTATTTAGCAAATCTTCAATCAACCAAATCAAACAAACAATCAATTACATTCTCCCTTTAATTAGATATTTGTGAATAAATAGATTCAACAATTAATAACAACAGCAGGAATTAAGTCCTCGTGGGATCAATATTTTTATACTACTTGAACGATACGTGCGCTTGCGTTATACGTGTGTGTTTACGCCGGTCAATATACGATAGAGAAACCTCTCGAGCTTAAGCCCGAAGTTGAGCAGCCAGTTGAGCTTGAGCTTTGGAAGACTCACAGTGATGACAACTCAACTGCTCAATATGTCATGCTTGCCGCAATGAACCCTCAATTTCGTCGTCAAAACAATGAATTGGATCCCTATGGAATGATATTGAAATTGAAGGACCTTCACAGATCTAATCTTAGATCTCAGAAGTATGAATTACAGAAGAATCTCTTTCGCTCTCATATGTCAGAGTGTACATCTTTCGAGCACCATGTGTCGCAGATGATTGCTGCATCAAACAACTGGGATAGCTGGGCATAGTCTTTGAGGATGAGACTTCCATAGATTTGATCTTACAGTCTCTGCCTGACAGCTGGGACAGGTTCATCATGAACTATAATATGATGAACCAAGAAAAGACTCTTAGAGAGTTGATGACAATGCTGAATGAAGTAGAAAATATGCTTTTGAAAGGCAAGAAGTGCGAGGCGCACTTCACTTCGACATCTTAGAAAGCCAAGTGTGGGACACAGAAATCTGGGCGACGCCGTTCCTAGGCTTGCGGCCTAGATGGGAAGAATTACATAACATGGAGTCGCCACCCGGTGTGAACCGGGACAAAGATTTAAGGCCGCACTCACCCCTCGCAAGGGAAGACCTCAAACCGTTGGGTTCGGAATGGTCCCTTACTTATGTCACTTGTAATAAAAAGGATTCATGTAATAATTTAACTAAGCTTAAGTAACACTTATTTCCAATAGTATCATGCTTCTAAATTCATATGCATACTTCAACAAGTTCATCACAACATGCAACATCACATGGCAATCTCATGAACATATTTCAATCCTATGATATGGAAAACTAAGAGCAACATAATCATGCTTGAGTAATATCTCATGAACCTATTAACAAATAACATGCTAACAGCCTAATCATGCTCGAATACAAATAATACAGTTGGCTATATAACACAAGAAAGATCAACCAAGAGGCAATTATGCATGAATATGATAAGACAGACTCAGTTCAGTGTGTGCGCGTTCGTGTGTAGCGTTCGTAAACGCGTTCGAACGGAAATGAGACAGAATGCTCGCGTTCGTATGGCGTTTGTTAACGCGTTCGAACGGAAATGAGACCTGATGCATGATAAGGCGAAATGTATGCGCGTTCGAATTGCGTTCGTGAACGCGTTCGAACGGACACGGACCTGATGCATGAAATGGGACGCAATACATAAACAACAAAATAAGGGGCGCGGCGAAGTACTGCCGTAAAGGTGGCCTTTTGGGGCTCTTGATCTCTCAAAGAGAGGACCTTTAGACCAACATACTAAGCCCATGCGCGTCACATCACATCATGCATACAAACATAAAGACAATCATATTATTCTAAGTATGTCCGATTGAACGTGTCTTGCATCCAACCGAACACACATCAATCGGCGCGGCAAAGCATCGTGGTAAAGGGCTTTAACCCCTCCCCATAGGGGATCTTTCATTCCACTTACTAAGCCCATGCGCTCGATTGAGTCATGCATAAATAAGCAACATGCAGAATTTAAATGACAAAAATAAATACATAAAAGCAACACAAAACAAGAGAAGGTGCCGTTTACTCAAGTGGTACGTGGAGTTGTGTCCCATGTACAGACCGCACTACCGTCCATTCGGATTCGGCTACGGAATTTACGTCTGGGTTCCATCCTATATACCACAAGAGACGACACTCTTCCATTTCATTCAAGCCCCAACATGCTTCCATAAACGACTCTCATGCGAATAGAATGCAATAATAATGATAAAAAACGAATATAAACTAATGAAAAGGTACCCTCAGGTCTAACCTTTTAAATCATCTCTCGGATGTACGGTACACGATTGTCGGAAGGGTGGATGCTCCGCAACTCTCCCGGTTCACTGGTTCACTGTTCTCGTTCGTTGTCTTACTGTTGTGAGTCTGTTTTGCTGCTGTTTCCTTGTGGTTTCACTGCCGTTTCCTCTTTATCTTTTGCTTACTTTTTCTTGGGTGTGTTCTTCCTGTAATTTTTATGTGTGTTGTGTATGAGCTAGGGACTAGGGACTAGATACTAGAGACTAGAGACTAGCTAGCTAGGGTTGAGAAGGTTGGTGAAGGGTTCTTTTTATAGGCAAAGGGTTAGGTTTGACAAGGAAAGGAATTTGATTTGGTGTTGGTTAAGGAAGTCAAGAGATTTGATTTGGTTTGGTTAAGGGAAGTCAAAGATTGAGGGGGGACAAATCTTGGCTAGATAGGGAAGGTTGGATATTTGATTGGCTTGGATTAGGAATACAATATTTTAAGTTTGGGAATAATCTTATTAGATTGGGAATATAATTGGTTGATTGATTTTAATTAGGCATGATTATATTTTGATTTAGTATGTGATTTGTTTATTTTAGGCATGATTTTAGTTTAAGTTGGTAATTGTTTATTTTATGTTTGGTATATGTTTTATTTAATCATTTAATTAATTTAGTTATTATATTATTTAGTTAATGTTTTAATTAATATTTATTTATTTAAATTGGGATGTGTTTTATGGGCTTTGGTGGCTAATTGGGCTGGATGTGAGGCTAGCAGCAAAAACAGAGTTACCGACACCGTTCGAACGCTTCCTCGAACGCGGCACGAACGCCCGCAATCCGTTTGACGTTCGAACGTAAACACGAACGCAGCACTAACGAAAACAGTGAACCTTGTTTATTCTGAATTTCCCCTTCCGATGTCCGTTTCCCGTGACCTCCGTGACTTAAAAGGTAGTGTCTCCAAAATGAGACTCATCATAGGGACTTATGCGTAAAAATGCAGTGCCTACAGTCGCCCCCACTTTGATGGGACTGGTGTAATGTGCAACAGTGACAATCCTATCAAAGTTATGCAATGCATTTCTACTTACCTGGCTCGCCAGCTGCCACTTGACTTACCATGGGTTGAGTTGATTTGGGTGGTGAGGTGCTGCGACCCCTGGTTCATTCCCGAACCGTGTTGTGATGTGGTCCATTCCCGAACCGTGTCCATTCCCGAACTGTTACTGTAAGTTGGTCCATTCCTGAACCGTGCTTCCATTCTTGAGTGCCATTCCCGGCTTGTTCATTCTTGAACTCTGCTCCATTCTTGGATTGCCATTCCCAGCTTGTTCATTCTCGAACTGTGTTGAGATGAGGCTTTATTCCTCCCGAGCTTTATTCCCGAACTGTACTGACATGAGGCTTTCTTCCCCTTGAGCTTTGTTCTCAAACTATACTGATATGAGGCTTTCTTCCTCTTGAGCTTTGTTCTCAAACTGTACTGACATGAGGCTTTCTTCCCCTTGAGCTTTGTTCTCAAACTATACTGATATGAGGCTTTCTTCCTCTGGGCTTTGTTCCCGAACTGTTGCGATGAGGCTTTATTCCTCCGAGCTTTGTTCTCGAACTGTGTTGAGATGAGGCTTTATTCCTCCCGAGCTTTACTCCCGAACTGTTGAGATGAGGCTTTATTCCTCCGAGCTTTGTTCTCGAACTGTGTTGAGATGAGGCTTATTCCTCCCGAGCCTTATTCCCGAACTGTTGAGATGAGGCTTTATTCCTCCCGAGCTTTATTCCCGAACTGTATTGAGATGAGGCTTTATTCCTCCCGAGCTTATTCCCGAACTGTTGAGATGAGGCTTTATTCCTCCCGAGCTTTATTCCCGAACTGTATTGACATGAGGCTTTATTCTCCTTGAGCTTTGTTCTCAAACTTATACTGATATGAGGCTTTCTTCCCCTGGGCTTTGTTCCCTGACTGTGTTAACTGTGGGCTTTGTCCCCGAACTGTATTGAATGTGGGCTTATTCCGAGTTTGAGTTTGTAGGCTTTCTTCCTGAATTGTACTGAATGTGGGCTTTATTCCCGTACTGAGCTGAATGCAGGCTTTCTTCCTGAACCGAACTAGATGCAGGCTTTATTCCTGAACTGTTACTGTAAGGTGGTCCATTCCCGGACCGTTACTGTAAGGTGGTTCATTCCCGAACCATTACTGTGAGGTGGTTCATTCCCGAACCGTGCTTCCATTCTTGGAGTGCCATTCCCGGCTTGTTCATTCTTGAACTGTCCATTCCCGGACCATATCTCCATTCTCGGAGTGTCATTTCCGACTTGTTCATTCTTGAACTCTGCTCCATTCTTGGATTGCCATTCTCGGCTTGTTCATTCTTGAACTGTCCATTCCGGACCATATCTCCATTCTCGGAGTGTCATTTCCGACTTGTTCATTCTTGAACTCTGCTCCATTCTTGGATTGCCATTCTCGGCTTGTTCATTCTCGAGCTGTCCATTCCCGGACTATATCTCCATTCTCGGAGTGCCATTCTCGGCAGAACTGATCTGATGTAATGTGGGCCTCGCCCCCAGAATGCCATACCCGGCAATGCTGATACTGATGTAATGTGGGCCTCGACCCTGGGACTCATCCCCCAAACATGATGTTGAAGTGGGCCTCGGCCCCAACTGCTACTGACATGGGCCTCGCCCCCAGATTGATGCTGGTGTGGGCCTCGACCCTTGGGACTCATCCCCAAAACTGATTGCTGAAGTGGGCCTCGGCCCCAACTGCTACTGACATGGGCCTCGCCCCCAGATTGATGCTGATGTGGGCCTCGACCCTCAGATTCATTCCAAAATTCTGTTGATGCGGGCCTCGGCCCTGGGATTCATTCCCTGGATTCATTCCAAAATTCTGCTGATGTGGGCCTCGGCCCTGGGATTCATTCCCTGGATTCATTCCAAAATTCTGCTGATGTGGGCCTCGACCCTGGGATTCATTCCCTGGATTCATTCCAAAATTCTGCTGATGTGGGCCTCGGCCCCAACTGCTACTGACATGGGCCTCTCGCCCCAGATTGATGCTGATGTGGGCCTCGACCCTCAGATTCATTCCAAAATTCTGCTGATGCGGGCCTCGGCCTGGGATTCATTCCAAAATTCTGCTGATGTGGGCCTCGGCCCTGGGATTCATTCCCTGGATTCATTCCAACACTCTGACGATGTGGGCCTCGACCCTGGGACTCATCCCCAAAACTACTACCCATATGTTACTGATTCTGGTTGTCTTATCTTTGCCGCTTTCTCTTTTTCTCTTCTGAAACCTGTTATTACAAAACAAGACAAACACAAAAGGGATGCAAAATGTGTTACGTGTATGCATGCATGCATGATTGGGTTTCCTATCCATTGAGCTAGGTCTTCTGCCAGTATTCTTGGTGGCTGCTTGGTCTTTTGACAAGTCTGTCATCTTCCCTAACCAACATGCATCTATGATGGCTTTTAAATCAAAAGGGAGTTAACATGGTGCATGTATGCATGAGGTGCATGTGATACATGTGATGCATGTGATACAAGAAATATATCAACTCTTTAAAATTTGCACACAAATCGGCCCATCATCATTTTAGAAGTTTTTGGGCTAACTGCCATAGGAGTGGACTCGTCCCAGTTTAAATGGCCCAACGAGTTCGCATCTCATGACAAGGAGTCCAACTAAATCCAAATGGTAATGTTCCGAACACAAGCACAAAGAAAGATAATGCAAACATACAACAATAATTTCTACAATGGCTCATCAACATTTCAGAAGCTTTTGGCCTAATAGTCATAAGGTACGAACTTGCCCCAGTTTAAATGGCCCAACAAGCCCGCATTTCTGACAATAGTCCAACTGCATCCAAATGAGGATGGTCCACAAGCACATATTCAAGGAAATAATTGATACTTTAGCCAACCCGGTCTATGGGTGGGTTAGTAAGAGTATAGACAAAGGCTCTCACCGGCGAAGGATGGCCCACAACTAGGTCTCCCCACTCAAGGGTTCGAGCAACCAAGTGAGCGCACCCCTTTTTATACACTAAGGTACGTGCCAATGAGCTATGGTGTGTGACGGACTGTCAAATGGATTTCCCGTTGTAGATCCCCCAGAGGGAAGGTGGAGCGAGGCTCACTTAAATACCCAAGCCTCTTAGGCTCTTATCGCTTGTTGTCAGGAATAAACAACGAGTCATCCAAATTAGTCTATCACAATAGGCTACGAGTAGATGGCTATCTAGGTGCCTTCACAGCTTTTCCTTCTAGAAAGGTAGTGAATGAAGGAGGACACCAAACCATTACCTAGCCTTAAAATGCCTTTGATTAAACCCTCACTTTTCCACTATAGACACGGTCAATTAAAACATAAATCCAACATCACAAGACAATATTTCGGGGCCAATTCTCTACTCTCCCAGTGGAGTCGCCAGACTGTGGGACACAGAAATCTGGGCGACGCCGTTCCTAGGCTTGCGGCCTAGATGGGAAGAATTACATAACATGGAGTCGCCACCCGGTGTGAACCGGGACAAAGATTTAAGGCCGCACTCACCCCTCGCAAGGGAAGACCTCAAACCGTTGGGTTCGGAATGGTCCCTTACTTATGTCACTTGTAATAAAAAGGATTCATGTAATAATTTAACTAAGCTTAAGTAACACTTATTTCCAATAGTATCATGCTTCTAAATTCATATGCATACTTCAACAAGTTCATCACAACATGCAACATCACATGGCAATCTCATGAACATATTTCAATCCTATGATATGGAAAACTAAGAGCAACATAATCATGCTTGAGTAATATCTCATGAACCTATTAACCAAATAACATGCTAACAGCCTAATCATGCTCGAATACAAATAATACAGTTGGCTATATAACACAAGAAAGATCAACCAAGAGGCAATATGCTTATGAATATGATAAGACAGACTCAGTTCAGTGTGTGCGCGTTCGTGTAGCGTTCGTAAACGCGTTCGAACGGAAATGAGACAGAATGCTCGCGTTCGTATGGCGTTTGTTAACGCGTTCGAACGGAAATGAGACCTGATGCATGATAAGGCGAAATGTATGCGCGTTCGAATTGCGTTCGTGAACGCGTTCGAACGGACACGGACCTGATGCATGAAATGGGACGCAATACATAAACAACAAAATAAGGGGCGCGGCGAAGTACTGCCGTAAAGGTGGCCTTTTGGGGCTCTTGATCTCTCAAAGAGAGGACCTTTAGACCAACATACTAAGCCCATGCGCGTCACATCACATCATGCATACAAACATAAAGACAATCATATTATTCTAAGTATGTCCGATTGAACGTGTCTTGCATCCAACCGAACACACATCAATCGGCGCGGCAAAGCATCGTGGTAAAGGGCTTTAACCCCTCCCCATAGGGGATCTTTCATTCCACTTACTAAGCCCATGCGCTCGATTGAGTCATGCATAAATAAGCAACATGCAGAATTTAAATGACAAAAATAAATACATAAAAGCAACACAAAACAAGAGAAGGTGCCGTTTACTCAAGTGGTACGTGGAGTTGTGTCCCATGTACAGACCGCACTACCGTCCATTCGGATTCGGCTACGGAATTTACGTCTGGGTTTCCATCCTATATACCACAAGAGACGACACTCTTCCATTTCATTCAAGCCCCAACATGCTTCCATAAACGACTCTCATGCGAATAGAATGCAATAATAATGATAAAAAAACGAATATAAACTAATGAAAAGGTACCCTCAGGTCTAACCTTTTAAATCATCTCTCGGATGTACGGTACACGATTGTCGGAAGGGTGGATGCTCCGCAACTCTCCCGGTTCACTGGTTCACTGTTCTCGTTCGTTGTCTTACTGTTGTGAGTCTGTTTTGCTGCTGTTTCCTTGTGGTTTCACTGCCGTTTCCTCTTTATCTTTTGCTTACTTTTTCTTGGGTGTGTTCTTCCTGTAATTTTTATGTGTGTTGTGTATGAGCTAGGGACTAGGGACTAGAGACTAGCTAGCTAGGGTTGAGAAGGTTGGTGAAGGGTTCTTTTTATAGGCAAAGGGTTAGGTTTGACAAGGAAAGGAATTTGATTTGGTTTGGTTAAGGGAAGTCAAGAGATTTGATTTGGTTTGGTTAAGGGAAGTCAAAGATTGAGGGGGGACAAATCTTGGCTAGATAGGGAAGGTTGGATATTTGATTGGCTTGGATTAGGAATACAATATTTTAAGTTTGGGAATAATCTTATTAGATTGGGAATATAATTGGTTGATTGATTTTAATTAGGCATGATTATATTTTGATTTAGTATGTGATTTGTTTATTTTAGGCATGATTTTAGTTTAAGTTGGTAATTATTTATTTTATGTTTGGTATATGTTTTATTTAATCATTTAATTAATTTAGTTATTATATTATTTAGTTAATGTTTTAATTAATATTTATTTATTTAAATTGGGATGTGTTTTATGGGCTTTGGGTGGCTAATTGGGCTGGATGTGAGGCTAGCAGCAAAACCAGAGTTACCGACACCGTTCGAACGCTTCCTCGAACGCGGCACGAACGCCCGCAATCCGTTTGACGTTCGAACGTAAACACGAACGCAGCACTAACGAAAACAGTGAACCTTGTTTATTCTGAATTTCCCCTTCCGATGTCCGTTTCCCGTGACCTCCGTGACTTAAAAGGTAGTGTCTCCAAAATGAGACTCATCATAGGGACTTATGCGTAAAAATGCAGTGCCTACACCAAGGCTTGGCCAAAGGCTTCCAGAGGTGTGAATAATAAGAAAAGAAAGAGCAAGGCCAAATCATCACAGTCTTCTAGGAAGACCAATGATAAATCTCATGATGTATGCCTACAGTGTGGCAAATGGGGTCACTAGAAGCGTGACTACCGTGTGTACAAGACACACATGAAGGAAGTGAATGAGGGCAAGACACTGGCTTCAGGTATATTTGTTATTGAAATAAACATGTCTACTTCTAGTTTTAAAAATTAGATTTTTGATTCTCGATGTGGTACTTATATATGTACTGATGTGCAGGATCTGCAGATTAGCAGGAGACTGGCTTATGCCATGTACACATGATTAACGGATCATATCTTAATACACACTGGATATCATGAGCATCAGTCCACACCCAACGAACAGGCGGATGTATGATCATGAATAGATCGTTGACGTGACTGTCATCAAAGTGTGGAGGATAACTCATATATCCCACTGTGGTATCTCAAGTCGAAGGACCACTATGCTCGCTCAACTCGAGAAGGTTCATATTGACGTTGGTGTACCATCTATTAGGAAACCTTCAGTGAGTCATTCAACGTCTTATCAAATAAACACCTACATGTCTATACGAGTCTCCTGAGACTCATGGTTCACTGGGATAAACCATCGGACCAAGTCACGATATACTACATGTACTGGTCTCAACAAATTTTACTAATCGACCCATGTTAGTATATCTTCACCAGGAACTTTATTCAATGATATACATCTTATAGTGCGCTTCCCAATGTCAATTACAAACTATATTGTAACTGCACACTATATTGTAAATCCTAGGGTCTTTGTCTAATATACACGTATCACTAATTAGATTTAGTTTCGATCTAATCATAATCAGGTATCTAATCCTAATTAGATCGAATAAGTGTATAAAAGACAAGAGTGCTACCATTAAATTAGTAATATTATGGAAAATGGAATTGTTCGTATTCATGTATCGAACATAAATACGATCCGGATTGGTACTCTAAGCACTAACCCTAACAATTTCTTCCACTTGCTCTAGTGCCAATCCATGATATCCTATACACATCTTAATGTGTATCGCATACACATAGCCCTCAAGAGCTCACCAGAACTCAAGAGGTAGACAACAACAAGTAAGCCTGCTTTAACAAATTGAGTCTCCAACAAACTCAATCGTTTTCCTTAGCCAGCATCATTAATATTTTGCAGAATCAAAATTCTACATCAATATGACTCAGACGTTATATCAGTTTTGTGCTATAGCTGCTAAGTTGTCTAAGTATATATGGATCAAATCCAAAATACTATAAGACAACCGCAAGCACAAAACCAATATCAACACTTCTAATCATTGATGTCACTTTGCAACTTCTTAAGTCATTACTTCAAAAGTCGCCACTGATTCCACTAGTTCAGTAGAATCAACAGTGACACTCCCACTGCATCTTTTCTGACTTTATATGACATAGACCATCTAATGTCATAATCAGGATCAAAACTAATCTGACCTTATGGTTGCAGACTAAATTCTCCATGAATAAGAAACTCATTCTTAATATCTTTAAGATAACAAGAACATGTTACAAGATCCATCATATGGTATGCATCATATCAAAATAACTCATAACAATTACGATTAAATTGATATCTTTAATCGCACATAATATAGTATTCATTATGCCATCATCCTATGATGCATAAGATTGGCTAGACATTCCAATCAATCTCTCTTTAGACAAAAGGATCATCCTTTTACGAAAGATGAATACTATATATATATATAAAGACACGTTAACTATCAAACAGTTACACTAACTATCATACAAATAGTCTTACCGTGTCCTTTATTAGATCATATCTAATAGGCGACTAATAGGAGTATCTCACAAGTCTCTTAGTTTTATATCTTATATAAAACTTTATATCAAATATAACAGAAACTTCTCCCACTGTTTTCACGGAGAAAAGAAGACTCGTGATATATAATACTAGAAAGAAACTTGTACGCTCCCACTGAACCTACTGAAAAATACATATTCTCTATACTTCGATAAAATCAGACAATCTGACTGTATCAAAAACAGAGAACACGAATTTCCTGAAAGCTTATCTGAGTCTACAATAGGCTCCATAAGCTAGTATATCAAACTGTGATCTTAGCGGAATACAAACTCTAGGGCCATTCTAGAATGAACTTCTTCAAACAAAGAAACCAAAACGGATCTCTCATTCGAAGAAATCACTCAAGAACGCCATTTTGCATTCTTTAGCCAAAATACAAAGTTTAATATCAACATTAACCAACATATTTTTAAGTGTTCAATAAGTGCGACTAGAGACAAGTTTTTCTCAAAATCTACAATAGATCGCTGAATATATCCTTTCTCACTGTCATACTATAAAGGTAAAACCTTTACAAGCTCATTTCGCTCTCGCTGCGTAAATAATTTGCACATCTTATGAACGATTCATAATGAAAGCCTAATCAAGTTCAAAACTTGATCGTAGTAAGCTATGAACAATCTTAGATCTATGGTTCAATGGTAATTTCCGAAATCGATATCGAATATCGCTCCCACTATAAGTTACATGATAATTTTCGTCGATAACAAAACAACAAAAATCATTAATATCAAATACTTCACAAATGATTTTGACATCCTATTGGACTTATACAGAAGTTGTCAAAGGGTCAGTTTCATCTTATTAATTATGTAGTTCCACTTATAGTTTATCATTCTCACAGTTGACTTCAATAAGTCAAATCTTTTCTGCAATCGTCAACATTCAATGTTAACCACACTAAGTAATAAAACAATTTCATTACTCGGGATCGTAGAAAAGATATTCTATCAAATAGAATACAATATTCCATTAAATAGAATAAACGATACATCTTACTTGTACCTCCGAGGCGCAAGTACTTTTAATTATATAATAATTACAAAAGAAAGTTTCAAATCTCAAACTTTTCAATATTCGAATTTTCTACTATACATATCATATTTGTAACTGTAGGAACAAATGGACCCTTAATCAAAAAGATGAATTAGTGTTTCTGGAGCATAACCCCATGAGTATTGAATACCAATTTGGTAATACTCAATATCAACGATTCAGATCATATAAGATTCGATAACTCCTACTGACCAATTCCATCAAAATGGAATCGTGGAAGTTTAATATTGAGTAAGAATCATATTCATTAAATAAATTTAGAACTTATTGTCTTAAATTCACATGTTTGATCATATCAAACATCCTTGAATAATTCAAAGACCCACGATGAATTTTAAAGATATAGTTTTCAACACTTCAAATAGAATATCTTTGAACCATTCAAAATATTCTATCTGTATTTCATCAGAAAAAATATTGAAAGCTCTCGAACCATTCAAGATGTTCAACATGTTCTCTACTAGAAACATTTAACTAAGTCATACATCTAATGTATTAGTCTAATAAATCTGTGGTCCAATAACGATCATTGGTTAAATGAGATTTGATCACATCCTGAATACAATATTCATTAAATGGGTAAGGATATATGGTGTGATCTCATATCAGACCATCATTTACCATACGGAATAAGCATCTAATGTTTTTATGATAAAATCTCATAAAGCACAGTTCTAAGTTATTTACTCTACCGAATATTTTTCTTAATGTTCATCTTTCATCAATGACACTACTAGTAATATTAAAATATGTAACAATTGTTTATACAGAACAAGTAACTATTCAATAGTTACAAGTTCTGATATCAAATATCAAAACAGTTATTCAACATTATTTCAAATAACCAGACAGAAGATCTGGTATCCAATACATATAGTTTTCGTATTGTGAGAATCAATATTTTCTATACACAACTATACACATCTCCTTTATTTAGCTTTATAATTTGCGTTCAATTATTCACAACAATTATAAATAATTTATTAGCAAACTGTGTCAGACACGAGACTTCTAAAAGTCACTAAAAGCCAAAAACATCATTGAAAGATAAACAAATACTAAATGTGTTTTCTTAATGCCGGTCAATAATCTCGAGACATGAGTTATTTAACGTCAATTCTTACTACATAAGAAACTATTATCTCTACATAAAATATATCCTAAACCAGATATCCATTTAGATTACCTATCGTGACTTAGTAACTAAGTCACAAACCATCTTGATTTTCAAGAAAATTGGAACAACATTTCCCGATGGTTTCAACTAATCTAACAGTATCTAAGTCTACTGTCTTTCTAAAACCTATTCTAGAATTACGCAACCATAAGAAAAGTCAGAAAAATCTATTCAAGTAATAAGCATGCAGTTGATAAGAAGTATAATACTATAAACAATATAGAATAAAGGAAAATGAAAGCAGTAATTTCCATAAAATTACACACTGCTTAAGTTATGGATTTTTAACCCAGTAATGTCTCTCACTACTTTATGTAATACCGTAATCCCTAACGGAGAACGAGAATTCAATAATCAAATTGAATTCCATAGTGAGAGTGGGACCCCATGAATATATTTCGACTCACAGCTTTGGCACAATCTCGCCTACGTATATTCATTAGGTAGACAACTCATTGTCAATCACTCACCAGTGACTCCCGATTTTGGTCCTAACCGTTTCTCGTTATGACAGCTTTGGCACGTTCACAATGAGGCATATCAAGGCTTCACTTGTCAATGACAAACTCAAGTTACCGATGTAGTCCTGACAGCTTTGGCACGTTCAAAATTTCCACTTTCACTTGAATTTGTCCAGTATCAATATACAACCGGTATGGATAATAATTCTATAACCTACACCCTCACAGCTTTGACACGATCTCAGATGCAGTTATAGAAAGATACCCATAAACCGTACAGACAAGACAGACCAAGAAACATGTATCAAATACACGTTACTTTACGACCATATTTAAAAGTGGGGATTTTCCTCTGGAAGCTATAATCTACATCAAATGCAGAATTTTAAATTTAAATCATTTTATAAACATTTCAATTCTACCTTAGAAAACATAACACAATTTAACTATTAAATTTCAGTTACATTTCCGTTAGTGTAAAACCGAAAAGTAAAGAAACATATATAGATTCCAAGCATGTGTGAACATTAAATTGGATTAAATATCAAATATCAAGCATGAATAATGTAATGGATGAAGCATCAGACCCGCTCTGATACCATTTTTGTTGGGGTTTTAGGTGATGGGCGCAGCAGAAGCGCGATTCGGGTGAAATCGTAATTTAAATTTTTTTCAAATTACCGAATAAATTATTCAATATCTAATATGAATAATTTATTCATATTTCACCTAAACCTATTTCTTCAATATCAAATATCAACATAAATAAGGTTGAAACTTCGCGAAACTTTTACGAAAACTATTTTTCCGCAAAATATGTGTTTTTGACCGAACCGACCACCCGACACTTAAGGGGACTGCCCAGGTCAGCTCCAATAGTGTCAGGGTAGTTTATGGGCTGCCCGAACAGTGACATATTCATTTTTTGGATAGCCGTCATCCAGTTGGCTCAAAATCCACCCGGTAACGCCGTTTTTGGCCGTTTTCGCTTATTTCAACTCGAAAATATTTTCCGACAATTGTTCCAACACCCAGAAAATATCCATTACATTCATATGACATAAAATTCATCACAAAAATTCTATTTTTAACATATCTGATCAGGAACCGAAATTAATGAATTTTTCATGCTTTAAATCCATTTTTTAAAGATTAATCAAAATACCAAATCAAGTCACAACACATGAAGAACTCTATAACAATTCTAGATATAATAAGAGTGTATATCACACTCTAGAATGGCAACAAGGTTGTCCAACAATAAATTGAAACAATATTACAATAATATTGCCTAAAACTACTTCACACATGCAATATAGCTTCCAATCCATTATTCACAACCAAAAGCCCCAAAATTTTAGATTTGAAGAAACCCTAAAACATTTCTAAATCATGAAGAAAAAAGAAACCAAATTTCTAAGCTTGGGGTTAAGAATATTACCTTTTAATCTATTGGTTCCTAAGCTTTTTTCTTTGATTTTCCTTGAAATCTTCAAGGATTATTGAAATAAATTTTCAAACCCATTTTTGGAGAAAATCTCGGCCATAGAAGAAGCTTGGAGAATTAAGAAAACAATTTCTCTCATTTAATATACATGACCGACTATGGAGGGGCATTTTTGTCCTTTCTAAAATTTAATCCAATTAAATTAAATAAGCTTTAATCTTGGCAAATCAAATTTGGACAAATTTAGCTTAATAAATTCAGGCCACACAAACCAATAAAATTTGGACAAATTTCATAACAATTATGAAAAAGTTTAATTAATTAATCATTTAAATATTTAACAATTAAATATCTAAATAATTAATTAATATAATTATTATTATATATGTATTTTTATTTACAATAAATAACAAATACATATATTTATGGCATGTGTCAAAATCTCATTTGACGATTAATTAATGTGTATCTAATCGTATTATGTATCAAATACAAATACACAATAATTATTATTGGACAAAATCCCATAATGCATGTGTTATTATTTAACCGATTAAACGATTCGAATTAACTCATTTAATCCAGTGAAGTATTATGAATAATCTGTATTATTCATATCGAGTTGCCCAAATGCTCAACGAGTACACTTCATATTGTGAGACTCTCTAAGTTTAGGTTTATCCGTCACGAAATCCAGTTTAGTGTTCATAATCCACCCACTCATTGTTTATGACGACCACAGATAATCTCGCTAAACTATGCAAGCCGAGGTCATTACATACGTATAATCCCTCCGTCACAGGCTATCCGTATCATACATGTGATATAGATATAAACGTCAAATCTGCTCAATATAATGCAGTTGACTTTCAATTTATGATCTCTAAATAACACTCGGAACTGATTTTCGAAGTTATACCATGGCCATGGATTTACTATATCGTAAACACGTGCGGATGCATATGCCCTGTACACAGGACTAACGGATCCTATCCTGATACGCACTGGATATCATGAGCATCAGTCCACACCCAACAAACAGACAGATGTCTGATTATGAATAGATCGTTGACGTGATTGCCATCAAAGTGTGAATGATAACTCATATATCCCACTGTGGTATCTCAAGTCGAATGACCACTATGGTCGCTCAACTCGAGAATATTCCTATTAATGTTGGTGTACCATCTATTAGGAAACCTTCAGTGAGTCGTTCAGTGTCTTATCAAAAAAATACCTAAATGTTTATACGAGTCTCCCAAGACTCATGGTTCACTAGGATAAACCATCGAACCAAGTCATGATATACGACATGTACTGGTCTCAGCAGATTTTACTAACCGACCCGTGTTAGTAAATCTTGACCAGAAATTTTATTTAAGGATATACATCTTATAATGCGCTTCCCATTGTCAATTACAAACTACATTGTAACTGCACATTATATTGTAAATCTTAGGGTCTTTGTCTAATATACACGTATCACTAAACTAGATTGAGTTTCAATCTAATCATAATAAGATATCTAATCATAATTAGATCAAATAAGTGTATAAAAGACAAGGGTGCTACCATTAAATTAGTAATATTATGGAAAATGGAACTGTTCGTATTCATGTATCGGACATAAATATGATCCGGATTAGTACTCCGAGCACCAACCCTAACATGATCCATGTCATGTCTTTATGAGACCATGTGAAGATGTCGTTTCGCTTCTTCAAGAAGTCAATCAAGTCGGCTCGTAGTTTGGGATTTAGATTAGCTCCAATATGTGCCTTTTGATCTGCATGTTGAGGATGAATTTAGATCTTATCAAGCTCTTCAAGATTTGGTAGTATCAGCTCCATATTGCGAGACCCGCTCTGTAATTGCTATGCATAATGGATTTTTACATTCAACATTGTTTGGTAGCAGCTTCTGGAAACGACCATGTCTCCTTTTATCTCTTGAATCCCCCATTTGGTAGGGAACTTTAGAACTTGATGATAAGTGAATGATACTGCCCTCATTTCATGAATCCAAAGCCTACCAATAATAAGATTGTATGCTGGGGGACAGTCTAAGATCAAGAATGTGGTCATCTTGTTGACTCACTCGGCGTAGACTGAGAGAGATATTTCTCCCATTTTGAATTTTTATTCTCCACTAAATCCAATCAACACCGTCGTCCGTCGGTTTATCTTCTCCAGCTCGGCTCTCATGTCTGCAAGGGCTGTGTCAAAAATGATATTGGCTGAAGATCCTATGTCGACTAACACTCGTTTGATTATAAAATTCACCACTTGCAAGGAGATCACCAGAGCATCATGGTGTGGATTCATATTACAAGAGTCGCTGTCGTCTGAAAATTCCATAGTTAGGTTGGTAAACATCCTCTAAACAGACATTGTAGAATGAGGAGGGTCGATCGCAGCAGCTCTAGAATGTCATTTGGAAGTTGAATATGACACACCACTAATTTATGATCCTCCTGAAATAAAATTAACTGTGTTGTTAATTGGTGGATGTGGAATTGAGGCCTCTTCTTGGCCATCTCTTTCATCTCTTTGGGCCAATGTAGCTTTTCCTTTCTCCATGAGTAAGTCTCTCAGAAATCCCTTGTTCAACAGCTCCAGGATTTCCAATCTTAATGCCACACATTCAGCTGTAGTATGGTCATAATCTCGATGGAACTCACACCACTTTTTGATGTCCTTCTTTGTGGCGCTTTCCCTGGAGCGTGGGGGCCATTTTACCTCATTTCCCATCTTTTTAAAGACCGAAACCAATTCTTCTGGGGAAATAATAAAATTGTAGTTTGGGTGCCTAAGTCTGCTTGTTGGCGTTCTTTCTTGGGTTTTGTAAGGCAGAGGTCGCCTGTCGAAATCTTTGTGGAAAAGTCTACGCTCTCTTCTTTGATAGTTCCTACTTTCTGAAGGATGATAAGAGACTGTGTTGTGTCGTTTGGAACACTATGCATTCTATCACTCTGCAAGCCAGATGATTCATTTTGTTCCTCATGTCTTCTTCCCACCTAATTTCAATTTGGGCGCGTGCTATGGCTTGGTTCATTGTTTAGCATCAAAATTTGGTGAGTTTTTTGTAGAGTCCATTTTAATAGTGTAGTTCATTTCTGAAAGCTTCTAATGCCGTAGGCTGATGGAGATCTGGAATATTTATCCTCTCTTTGTTGAAACGGCCACGTAGCTTCGCAATGATTCATTTTTCCTTTGTTGGATGGCATTGAGATCATCAGTGGTCTTCTCAAGCTTACAAGAACTTACAAATTGTTGCAAAAATTTGTCAGCTAGTTTGTTGGTACGACTCAATGGATTTGTATGGTAGGTTGATGAACCATGTGAGGGCTGGACCTGCCAATGTTTCTCCGAATCTTCTACACATTACAGCCTCCCACTAGTGGGGTGCTAAGCCAGTCGATATCATTTTATATTTATAATGTACAACATGGTCGTCTAGGTCTGTGGATCCATCGTATAGCTTCATATCCGGCGGGCTGAACTTTCATGGCATCTTGACAGACATGATGGTCTCCAAGAACGGAGTGTCAGAAATCATTCCAGCTCTGCTCTTTCTGATTGGTAGTCTCACTCCTGGTAGTCTGGACATAATTGCTTCCTTAAACTCCGTCATTTCCCTTCTCATGATGGATGTAATTTGTTGTGTTTGGTCAACTGAAGAAATTGGCAGATTCCTTGGGCCATGGTGACTTGGTGGATTATCATTTTCCACTTCGTCAAACACGGGTGGGATCGCCGGATTTCCAGGTTGATCTGGAGTGTCATGATGTTGAGAGGTTGAAGAGATATGTTCAAACTATTTCTGTAGGTTTGCGTTGGAGTTTCGCATGGTCAGGTTCTCTTTTTCTAAAGTTCGTAACCGTTCTTGAAGCATGGTTAATTGTGCTGCCACAGGGTCTGGTGTATGTTCATTGCTAGAAGCCATAAGTTATCGTGATTTTAGTGACCGTAGTCTGAGTGATCTTAGTCTGTAATGAATCGCTATGGCCTCACGGTGGGCGCCAAATTATGGATGCTGGTTTTCGCCCGAGGTCCACAATCAATAATCTGTTGTATGAGAGCAATAGCGAACCTAAAAACAAAGGTAGAATGAGCGGGGAGTACTGCCCATCGGTATGGTGGATGTCGTAGGCTCTCTGACTCTCAAATCAGCGGTGAAGACGAGCTGTAAATAATGGAAGTGCAAGGCTTGATGTTACCTTAACTTCAGTTGACTGCCGTGAGGGCGGTGGTCGGTGTTTTGAGGGTAAGAAGCTTAAAAAGTTTCAAGTATGAGAGTTAACACTTGCCCTTGAACAGTGAGTCATCTCTTCCTTTTATAGACTCATTTGAGGTCAGCTTTAATCCCTCTATTAATTGCTTGTCAGTTGGGTGTTTAAAACGGCTAACTACGTGGGGGAGGGGAGTTACTGACCTTGATTTAGGCGTTTCAGGTGCAGGTAATTGATAAGTCGAGGGTTTGCTTGGTAGGCTTCTCTTTGTGCGTGGGCCTGAGAAGGTAATTAGGTCCTTGACCCAAATCTAGATCGGGTACTGTTTGGAGGGATTGGGCTATCACTGATATTGGGCTTGAAACGAAAAATCAAAAATGTATCTAGTCCAAATTTGGCCTATACACATATTCGATGAATTTTATTGAGATTTGTGATTTTTTAATGAGGTGAAACCATGTGAGAGAACCGAAAAAATAGAAATATTATTTAATTTTAATTATTTTTATTTTTTAGTAAGGGTATTTATGGGATGAAATATCACTGCTCTTGTATAAAAATGTGGAGCCATGAAATGAAGATGGGCAAGAATCACATGACTCATTTGATCAGAAGATTGACAAGCTCCACAAAGCCCATATCAATCATCCAAGATGAAGTCAAAGAAATGGTATCCCAACATTTATATGAGCAAACACTTCACTTCTACCAACAAGAACTGCACCCTTCAGGCCTTTATTCAAACGCTGCCATTCTTCCTTCAGTTATCAAAGCATGTGCTTGTACTCAGCCCCACCAACACTTTGGCCTTCAACTTCACTGCATAGCTCTCAAATCAGGCTCTGATGCAGACCCAGTTATATCAAATTCTCTCATTTCAATGTATGCAAAATCTTCAAAATCTGAATCTGCATACCAAGTGTTCGATCAAATGCCTAATAGAGATGCCATCTCTTGGAATTCCATCGTAAATTGTTTTACTCAAAATGGGTGTTACGTAAGATCGTTAGAAATGCTTAAAGAAATGTATTCATGCGGGTTTGTACCAAAACCTGAGCTGATTGCTGGCGTCATATCGGTTTGTGCACAAGTAGGAGATTTGAAAGTAGGTAGGCAAATTCATGCTCTTGTTATTGTTGATGAGAATTTTGAGAAGTCAGTTTTTGTTTTAACTGCATTGTTAGATTTGTATTCAAAGTGCCGTCATCCGTTGATAGCTTTAAGTGTTTTTTATCAAATGGAGGTAAGAAATGAGTTATCATGGACTGCCATGATTTCGGGTTGCATTGATAATCAAAACTATGACATGGGTATTAGTTTGTTTCAAGCAATGCAGCGAGAAGGCGTTAAACCTAACCGAGTGACATTAATTGTTGTTCTGTCGGCTTGTGCTGAGTTGCGTGATATACGGTATGGGAAAGCCATCCATGGGTATGTTTATTGTTCTGGCATTGATTTCGATCATCATCTGTCAACTGCTCTCATGCATATGTATTGTGAATGCACAGAAGCATTTGGTCCTGCCAGGATCATTTTCGAAAGGTCAAGAGTTAAAGATGTTGTGATGTGGAGTTCGATTATCACAGGCTATTCACGAAGTGGTGATTTTGGTGAAGCTATGAAACTCTTTAGCCGAATGAGGCTGGAGAGAATTGAACCTAACACTGTTACTTTATTGGCAATCATTTCTGCTTGTACCAGTCTATCTTTTATAAGCCATGGACTAGGAGTCCATTGCTATGTCATGAAAGTTGGCCTAAATTTTGATGTTTCTATAGGGAATGCATTGATTAATATGTATTCAAAGTGTGGCTGCCTTGCCTTTTCACATCAAATTTTCAAAGAAATGGCTGCCAAAGATTTTGTGTCATGGAGCACATTAATCAGTGGTTATGGCCTTCATGGTTATGGTGAAGAAGCTTTACAGCTATTTCTTGAGATGCAAGAAAGCGGGGTGGAGCCAGATGCAATTACAGTTCTTGCCATTTTATCAGCCTGCAACCATGCTGGCCTTGTGAAGGAAGCAGAAGCTCTATTCAATAACGCGATGAAAGATAAGAAAATAGCATTAGCGATAGAACACTATGCTTGTTATGTTGATCTTCTTGGAAAGTCAGGTAAGATTGAAGATGCATGTAAGGTTGTGAGCACAATGCCCATGAGACCTAGTTCAAGAATTTTATGCTCTTTAGTATCAGCTTGTAAGATTCATGGAAGATTGGAAGTGGCAGAAATGCTTGCACATCGACTTATAGAGGCAGAACCTGCGAATGCTGCAAATTACGCATTGTTAAGTATGGTTTACAGTGTATCTGGCAACTGGCTCGGTGCAGAAGAGGTTTGGAGAGTCATGAGAGAAAAGCGATTAAGTAAATCTTATGGGTTCAGCCGAATTGAGAATAAGTATTGCTAGCTGGGAAGAATTTGCTATGCATAAAGGGTCTGAAATCACCATTCCTCGCGGCTATGCCTAGTGAATATTTATGCAAGTAGGTTAGAATACTGTGCTGTTTTTTTTTTTTTTTGGAAAAATATTTATGCAAGAAGTGTTCGAGGACGTATGTGGGAAAAAAAAAGAAGAATTCCTTGATGGTTTAATTTATTATCAACTGATATCTTCCTCAATTTGTTAGTTTAGTATGAGTTAAATGCTTCGATATTGGCCAATAGGCAATTGGATGTGCTTTGGCTTAGGATTGCGATTGTCTACTATGTGGCTTTTGCTATTTTTTAGTGTCCACAAAATTTAGATTATTTCAAACAATTTTGAAGTCTCTGCTGTTCCAGCATAATATTGTGCTGATTTGAGCTCAAGTCTTTCCTATTAGTTGAGTTTCAGCCCTTTTTGTGCCAAATTTCTTGTGTAACAAAAAGCATGATATGTATGTTACTTGTGCTTGCATTTTCTCATGGTAACCAAAATTCATTTTGTAGATTCAATAACATTATTATGTTTAACATGTTTGATTCTAAAATGCACTCCTATACCCATCAAGGATTATTGATATTGGAGACTGTAAAGATACTTAGGATACATTTAACTAAGCTAATACCAAAAATTACATATTATAGCTCATTGCCTAAAGTAAATAACTCGCAATCATGGACTCGAGAATAGGGACCGTCCTGATCAATGACTGCCACGTATCCCAAAAGCAGAAAACAATAAAACAATACTGGTTGCTCCTGTCTCACATATCAGAATGGAAATGGGTAAAGTGCTCGCTACAGAAGTGTTTTTCCGCATACAAACAGCAGTGATTGCCAAGCGTGAAGCAATGAGGGAGACGATAACCAGACTTTTATTTGATGAACTCAAAAAGTCTACGACATTCTGATAGAGCAAATAGTGTCCACCCGCCCTCAAAGACAATTTCCAAAGAATAGGAAGAAATTTTGGGACGAAATTAAGAGATATAAATACCCCCGTTTCGTTAATCATCAAACAGTTGAAGGTACATTACTACATTCTTCTAAAAGCTGTCAAAAATTCAACACAAACAGAAGCAGAACTCTTTCTAAGATAAAAGCTAAATGTGTTATTGCTACAAACAATTCTTGGAAACTGCCACCTAGGTCCAAGTCTACTCACTTTCTGCATGTCTCCGGTGAAGCTGAAGTGCTTAACCTGTTATCAGAAGAAGAAAAAAATGTCAGAGCTACATCTACTGATGCTGGACAGCTCTGCATGGGAACATGATCTTTCCATTCTAGCTATTACTGGCTTACAAATCGAAACAGATCAATGACAGCAGTAAAAAATGTCCCAGCTTACAATGTCAGTTGTGACTGTAATAGTTAAGAATTGCAACCCAAAAGAAAAGAATTCAAATCAAAAAAACAAAAATTGCTTAAATCACTTCAAAACATGTTGAACCTTTAGATTCCATATAGGTTATTTGATTACAAATTTGCAAATAACCTTTTGGTTATTTATCTGACGTGTATGGTCTAGCTAAAGCAACTGATGTTGGGAAGAAACAATAACAGACAGATAAATAGAAGAGCAAATATCAGACATCAGAGATTCAAACAAGATGGGAGACTGGAAACAACAAAGAAATCAAAGAGAATAAATAGTAAGCATGGGATATCATGAAACAACATAGAGCGAGGGTGGGAGTAGAAAGAGGCAGGAGGGAGACAGTGTCTAGACAACATTGTTGAACTCATTCAACTTCTTTGACAAATGCAAATCTTATTCAAATAGTTATCCAAATCAATGAAATCAGCATGCAACTCAATTAGACTCGATAGTGCATAACCAAATTTACTGCAAAAATTAAATAAATAGTCCAAATTATCTACTAGTCAAACCTTAATAAGTTTATGAAGCTGTTGCTTCAGTATTGGTATTTGAAACAGCAGCCGCAGCAGTACTTCCCGCTGATGGTGGTACATAGATGCGTGCTTTCTTTAGAATTTCAGCAACAACCCAATTCTTACGCTTACTTAATGGTCTAGAAGGATCCAACCTAACCTGAAACCACAGAGTCAAAACGTAAAACCCCTAACAAAATCAATTGCCAATGAAGTACTACAAAGACATTATTGCAGTTGATTACCATGACATTTAAAGAGGCACAATAAACAGACTAACGCAAACACAAAACACCATCATCAGTTCAATTATGTAATTTTAAAAGCGGAGAGGTAAAAACCCGCGGCTGCCCCAGACAAATGGACTCGAACCCAGGTCCTAAGCACTTTGCAATCAATTATGTAATATACGAATGCGAGAAAGTGAAGAGAGATAAATAAGACACTGACTCTGTCACCGATGTTGCATTGATTGGCCTCATCGTGGGCCATGAATTTGGAAGTGCGCTTCACGTAGCGATTGTAAATCTTGTGGTGGAAGAGTCTGTCGACGGCCACCACTACTGATTTTTGCATCTTGTTTGAAACTACCATTCCCACCACTGACTTCATTTTTTCGCCCCCTTCGGTGAACGACGGCCTGACGACGCACGACGATGCTAGGGTTTAGAGCATCAAAAACAAAAAAAAAACAAAAAATGAAGTTAAAAGGGGAGGAAAAAGAATTTTTTTACCTGATTTGACGGCGATGGACGGTGACGGAGGTTGACGGCGCAAGAGAGGATCGTTTGGTGAAGCGCCGGCAGGGTAAAGGGAGACGAGTGCAATGAGATTTCGTTTATTTTTCTCTCAGTGTTTTATTCACTGAGCCTGACCAATAATCATCTGCCACCTGTTTCCACTTGTTGAAAATTATTATTATTTTTTGTTAATTTTTAAACTTGTTCTCGGTTCTGGTTCAATTTGCAAACCAACCAGCCCGGAAAATGACGGTTCATGGTGGAAAAAAACCCAAGCTGAATTGGTCGGTCTTTTACTCGCATTTATTTTCTCGAGAAAAGAAAATCCCAAAAAACCCCTTTCTTTTTTTTTTCTCTCTCTCTCTTTTGAATATTTCTTTTTTCCCTCTCAATTTAGTGTCAATTTTTCAAAAATTCAAATCTCGTGCTTTTGAGATCGATTCATGGCCACGCCTCTCCCCGATCAAGATTGAATCGTTCCTAGTGGTATATTTATAAATGTGCTGATTTGATTCATTTTTTTTTCTTTTATATTTGTTTAGGTTTGACATTTGATATTAAATTTGTTAATTTTGTCAGTTTTAATTTGAGTTATCATGTTTGATTGGTTTTTTTTAAGGTTTAATATTAATCTGACTTATGGCTTTGTAATTTGTTGCAGTAACTTACTTCTGTCTTCGTGTATTTAGTCAGTTAAAAAAATCATTTTTAAAAAAAAAAAAAAAAAAAAAATTAGTGGAAGTGAAATTTGAAGGCACGGACTCAATGCAGTTTTTAAATATTGCATTTTGGGTAGGACGATAATGCTTTTGGGACTGCTTCTTGCCTTCTGGCTGTATATGTTTGTAGGTAGCTAAATTTGAAAACAATTTGGTACTATATACATACATGTTTGTTTTATTTGTAGCCTCTAAAGTTGGTTGTGATATTGTAGAATCTAGGATTCTGAGCGTGAATAAGCTAGACTAGTTTCAAATGAGTCCACCATGAGCAGCATTTACGGTATGTGGAGGAGAAACATGTGTGTGTAATATCTTTTGCCTTTCAGCTTCCATTATTTCTCTGTCAACTACCATCAATGGACGTGTGATTGGATCTATTTATTGGCTTCTGGGACCAGTTGTTCGTGATTTCTGTGTATATTTTAGTTATACGACCGAGCGACTGAACTTTATTGTTGGATGCAGGAGAGAGACTGGTTAAGCCAGAGAAGCCAACAGAGCAGGTATGCTGGTTGGGAATTTCTTGGTAACTAATGTTTCAGCTACAATAATTTCCATATTATGGCGACATTAGGTAAATTCTTGCATTAGCTCGTCATTTTGTAATCTCTTATCAGCTACTTTCGCTCAAAGATGAAAGGATTGTTTCAGCAAATCGTTTTCCGGATGCGGCCATCATGGGACCAACAAAGGATGTCACAGAACAGCCAGAATCTGCATATAGTGGAGATTGTAGCTCTGTCCAGCCACTAAATGCTTACGGCTCCCGAGAACTGAATATGTCATATGGTTGGTACTTTCTCTTCCTTGCTGCTATAACTGGTTCAGAACTTCAAATCATTAAATAACACTGTTGGCAGCATCAACTTGCCTTCATGTGAAATGTATTATGTATATAATTCAACTCTTTTCATTGGAGCCATTTGGTAAATGTGCACAAACATATTTATTTTAAGTGGAAGATTTCAAGCCATGATGCAAATGAAAATATTGATTGATATATCAAATTAATTTGATTGTTTGATTTTTAAATTGGATCTTAAAAAGCGCGAACTTGATACTGCTTGCTCATAAACTATATACTTTCATTTCATAGGACATCGAGGTGGCCATATGTTTTAAATTCTCTTTGGCTCCAGGTTATGGAAACGACAATACTACTTGGGATGGTTATCCTCAATATATTAATGTTGATGGCTTGCATGTATCACCCGGTAAGGATGATTCCATCATTTCTGCATCTTTTAAATCCTTTTTTTGCAGAGTATTGATATTTGTGCATTCTTATTTTTGGATGGATTCAGGTTATCTACAATGATAATGCATCCCTTATCTTCCATTCTGGTTATGGCTTCAATCCCGAAATGGCATATGGACATTATTCTCCAGTTGCTACACCACTGCCTTCTATAATGGTAGAAGGTCAGTTGTACTCACCACAGCAAATCCCCTTTTCTCCATCTTACTACCCACAACTTGGTCCTCCAAGCATGCCTTCAGCACTTCCAGTTTCACCATCTGAGATAATGACATCAGAAAATAGTGGTGACAACTTGCTTTTTGGACCAAGTTCAGGTTATCTTGTACATTTTGGATCATATGGAGGAAATTTATATGGGAATCCTGGTTTTAGTCCTTTAACTTCTCCGGCAGCTTATCCTCAACCAATGGGCATACTTTGGGTTCTATGAGCAGAATGCTGGGCAGGTTTGTTCTCAATTAATTTATCGTCATTAGGTTTGGGATCTTCCGAACACAATTGTCTGGCTCATGGTTTATGCCTACTAAGCATCATCTTGTGAGCCTGGCTATACTTAAGATATTATTTCTATGCGCTTTCAGGGTTTAGAATTTTGTTTAGTAAATAATTATAAGTGGCCCTAGATACTGTAGAAAGTTATATCATTGGTGCTTGCTTTGTACCTGAATGCTTCTTGTAATAGCATTTGCTGGGAGATTTTAGACAGATGAAAGCTTCATATACTCTTACGTTGGCATTAAACTAAATATATTCTTCTGATATTTTATGTCTTGTGAGCTTGTTGAATATTTGCCTGTTAGACATTGACATTATATAGTTGCAGATTTCTCAACAATAAAGATTATTCAATACATTTGGATTGACATCAAGTTCTTCCCCTGGGAGCTACCCTCATAGTGCCACTCAGAGCCCTTACTTTGGGAGTAATGACCGGTTCAGATTTGCTGCTGACAAGGGTAGAAGACGAGAGAGGGACCAGGATTCAATGTGCATTTCTAATGAATCACCTGCTATTGACCGGAATCGAGGACCAAGAGCTTCATTGTCTCATTGATCAAGGGTGAGACCACTGAACGGAGCTTGTCATCTGGTAATAGCAAAAACAATTCATCAGGCTCTAGATTTAAATACAATGTTTGGGCCAGCACACCTCATGGAAATAAAAAGTTAGATGCTGCTTATCGTGAAGCAAAGGAGTCCGATGTCAGCTGTCTGGTCTTCCTGCTTTTTTTCGGTATGTTATTCCGACCTGAAATCATTGTATAAATATATGTTTCTATATATTGAAAGAACTTTGGTAACTGGTTCATGGCTTGGTCTAATCTTGTGAGGATAACATGAAAGAGTACTATAATTGGCTCAACAGCCCACGCTCAACTATAAGAGAATATTGAAGATGATGTTTTTCAGTTTTTTGATAAAGATGCTTATGAAATATGAGAAGGCAATAAGTAGTGAATTTTCTTTTCATCAAGTGGAATCAATAGGTTTGATAGGAAACCTGTTGTTCAGTTATTCTAAACTGATTTCTGCTCTGGTGAGAATCTCATCTTTTTAGGTAACTAGTGGCGTTAAACCTTTGTTCACAACTTTGTGCAGGTCAATGCTAGTGGACAATTTTGTGGGGTCACACAAATGGTAGGACCTGTAGCTTTTGAGAACAATGCTGATTACTGGCAGCAAGATAGGTGGAGTGGGCAGTTTCCAGTGAAATGGCATATTGTCAAAGATGTTCCTAACAGTCGATTTCGCCACTTGCTTCTTGCAAATAATGATAACAAGCCTGTTTCTCACAGCTGAGATTCTCAGGAGAGGTAGCCTAGCCCACTGGTCTTCTTTTTTTCTTTTTCACCCCAACTTTCTGTGATTACATGTTAAGCTGAGGCTAGTTTTCTTTATAATTTTGAGGTTACAATCACCTGACTCTTTTTTTATGCTGATATATAATCAGGTGAAATTAGAACTGGGTGTTGAGATGTCGAGAATTTTTAAGGATCACGATGCATGTACATCTATTTTAGACGATTTTGACTTTTATGATGAGCGGGAGAGATCTTTGAATGAAAGAATGGCTAGACAACAAGCTAGCCATACAAAAGGTGCTGCAAATTTACTTGCAGATGATTCTATAAACCAAATTTCGGATAGTTTAGCTCAAAACCTCCAGTTGAAAGATAGTGGTAAAGAAACACCAGCAAGTAATATTGTTGCTGTCACAAGGACCGATGTTCCAGGTTCACTTGCTAATGATTCCATAAATACAATATCTGATAGCTTCTCTGAAGCTGTACAGTCAGAATATAAGAGTAACGAAAAAGGTATCGGCAACTGAATCAGGTAGCGAAAATCAGAATTGAGCCAGATGATAAGACCTGAACAATTGACTGCTAGGAGCAATGTTGTAGGTGTTGCAGGAGACTTTGGCATCTTGCGGTAACTTGACTAACCATGTTCTCTCGGTGATTCTATAATTCTTTTTCTATTTTTTTTTTCTTTCTGCTTACTGACAACATTGATGTGGTACATCCGGCAATTTGAGGAGTCATCTTCAATCTGACAGTGATTTTTTTATTCGTTCTTTCCTCGTCAATTCTCCAAGAGACAAGACCAGAGTCAATCCGCATCTGCCAATGCAGGAAGGTAAACTGATATCCGATGAATTCGATCTTTGTTGTTTTACCCTGAGGCGGTGTTTATGAAGTATTCGAATGTATTCCTTTGGGAGTAGACTTTGTATACTATGTTGTGCCCGATGCCTTATTGAATGTAACTTTTAGATTTCTCATTCTCACTGGTTTGCAAGAGCTTTTGCTAATCCAAGGGTTTGTTACTTGCACATTTTGGGAGAAAAGTAATGAAAAAAAATGGCAACAAATGCATTGTTATATTGCAATTGCAACGTCTATTTAATGATTTTTCATCTCGATTATATAATTGATTAGAATCAACGATTGCAAACCCTACCTATCATCCTTCTTTTCTTGGAAGAGGCTCAATTTGAGCTGCCAAAACACTATAATGAGCATAGAAAAGCACATGTAAATTTAGTGACACTATTGTTGCCCTAATTGTGTTTTATGCATATGCCAAAACACTAAAATCAATCAAAAGGAAGCATACTTTTATCTGGCAAATAGACTCTCTCAGGAGCAGCTCCCGCAGCTTGTAAGAAAACAAAAGCTAAACAAGGCAGGGATGTATATAGAAACATCGAATATCCACGACACAACTAATTTAGCAACATAAAATCCTCCACTAAATGAAAAAACTCGATAAACACAGACTTCTTATCATAGCTTTGTCGTTTTTTTTCCCTATCTTAAGAAATTAAACCTGATAAATACACGAGACGAAGATAAAATATGATCACCCCCTGCCTCTTTCTGCTTTCTTTACTTTCCCTTATCTGCCTCTGTTCACATGTCTTCTTTTGAATTCTTTTCATGTACAATTTTCCTGCTGATCAGTCTGTTGTCATTGGTTGTGAAATACAACACCTGAAACGGGCCTTGCGGACAGTTGTCATGATTTCTGTCTCCGCATGCTTAAGCATTGTGACAATTTCGGCGAATGGCGGCCTGACATCAGGATTGGCATCCCAGCACCGAGTCATGATCTCACCAAGAACAGGTAGAAAATCATTAGGAATGATTGGACGTGCACCCTTGTTGACAACTGCAAATGCCGCCTGCACCGCAGTCATGTTCTGGAATGGAAGCATTCCAGTGACAAGTTCCCAAAGAACAATTCCAAAGCTATAAACATCTACTTTCTGAGTATAAGGCCTGTGCTGGATCATTTCCCTGCAGAGATTTACCAATAATCACACTCAAGTAGTCTGTTCAAAAAGTTAAATTAAAAAAATATATAGAAAATTCGACAGAAAATATGTTAAATAACTAGTTTTTGATAAACTACTTATCAAGCAAATACGAGTACAAAACAAGATGTGGGATTGAATCTACCATTGGCAATTGATGAAAGATTAAGCCCATGACCTTACACCGCAATAATTATATGAACAAGCGGCCAACGCCAAAATGGCATGAGACCAAATGATAGGCCAGTTAATACAAGCAACAATACTAGCAATGCAATCAACTGAATTGCTTTCTTTCCTTATCTACTGATGAAGTTTTTTCCCAATATGATGAGTGCCACTTATGCAAATTTGATATCACTATCCCTCTAAGTCGATGAAGAATGCCAGTAAGAAAACCATGACACACAATTGTAGCGGTATATGAGAGCTTGTTTCTCATACTAAAAAGGTGCAGGGTTTTCTGAAAGTATTGGAGGAATGTGCAGGGTTACATTCTTTCATTCTGAATGACAAGGATATCTAGAACCTATCAGATCTAGCACTAATATGATAAATATCCCTATTTACTAGTGTCTAAACAGTGGGGATATAATATCCTAGAACAAACAGCTATTATAAAAAAATAAAATATCTTTCTATTGACTACTCCAATACAATACGAACAGAACAGAAAGATTGAAAATACATTTTAAATTGCAGAATGACAACCAAGTTGACAGAAGCTCATTAATTTGACTAATAATTACCAGTGAGAACTCCTATTGACACCATAACAATTCAAGATATTTATACTTAATTAATGCACTTTGCATCAAGCCGAAAACATGAAAAATAGGAGAAGTCACAGTCAAATTATGCATAACCTTTATCTTATAAACTAATATGCAAGACATCAGTAAAGGAATGCCACATATCATTGCAGATCATAAAAGGAGAAGCCCATAAGTATGATCAGGATCATGGTAAGATGAGCTTCTCTAATTGCAATGGTTCTTGCATATACAAAGAAGGATCGGACAAGTCCCTGATGAGAGTAAGCAAAGCTTCCTGCCGGTCTTTCCTATAAGGATGAAAACGTACAGCGGGAGGGTTAAAAAACCTTTCAATGGGAACCGAGAAGTCTATCACCATAGTGGTATACCACAATTTTAGTAATTATTCTTAATTTGATTACCTTAGCCCTCCTATTTTTTTGTCCCCTTAAAAAGAACCTAGAGTTTTGGCATACAAAGTGCTAGTGGGTTTAACAAATATACTAGTTATGTTTATAGTCTTACTGTCTTAGGCATTTTAAAAAATGTAATGTTTTAAGTAGTGTTCAAGGGCCTTCTTTGGCCTAGTGTAATTTGTTGCCTAGCGTCTCAGGAGATCCTAGGATAAAGCAACTTTCGAGTGGTCTTTGTTTTACTCATGAGCTCACTTATGCCAGATTGAGCTTGCCTTGAATCTCAATATGGTGACATCAGCGCACACCGAGTATGAAATCCACCTTATAAACTTCACAGCAAACCTATGTTGTTTTTTAATTTATTATCCTTATTTAAAAGTTATCCAATCCATCAAACTTTAAGAGTTACTTTCATTGCAACTCTCACCTTGAATCTTAAGTTTGTTGCCTAGCAACTCGAACGATCCTAGGACCAAGCAACTTTAAAGTACTCTTCATGTTACAACTCCATGTTGACTTATGCTCAAATCGAGCTTGAGCTTGAATCTTAACATGTTGGCATCAATGCTAGGAATATGAAATCCACCTTACAAACTTCACAAGAAGTTGTTTTTTAATTTATTATCCTTCTCTGGATGCTCTCCAATCCACCAAACTTTAGAGAGTTACTTTCATTACACTCTCACCTTGAATCTTAAGTTTGTTGCCTAGCGTCTTGGGCGATCCTTGGACCAAGGAACTTTAAAGTGCTCTTCATGTTACAACAGCTTGAGCTTGACTCTCAACGTGTTGGCATTAGAGCTCACTAAATATAAAATTCACCTTACAAACTTCTCAAGCATACTCTAAGTTGTTTTGTTCATTTATTATCATTCTCTGCATGTTTCACCAATCCACCAAACTTTAAGAGAGTTACTTTCATTGCAACTCTCACATTGAATCTCAAGTTTGTTGCCTAGCGTCTCGGGCGATCCTAAGACCAAGCAACTTTAAAGTACTCTTCGTGTTACAACTTCATGAGCTCATTAATGCTTTGATTGAGCTTGAATCTCAACATGTTGGCAAAGAAACTCATTGAATAAGAAATCCAACGTACAAACTAAGCAAGTAAAGCTCAACTTGTTTTTACGTTTAATGTTTTTACATTTAATGTCCACTCAATTTGGATACAAACATCATATTGTATCCCAAATTTGTTTTTGTAGTGTCATTCTTAAGAAAAAACATAGCAACCTTTATAGGTTTTTTGAAGTTTTAGTATTAATTAGTAAAATTTGACCCCAAATCAAATCCCATTTTACCCCTCCACATCATAGCCAACATCTAAAACATTCACTCAAACTTATTAAGCATTACATTCATTAACATACAATGATATTCTTAATTTCACCAGCTATTATGACTTAACATTTAAGTAAATTACATAATAATTCAAGCATCTTGCATTAAATTCATCGTTATTTCTTTCCCTTTTTTGACATTTTTATTTTACTTGAGTTTAATGTATGTTCTTTATTCCTTTTCTTGCAAGGAAAATATAAGTATAACTAGATAATGCACAATGGTAATAATTTTCTATTTTAATTCTTGATCATGTGATCATCTCCAAAATTTTATTCCTACTTTGGATCATATGGTGAGAAGAAAACAAACGCACCCAAGACCACTAAGTGAAAGCAAAAACAATTAGACAAAGAAGCCTAAACCATAACTCCTCCAAAACTTATGTCACTCGTGGAGGCTTTAAGCACCAAAGTCATCAACTATTCACATTGTTAGATAGCTATTAATGCTTAATATTTTACATCATATCTAGAAGCAATAAAAGCTAGCATCAAGATATCTAAATAAGAGGATAATATCATCGACAAAATACCATGTTACATCACTTATGAAGGCAATCAAGGACCTGATGCAGAACATGGCCAATGTATACATTATACCAACTCATTTACACCTAAATCAAGTGATCTGATGAAAAAAATATGAAGTGGATACATGAAAGAAAAAATAAAAGTTTCCTCAGTCTCCTCATATAAGCTCATTACGACATCTCCAAGCCCTGGCGAACAGCAATGAAGAGTTTCTATACTCCACCTAATTAAAGTGCTTTCTATAATTCTTGTGTATAGAGGGAAAACTTTACCTATAGTTGTCCTCCTGTCATGACATAGAAATGGTCTGCAATATCTCTATCTAGTCAGAATCAATTGCACGGAATACAGAGAACAAACATGTCCATAAACTCAAATTAAAGAGGAATTACAGCAGTAAGTTTTTAGGAAACACAACATTATAAATCATAAATGAAAATATATCTCTTTTCTATTTATCAAATTCCTTTACATGCAGCATTCCACAAGTTACTGTAACATACGAAAGTCTAACGTTTTAGCAAATAAGACAATAACTAACTAACAAATTGTAATTTTTCTCACAGCAAATGATGGAGAGAACAAGTTCAAACAAAAGAAACTCAGGCAAGTCCATAGAGTATTATCACATGAAATTATAATAAGTGCCAATAAAAAGATAGCAAAATCATATAGTAAAGCAGAAGGAAAATTAAGAAAAAGCAATCTTTGCAGCTGAGGAGACAAGAAATCTTACGGAGCCATCCAGCGGTATGTGCCAGTCTCTGGAGTCATTCCCTCAGTCTGCACCTCAATCCGAGCAACCCCGAAATCAGCAATTTTGATGGATTTGTCAGAAAATATTAGCAAGTTATCAGATTTCAAATCCCTATGAATTAACCCAAGCCTATGAACATATTCCATTCCCATTGCAATATCCAAGGCTTGCTTGACTGCCAACTTCAGCGGCACTGATCGATTTTGTCGCTTTGTTAAAAACTGCCGAACTGAACCTCCCTTCGCATATTCGGTGACAATGCACCAGACCATTGGCTTACGGCATGCACCAATGAACCGCACTATGTTTGGATGTTTTAGAGTGGCCAGCATCACGACTTCCTGCTGGAATTGCTGCTCCATCAACTGCGCTTTTTCTGGATTATTTTCTGGCCTCTCCAAGATCTTGATGGCAACCTCCTCACCATTGTAGGTACCTCTATAGAGTTTCCCAAAAGCACCTTGTGCAAAAGCATCTCCCATGTTAAGCTTCCTCAAATCAATAGTCCACTCATCAAAATTCTCAAGCCCCTCTGTGGGAGAGTTGCTATCCATAAGGGCTCGAGCCAAGGCATCATCCCTCAAAGCATGTGTGACTTTTCCTCGGCGATTAACACTATGTCCAATGGAGTAGTTGTCATTAGCACGGCGTCGCAATCCTTGGTGGTTTAAAATGTGAGTATGTGATTCATTTGATCCAACACTGCTGTTATCTACAGACATCGCAACTGACCCTCCACCATTGCTTGTTTGCAAGCTGCTAAAGCTGTCAATTGACATGTTGGTTCCCTCACCGAGTTTATGATAAAATCCTTGGGACAAATCATCGAAGTTGTTAACATGGTTGTTTAATCCTATTATTCCAGGAAATTTTGAACCACCCTCCATCATTTTCCAGCCTGACACAGAAAGTAAAACTCTACTTATTTCTTCAGCATCAGAATTTCCAAACGCAAATCACCTGTTAACCTGAAACCATAGTTGTTTCATTGTTGGTAAGAATTTAAGCATAAATCTAGTACAATCATCATTCCGGTCATATAGGAACAAAACAATCATTTCTTATATTAAGCTATTAGTTTACAACTCACACCTATATGTTATTACAGACCCAAAACAAGAAATACCATTAAGACCAAACACATAAGCTTTAACTGTCAATATTACCAGATCAAGTTCAAATTAAATCCTTTCATGTTTTGATAAATTGGGACAAAAAAAAGCTCTAATTTTTTTTTATTATTATTTTACCAAAAGAAACACATAAAGTATCCCCTTAAACTACAAATATTTACCAAAAATTCAAAAAACCCTTAAAAAAAACGAAATTTATCAAATTTTCAACAACAGAGGATGAAACTGAAACCTAAAAACACAACAACAATTATTAATAATAATTTCCACAGTGAAAATTTCAGCTGATTTAAATGAAAATTACAGTAAACGAGAAGCGATTGAGAGTTAGAATCAACGGAATTTGACAAAACGCACCTCGATCAAAAGAGCTCAAACTGGCGAGTTCGATGAGCTGAATGAGAAGATCGAATGGAGTGAATTTGAAGCTGTAAAAGACTATGAGGAAAGATCAAAACTTGAAGAAATTGACAGAGCAAATGTGCCTCGTGTTTCCAGACTTTGGGTCTCTTCTTTGGTCTGGTCTTTCCTTTGCTTTGCTTTGCTTTTTCCTTTCTCAGAGAGAGTGAAGCTTCTGGTGTGTTAGCTGACACCGCGTGTTTTCGTATGAGTGAATGGTTGTGCACGTGGCGTGTTTTGATAGGATGTGATTTTGGGATGCGAGTTTTATGTGTGTAAAGCATCTGGTATGTTAGCTCATACCGCGTGTTCTTATGTGAGTGGAAAAATTGTGCACGTGGCGTGTTGTGATAGGATTGATTTGGGATTGGGAGTTTTATGTGTGGACGGCGACGCTATGAAATTAGTTTTATTTAAATACAATAAATATTTGGGATTTCATTTATTGACATTAAATAAATGTACTATTATAATTATAATTATATTATATGTTCTCTCTTCATTTTACGCATTTTTTGAGTTAATTTTAGGCTGTTTTGTTATCCTTATACCAATAGTAACAAGTTTATCAACCGGAGCAATAGCCTTTTTTTTTAAACCAAAGTTGCATTGATTGCTATTTTAAAATTGGACCGGACCGGTCAAATTGGGAACCGTCGTGAGTCCGATCTGATTAATATGATAGTCAAATACGGTCAAATCTAGTAAATCAGTCAAATTCGGTGAATCGGACCATATTAGTTGAATTATTTTTTTTATTATTTTCAAACCAATAACTACATTTTAATATTTTTAATAATTTTTAATTAAATAACATTATTTATGACGTATGTTGATTCTACCGATTTTTCCGGCTCCCATGATATAATATCTCAAAAATCTGTCGAACCACCGATTCTTTTTTTTGTTAAATTGTTGGAAACTCTGCCGCCAAACCACCAATTATGGGTTTAAGCGGAGCAGGTAAAACCTCCGACTGTCTCAGGTTCTTACAAGAAACGTACTCTATGGATTCGAACCTAGTACCTTAAGGTGAGATCTTAAACCCTACACCACCAAGTCACGTCCTTTAGGAACCGAACCACCAATCAATTGAACCTTTTAAATCACCGGTTCAATTATCGGTCCGATTATGAAACACTGTTATTATAAGCACATAAAACAGATCATATATGTATTTGAATGTGATAGTAATATACTGTTCGATAGAGAATATTGTCCATAGGGATCCACATATATGTTGAATGTTTTGCATATTCAGCTCGGGATAATAACTTAGGGATTAGTTAGTTTTAAGGAAAACGAATCCAGGCTAATGTAGACTTTTGCATGGGAGAAAAATAATTGGTGTTCATTAGGGGTGTGTATAATTTCATTTCAAATCGTAATTTGATCCGAACTGAATCGAGTCGAACCGCGCAGTTTAGAAAAATATTGAAAATGATTTCGGGTCATCCTGAACCGAATCGTAAATTTTGGATCGATGCGCGACTTTGACCTAAACCGCAACCCGAACCGCTCAAACTGTAAATTTTGACCCGCCCCGCGTTCAAATTATACATTATTTATATTTTTATTCTTCTTTAATCATGAAATTTAAGATATTTAATGATTTTATTAGAATATATAATATATAAATGAAAATTATATAATTTTTCTCTTTAATTATTATGTGAAAACACATAAAATTTTCTTTAAAAAATTTTATAATCCAAACCACCCGATCCCGAAACTGTCTAAACCGCTGAACCGTCGACCAAACTGCAGTAATTTTCCTTATCAAAATTGTAGTTTCGAATTCTAATTTTATAAAAACCGCTTGTGTGCGTGTGTGTATACTGTGATGTAAATATAAAAATTATTTATGTTGTGAGGTAAATAAATGTTTACATTTTAAGTTAAATTATTTGGGACCCACACAATAAGTAGTTAATTTAGAAAACATTTCAACGGATATCATTCATCTATAAAATTTTATTTTTATTTACATAATATTTTAAGGTCTTATAAACTTAAAAAAAAAAAAAAAAAAAAAAAAAAGCATGTGGGATTAAGAAAAATAATAAAGACCATAGCTAAAATTCTTCAAACAAATGCCATCACCGTCATTTTTACGACTTACGATTTAGTTGACAGATTCTTGGTTCGAGTTCAGAAGTTATATTTTTTGTAATAGTATGGAACAGTCATAGATTTTATCTGTTCTGCTTAAGCCCATGTCAGGTGGTTTGGCGGAGAGATTTCTAATGTTTCCAATAAATAAATAAATAAATAAATAAATATATATATATATATATATATATCATATATATATATATATATATATTATATATATATATATATATATAATTTTCACTTATTTAAATTGTCATATTAATTAAAAACAAAATTTTTATACGAGTCACTACATACAGCCATATCTATTATTTATTGTAAATTTAACTTAATTTTTGTTTACTAAAATTTTCAACACACAATTCAGATGATAAACCCTAAGGGGTTGTTGCCTCAGTGTAAAGACTTTGGGCTTAAGTGGTTTGCTTATTCTCAGGTTCAAGATTCGAATCCCACTAGATGCATTTTCTTGGGGTCATGCCTTCTGGTGTGAAAAACCAGCGCTTACCCTGATTTGTGTTGGGAAACTTATGAGGGCACGGGGCACAGGTCCCGGAGATTAATAGATGTGAGCGTAAGCTGGTCCGGACACCCCAGTTTAAAAAAAAAAAATTAATTTCAGATGATAAATGTATGTTTTACAAGCTATTTTTAAACTAATTAATATCATTTTTATCAACTTTCTTTTATTTAATTTCGGTTAACAAAGGTTGAAAGCATAAAAATTAAAGTCATTTTATGGTTTTTTATAATATATTGTAAAAAAATAATAATAATAACAGTTTTTCAACCATTTTTTCCTCAACAAGAAGTTTGAATTTTTCAAAACAAGTTCATCACTCTCCTCTTTTATGAAGTATCAAATTTCAATTCTCATTTTTTTTTTCAAGTATCTGCGTCCAAAAAAAAAAGGCATTCTCACATCTTTGAACACAAAAATTTGAGGTAATCATTTATATATTTTCTCTACTAGATATGTGTTAGATCTTCAATATAAATATGTCATTTATATATTTTATCATCATCTTTTTTGGTTTTGTAATTAACAATTTTTTTTTTTTAACAATTAGGTTTTGTTTTTTTTTTTTAGCTATCAAATTAGGAATACTAAGTGAAAAATCACAAATCATAATAGTTCTCGATGGATTTATTCCCGATGAAAATCTTCCACGCGAGTGTGGTTGTTGACATGGACACGACTCAAACCATATCATTTAGAGATATATGTTATTTGAGTGTGTATGTTTGGAGTAGACTCGAACGATAGATATATATTTTCATATACAAATTTAATAATTGATGGAATCAATATTTTGATCCTTGTAATATAAAAGAGTATTGATATATTTACAACAAGGCTATGAATACTTCGGGTGTGTTTAATAAAGATCATTATCGGAAAATATAAATTAGTTTATAAGTTCTGAAATAAATTTTAGAGTATAAGTTAATGTCGAAAAAAATTCTATTATGATTTTATAAATATTAACACAAATGTTAATTTATCTATTTAATGGAGCGTTAAAATACTAACATTAACGTTCCACCATCGCTCGACTCCTATTTTTTTAGCTCCAAAAAACAAAGGAAAATCTAAACAATAAATTTTTAAATAATTTAAGAAAAAAATGCTGTTTTTGCCCTTTTTATTTTTATTTTCATTCCCACAAAAAAAAAAAAAAAAAAAAGCTTCAACTTCACAGTAGTTATGAAAATGGTCTAATTTCAACATACATAGCTAAGCAAATCATTTATCTCAAACTGCTCTCCTCTCAAATCAATCCACCAACCAGTCATAATCATGGCGGTAATTATTATTTTATTATTTCTCCAACTCCTTCTTTTCGCAGATCCAATTAACTTCACTCAATTTTTTAATTTATTTTATTTTATTGTATTTTTTTCTACCTGATTACAGGACTCTTCGGGGACGACGTTAATGGATCTGATATCGGCGGACCCGTCCACTACTACGTCATCAACTGCGACGGCGCCGTCTGGATCGGCGGCGCCTTCCCCTGCTTCTGCTCCGCCACCCATGGCATCGCCACCGACGACGAGTGGAGTAATTTCGTCCAGGACCACTTTGGGAGAAAAGAAGTCGAAGAGAGCCACGCTCATGCAGATCCAAAGCGACACCGTTTCTGCTGCCAAGGCCGTGTTGAATCCTGTTCGTGGCAGTTACATGCAACAGAAGCAAAAGCAGAATAAAAAGGTCTCGCTTCTTTTTATTTCTTTCTACTTTAAAAAAAAAATTAATTGATAAAAATTAATGAATACAAAATAATTATTAATATATATTACAGCCAGTTTCATATGCACAACTTGCAAGGAGTATTCATGAGCTCGCTGCTACGTCCGATCAGGTAAGCATTTTTTTTTTTTTTTTTGGTTTTAGTAATTTGAAGTTGATCTACTTGTGAGTTTATGATGCGTGTGTTTTTAATTGCAAATTTTGAATTTTCGAACAGAAAAATTCAGAGAAGCAATTAGTGCACCATGTGTTTCCAAAGCTGGCTGTGTACAATTCTGTTGATCCTTCATTAGCACCATCGCTTCTCATGGTATGTTTCCACTTTTATTACTTACGTTTATTCTTCCTCCGAGGAGTTTAAATTGAGGTATTTCAGCTTTTGATCCACAATGAAATGGAATCAGTAGCTTCAAGTCAAGTATAAGTGTTATTGAGATGTCACATGTTTGTTCGATGTTACCTGAGGGTTACTGATGTCATTTTTAATGAATTCTACAGCTTGGTCAGCAATGTGAAGATAGGAATGTCCTACGTTATGTCTATTATTACTTGGCAAGAATTTTATCAGATAACGGTTCACAAGGCTTAAGTTCTGGCGGTGGAATCCCCACTCCAAACTGGGATGCTCTTGCTGACATTGATGCTGTTGGAGGGGTGACTAGAGCTGATGTTGTGCCACGAATAGTTAATCAGCTTACAACAGAAGCTTCAAACGAGGATGTTGAATGTAAAGTGATTCCTTAGATTTTCATGAGTTGTTCAAATTTTTTTACGCACTTCTATGCCAGATACTGTCATTCATATATTAGTCAGAGTCATGCATCTTACCCATTTTTGGTCTAATCTTAGAGCCGGACTGCTAGTTACTTTATTCATTAAGTCTATGAAAAATCATCAAACTATAACTTGTATTTGGAAATATGTCCTGCAGAGCAACTGTTACAGTACCAGAGAGTCTTATCACCTGAAAATGCATGGTTATAAGATATGGATCCAAGATAATATTTAGGTGGTGAATATGGTTTGTTTTACGCAGTCTACCATGTCTTTGTTTTTTCATTAATTAAATAGTCATTTACTGGGAAAATATATAGTTGAAAACATAGTCAAAGCTGTCATAACATATTATCTTTTATTCATAGCTGTTATTACATACTTATCTTTTAATTCAAAGGCTATCACATATTATCTCTTAGTTAAAGTTGTCATCAGACTTTTATTTTATTATTATTATTATTATTATTTATAAATTTTTGGGAAAGGAATGGGGAGGGAGGCTTTTTCTTGCTATACATCTTGATTGATGCACCGATAATGCATGAGGCAAACATGATGGTTACCATGCAAGAAGATATAACTTTGTATTTGTAATCGCTTTGTTGATTTCAGAAAAAAGTGATTTATGACATAAATGGAGACGGTGTTTGACTTTTTTTCCTGTTAATTTTTGAAGTTCATGCAAGGAGATTGCAAGCTTTAAAGGCTCTTACGTACTCTCCTTCAAGCAACACTGATATTTTGTCCAAATTGTACGAAATTGTGTTCGGCATTCTTGATAAGGTTTGTGCTTCTTTCAGTCGTTTCATTAATGATCGAGAGAATCTTTATTGTTTTCATATCCCTCTTGCTTGACATGGTGTCAAGCGAGGCATGGGAAGACCTAAGTTGACATGGTGTCAAGCGAGGTCAGGGAAGACTTGAATTGACATGAACAAAAACTATACATAAATCTACCTATATTTTTTCTGAGCTTAATGAGACAATAATTCCGGACACAGCACACTGGCGTCAAATGATCCATGTAGCTGACCCCACCTAGTGGGAACAAGGATTTTGTTTGGTTTGGTTCGGAGATCCCCCTTGCTTATTGCAAAATGATGTTTGGACTTTGACAAATGTTGTTTTGTTAGTTTTCTTGATAGTAATAAAACAAATTCCTTCTTCTTCTTATTCCCAATATTATTTTTATTTTTCCAGTTGGCATATGATGCATATGAGAATTGTAAGATAAAAGCTCACAAATTTTAACTATGACATTAAAATTATATTATTTTGCTTGTCGTTTGGCCTTATGAAATTGACTCAGGATCTTCATGTTTAACTACTATAATTTATTAGAGATCTTTGTTTCATAGTTGGGACTTATTAGGTCTTGGGCAGTGAGAGTTTTTGAATGAATTGAAGATTTATAAGAGATATTTTAAAGAAAATCAAAATTGAAGGAATTCACACCTAGGAAGGAGACATAAGTGCCAAAATCCAATAAAACAAAGGAATCAGTAGTTCTGTAAGAACTGACTTTAATTGGATATATGAATATCTAAAAACCTAGCTGAGATTATTGCGGCTCACTGTAGATCTGTCTAAACTAAATTTAGTCTCCACATCTTTTTGCTTCTTAATAAATAGGCTTTCTTGAATATATTAAGATCCTAAAATTATCAGATACAAATTATGAAAGCAGTCTCTAAGGCTGGGGCCTTAAAACTAACCTTTCTGTTCTTGTTGGCCCAGTATAGTTTCTCTAACAAATTCTTTATTGTGTTTTTTATGCTAATTGAGATGATGATATTGCTTTTTTGTCATGCTTTTGACTTGTTATATTCACAGAAGGTATTAATGTGGGTTCGTTCATTTTCATGATATTGACAATATTTCCTTTTTCAAAAGAAGATGTAGGTTTTTAAAAATTATTATTCTCAATTTGTATGGCTCAATTTCGGCGTCTTGTTTTGTTTTGTCACATTTTTTTGTGAAATGATGCTCAAGTGTTTTACTTTGATATTCAGGTCGGGGATGGCCCCCAAAAACGTAAGAAGGGCGTGTTTGGGACAAAAGGTGGTGATAAAGAGGTGAGCTTACTAACTTACACTTGGTACTTTTGTAAATTAGCATCTAAGTAGAATAAAACTATTATTCCACCTATAGTTTCTTGCCGTATTGTTACTTGTTGAGATTGTTTAGTTCCACGAATATCAGACTTTTAGTATGCTGATTTTTTCGTTTTTAAGTAAATTTCCAATTACTTTTAATATATCAGGGATAAAATGGTCTTTTATTGTTTACTGTTCCAGATTTTTTATTTTGGGTGGATACTGAGTTCACAATCTTGGGCGAAGCATTATGATGTTTCCTCATGTTAGGAAAAATCCCTATTGTTTCTGTAGTTCATAAAAGATGTTTTTGTTGCTTTGACAAACTTCATTTTCATGAGTGCGCCTCAATTATGATTTGACTAGTATATTGAAAAGTGAAATACTTCATATTATAATGCCACTCAATTCCTTTTCCTAGTTATTATCTTTTTGTACAAACTATATCATTCTTACATTGTTTGGATTATTGATTGTTAATTACTAGTATATCATTCGGAGTAACTTGCAATATGCTGCGTTAAGTGCTTTGAGGAGACTTCCTCTAGATCCAGGAAATCCAGCATTTCTGCATCGTGCTGCACAGGGGTTAGTTTATCTATACTCTTGTCTTGACGTTTATTTATCGGTCTTTGTTTTATTGGAACTTCTTGTTTGTTAGTTTCAAAATACTACTTGCATTCAAGTAGTGTGTGTGTGTGTTAGGGGTGTAATCGAGCCGAGTAGTGGTTGTTCGAACTTGGCTGGATAAGCACTTATATGAGCTTGAGCTCGTGCTCGAATCAAGCTTTAAATGTTTTGTTCGAGCTCGATTCGTTAAGAAAACGTATGGATCGAGCTCGACTCATTAAGAAAATGTTGATATCAAGCCCGACTCGAATTCGATTATTAAATGAGTCGATCTTGAGTTCGAGCTCAGCTCGAGCTCGATTTAAAAAATTCAATTTTTGGATTTTTATTTAATTCTTCAAATTTTAAATAATTTCTCTACAAAATTTAAATGTTTGTCACACATATATTATAATATTGAGTGGAGTTGTGTTAAACGATCCAAGTCGAGTCTATTTCAAATAGTATTCATGCGTAAAAAACGAGTCAAGTCGAGCTTTTGCGAGTCAGTATCATTTAATAATTGAGCTACTCCCTCCATCCCTATTTGATAGGGTTGGCTTCTATTTTTAGCCGTCCTAAATTATAGTCTATTTGCCTTATTAAAAAGGAAGTTAAAGTGAGTAGTATACTAATATGTCGGCATTTAATGTGCATTTTTATTAAGAATACAATTTTCAATATTCTCAATGAAAGATATATTAGGAAAATAATTGATTAAATTTATTTCTTTAACTACACTTAATCTGTGTGAAAAACAAATAAGCCTATCAAATAGAGTCGGATGGAGTATTATTTTCGAGTTCGAGTACCTCATTTATTAAACGAATCGATCTCGAACCAAGCCAAATGCGAGTCGAGCTCAAGTTGTTCATGAATGGTTCGGTTCATTTACAACTCTGTGTGTGTGTATGGTCAAAAAGACACGCGCACAGCCACAAAGCAATGAAAGGACGATCAGCACTACCTCCTATACTCACAGAAGAATACTGAAGAAAACTGTTCAAATGTATTCCTTGAATGTTTTCTTTATCCTTTTCCAAGTCAAGTTCATTTTGTACTGCAGGGTTTCATTTGCTGATCCTGTGGCTGTGAGGCATGCTTTGGAAATCCTCTGTGAGTTGGCCGCCAAGGATTCTTATGCTGTTGCTATGGCATTAGGTGACATGATTATTTTAATTTTTCATTGCCATGGTGTTTACTGGCATAGGAACGTACTTGTTCTCTTATTGTCATTTAACTGATATATGTTTAATTTTTTACCTTTATATTCTTCTTGCAGGAAAGCTTGTTCTTCCTGGAGGTAATCTACCCAATCTTTGTTGCCTGCAGTATTTTTTTGTGTACCTATAGCAAGTAAATGTGATTGAAATCATATACTATTTTGCGTTGCACGCATTATATAGATGCACACATACATAAGTGCATAGATGCACAGATGCACGCATATCTAGATAACATTATTATATATACATGCATCCCTACATACATGAAAAGAAAAGGAATTTGTTCTTCCGAGATAAATACAAGGCCCAGTTGGCCAATTTTCTTGTCATACTATCCTTTTTTTCATCAAAGCCTCCCATTCTTTAACTAATCAATGTTTATGTTAGCCTGAACATTTTAACTCTGGTTTTATAAGCTTATGATATTTTTGCAATTTTTATGCACTTGACCACATCTAACCAGTGACATATTGCAAAATGACGTGCTGCGGAATTGAGTTCATTTTTTTGAACCACAAGAATGATAGAATTTGTGTTTAGCTTTATTTTCTTGTGAATCTCTTGGCTGCTTTATTTTTTTCTTCTTCTAAGATAGCAGGATGCAGGAAGATATTTTGCATTAATAATATACTTTACTTTTTTCCATGTTACTGCATTTATTGTTACTCCCATTGAGATTTTTGGTTGTTATATGAATCAGGGGCATTGCAGGATGTGCTCCACTTGCATGATGTACTTGCTAGAGTATCACTGGCCAGGTTGTGCCAAACAATAGCTAGAGCTCGGGCACTTGATGGTAAATCTGTTTGAGTTTTTATTTTTGCATACAAGGGGTTGTGTTTCCTTGAATATATGATGTCATTGGCTTCTTGAAATTTGGTGCAGAGAGGCCCGACATAAAATCTCAATTCAACTCAATACTCTATCAACTCCTGCTGGATCCCAGTGAAAGAGTATGTTTTGAGGCAATCTTGTGCGTGTTGGGAAGAACTGATACCACAGAGAGGTGCATCTTTAGCCCTATATATTTCTCTATTGCTTTTATTTAAGTTTTCCATTTTCAGCATTCTTCATGAGGTTGAATAGAAGTAATATTGCAGGATTTAGAAATTATTGAATAACTATAATTATGGTTTTTGATACAATTTAGTGTTATGACCAGTCCCTTATTTTTAGCCAAATTATTGCTATTTTCTAGACTGTTGGATCAATGCATTTCCAATGGTTGAGACTTGAGATTAAATCTAGCATATGTAATTAATGCACATGTGAGATGAAATTCAAGTGCTTCCCGTGGTGTAAATTGTAAAACATGTGTAAAATATATGTTACTCTTGAGGTGTCATTTTATCCTGAACTTAATTTATATGCACTCCCCTCTTTTCTCCTTCTTTCCTTTCACCTTTTGTCTCCTACATCATGGTTGTTATTTATAGACACAGTTATTCAATTTACTCTCCCTTCATCCTTAATTTCCACAATGCAGTTATCTGTACATTTGTATGCTGTAGGACAGAAGAGCGGGCTGCTGGATGGTACCGTCTGACCAGGGAAATTCTCAAGGTGCCAGATACACCATCTGTATCATCTTCCAAAGATAAACCTGTAAAGACAAGGCGGCCACAGCCTCTCATTAAACTCGTAATGCGAAGGTTGATTACATTCCTTCTTGTATTTTCTTGTTCCTATTATTTGAAGCAGGAGAGTCTATTTTCCTATATTGACAGAGGTTAGACATGGTGGATTCTATGGTGGAAGAATGCTTGAATTGTGCTATGGCTTAAAGTGTGTCAGTGACTGTGCTGTTCATGTTTTGAGAGTTCTTTACATGATACATGATTACTTCTTTTTTCAGGTTGGAGAGTTCTTTTCGTAGTTTCTCTAGGCCAGTCCTTCATGCAGCTGCTAGAGTTGTACAAGAGATGGGAAAAAGTCGGGCTGCAGCATTTTCAGTAGGCTTACAGGATATTGATGAAGGAGTCCAGCTTAATACATATTCTGAGACTCTAGATTCACTTGATTCAGACATTAATGAAACAGCACATCCTGAAGGTTTCTTTAATCATTTTTTCTCTAGTTGTGCTGTTACATATATTTAATCATTTAATGAGATGTTTTACGTGATACTCATGGGGATTTTTATTCATCATTAATCTGATATCTTCTTTCGAGAAATTGTAAATGATTATGTAGTTTAGAATAATTGCTTCAACCATGGTATTTGATTTTCACACAGGTAGCTTTCTAGTCATTACCCCTAGTCCCTACTTCATTGTTTGAAGTTATATTTTATCCTGCAGTTTAACTACATAAATACAAAAATGTTGTTTAATATTCCATTTATTTCTTGTGACAAATTAATTTCAAAGTACTAAGAAGGATCACTTATTATTCACTTTTAAGTCACATAATTTTGTATTTTGCACCAATTTTTAGGATTTCTGGTATTTACATGACTGTCCGTGTAGCCCAACTAAAAGCACACAAACGCACATGCCCACCACATGGATACATGAACAGACACATCTAGGCAGTCATACAAGATGCCCTCTTTTTACAGTCCAAAATTTTCAACTTTGTTTCGTTTAAGATAATCTTTTGTTTGATTGGCTCTGGATAACATGTAGGGATGTATGTTATTCTTATTACTATTTTTGTAGCCAGATGTATATATGACACAGAAGAGTCTACATGGTGGATCAATTTTAATTTGTCTTGGATTTTTTTTCCTTTTCAACTAGGTATACGGAGAACCTCCTCTATATCTAATGGAACTGGTAGCAAGGATACCATTGCAGGTTTGTTAGCTTCACTGATGGAGGTGGTGCGAACAACAGTAGCTTGTGAGTGTGTTTATGTTCGAGCAATGGTGATCAAAGCATTGATATGGATGCAAAGTCCATATGAATCATTTGACGAGCTAGGATCTATTATTGCATCAGAGCTTTCTGATCCAGCTTGGCCAGCATCACTATTGAATGATATTTTGCTCACTTTGCATGCTCGATTCAAAGTAAGTAATGGACATTAAGTCGTATGTACTGTCTATCAGTCTATCTAGTTTCGGCTCCTCAGTTTCCATCTGTTTATTTTTACCAATCCATGGTATGGTTTTTATTTTCCTTCCAATGTTCAGAAGTTGGTTACTGGTCTTCTGGCTAAACATGATATGAGAGAATTTATAATATATAGACACTTAACTAGCGAATGCTGGTTCTGATATATTAATTTGTCCTGACATATTTGACTTAGAAATCCATGGACCTTGTCAGCTATACTCTTCTGACCTTGATAAAAATTTTATTATTCTATATGCATTGTACACCTGCTCTGTGGAAAATGCTTTAAATATACTAGAAGGTAGAGTTAACGCTCCTATTTTTAACTTACAATTGTTCCTGAGAAAAAAAGGGTAGAGTTAACATTCACTAAAAATAAAAGGTTATGTTTGTCTATCATTCGAAGAGGTTGTAGATGTGTCTTTTGAAGAGGGAAGCAGGGGATATGAAACACTTTCATTTCCCTCGTGGAACTTATAAGTTTGTTGACCAGTATGTGACAAATTTTGATCAAAGTAACAGTAGATGCAACAATGTGTGACTTATTTTCTTGCCTAATGTTGTTGCATTAAATATAAACTTTACTTTTTGAGAGGAATACAAGTGATCTGTTCAAAGTTTTGAAAGGATATTTAACCATGTCTTGCTGGCTCAGTAAAGATATTTTCCCCTTGTTTATTGCATTGGTTTGTCAGGCAACTCCAGATATGGCTGTCACTCTTCTTGAAATTGCAAGGATCTTTGCTACTAAAGTTCCTGGGAAGATTGATGCTGATGTATTACAACTACTGTGGAAAGTATGTTTTCATTCGCTCGTCAACGCTATTAATATTTTCCATTCGCTTGAAATTTAATGTCTTACTCTATTCTTCTAGCACTTCTTTTACGTTTTGTCATGATGTTTGTGTTCTTCTACCTGTTGATCTTCCACAAGCATATTTTATTATCATATTGTTTCTCTTCTAATATATTTATCCCCACTTATGTTGCACTTGCATGGAAGTTTCCAAGGAAAGATATACATTTTATTTAAATAAATATTCTATTGCATGTTCTCTTAATAATAGCTTTAGTGTTGTATAATCAATGGATAATTTGCAGATATGGTGGTTCACCCAAATACTGGTAATTTATTGACTGATATTTTCTGAGTTTCTAGACATGTCTTGTTGGAGCCGGTCCTGATGGGAAACACACAGCTTTGGAAGCAGTCACCATAGTACTTGACCTACCACCACCACAGCCTGGGTCAATGTTTGGACCTTTATCGGTAGATAGGGTATCTGCATCTGATCCGAAGTCAGCTCTGGCATTACAGAGATTAGTCCAAGCTGCGGTAAGCATCTGTAGTAATAATTAATTGTCTGATGAGTTAACTATTACTTTTACAATTAAACTGAAAATATATAAACAAGCATTTTTTTAGCAATTGACTGGGGCATACAGACAAAAAAGCCAACCCAGCCTATGTATCCCTAAAACAGTTCATGAGTACACAATAGCAAAGACGGAATTGAACGCCCTTCCATATGTGTTTGATGTGATTCTTTTACAGTTGGTCCAGTTTTTGTAGGAGGGGTTGAGGTCTGTTTTTGGAGTCCAGCATCAAAAATTTATGATTCTTGTACAGCTTTTTTGTAGATCCCCCCTATCAGGTTTTTGTAGTGGACTTTTGGTCCATTTTGTACTTTACACATTGCATCATCAATGTACTTGCTTTTGTGTTTCTTATAAAAATTTACTGTTAGTCCAAAGAAGCAAGATGCAAGAACCGAATTTGCTGTTGGTCCAAAGAAGCTAGAATCAATTTCTTAACTAATAAACTTGCAGGTATGGTTCCTAGGAGAAAATGCAAATTATGCTGCTTCTGAATATGCTTGGGAATCTGCAACTCCTCCAGGCACTGCATTGATGTTGTTAGATGCAGATAAAATGGTTGCTGCTGCTAGTTCTCGCAACCCAACTCTTGCTGGTGCATTGACTCGACTTCAAAGGTGTGCTTTTAGTGGCAGCTGGGAGGTATAATTTTCCTCTTCATGGTCATTCTATGTTTAACATTTTTGCTGCCTTTCATTGGGGACGGGTATGGTGTATGTAAACACCCCTTCCAAATCTACCAGTCTAGTGACTCTATTTTATCATCTGTTTGATGATTGCCTGATTGTGGTTCAAGTGGAGTGGTTTCTAGAACCATGATCTGCTCTACCTTAATTTACCAAGCTCTATTAATTTATGGTGGCACGTATGCAGTGAGTCTCTTATTGACTAATTGCATTATCCGATGCTTTATCTGTTTATCATCTGCATCTGTGTAGAACTGATAAATATGAATGATAAATCCCACAAGCTAGATAAGCTCTGAATTTGACTTTTCCATTTTATTTTTAAGCAATATTAATGTATTGTTGCGTGAAGTGTAACTAGTTAGTTCTCCTCTGTATGGACACTCCAGGTTCGCATTGTTGCTGCTCAAGCTCTTACAACCATGGCAATCAGGTCTGGTGAGCCTTTTAGGCTACAGATCTATGAATTCTTACATGCTTTGGCTCAGGGTGGTGTGCAGTCGCAATTGTCTGAGATGCATCTCAGTAATGGGGAAGATCAAGGAGCCAGTGGTACTGGCCTTGGAGTCTTGATAAGTCCTATGATAAAGATTCTTGATGAAATGTATAGGGCACAAGATGATCTAATCAAGTAAGACATGCAATTTTTTCACTTTCTTTTTATTTGTCTTTCATTTTCTGGATATCATTAAAATTTCCAAGTTGATTTTTAGGGATATACGCAATCACGATAATGCAAACAAAGAATGGACAGATGAAGAACTTAAGAAACTCTATGAAACTCACGAGAGGTTATTAGATCTTGTTTCACTGTTTTGCTACGTGCCAAGAGCAAAGTATCTTCCGTTGGGCCCAATTAGGTACGTTGTTTCTTTTTCAGAAAATATTGTTTTTTCTTTGAGTTTATTGAAAGAGATTTTATCTGTTTCATTTAAATTGGTGAATGAACATAATGATCCTTATGTACGAAGAGAGTTCTGTAAATGACATGAAATTTCGTTATTACGTTACACTTGACTACCTGAGGGATCATGTTTTGCTAGCATACCTTGACCTGTACTCTTTTGATATGTCTGTTCCAATATTGGGTATGTAAATGACATAAGGTTAGTAATTACATATTAGAAATCATAGTCAGTGAAAATAATACAATAGCACATTGAATATTTTGAGTAGAATGAAATTAAGTGGGTACAAATATAAGAAATATCACATCTAATGCATTGTACTGTTGTAAAACTAATGTCATGCATAAAATGAATTGATATACAAAAATATAATGCAACATACTGTACTTGCTGAGATTGTCTTTACATGCTTGTTTTGCTGACATTTCTAATTTTTCCCTTGATCTAGGAACTGTTCAATTACATGATACTTATCTACTTAATTGATAATATCCATGAAATATGCTTTTTGGAAATCTTTCAAATTGTATGCTTTGAGAATAATACTGATCGCATGACGCATGTTATCATTGGCGGAGGTGATTTCTCATAACCGATCTGTTTTGAAATCTTTGGTGCTTGTTCAACAGCTAACTAGATAAGAAGCTTTATTTTGAGGTCTCTGGATAACTTCATTTTTATTTTATTTGGTGGACTGCTTTCTGTTTGATGCTTTTTTTTATTGTAATCTTATGATTTGTCTTTTTGATTTTCTTTTTACTAATCCGAATTTTGCAACAGTGCAAAACTTATTGACATCTATCGTACAAAGCATAATATAAGTGCGTCAACTGGTTTGAATGATCCAGCTGTTGCTACTGGAATTTCTGACCTAGTTTATGAAACTCACTCTAAACCGGCCCCCGCTGAGTCTGATGCACTTGATGATGACCTAGTAAATGCATGGGCAGCAAACCTTGGTGATGATGGCTTGTTGGGAAATAATGCACCAGCAATGAGCAGGGTAAGACTTTACATATATGGTGAAAATCAGACTACATTTTTTTCTCTTCTGTGCCTTAATTTAGAACATATAAAGTACAAATTAGTGCAGCTTTAGGATCGAGCCACGGTAGTTCTAGGTCCAAAAAAGGTCTAGCCATTTTACTGTCAAAGTGTCAATAAGTAGCAAACCAAGTATGAATGGAAGCTTACCACACTAGACGATTTACCATCTACCTTTGTATGCAACCTTGTACATCATAGATTGGAAAGGTGTTTGGTTTATATTTATCTAATTTTTGAAATGAAATTGGAATTTTTTTCAACGAGTTTTTCCTTGTAAAGTCTTATTTAAATGTGGTTATTTGTTGTAGAGATAACTCTTGGGTTATAGTAGCAGTTAAATCATACAATGAATGAATTATGTGATATCCTCAACATTACCTTCTCTTTTGATTGATATACCAATTCTGAATAAAATTTGGAGAAAGATCTTATTATCTTTGCTTCATGGTAGGTCAATGAGTTTCTTGCCGGAGCTGGAACTGATGCTCCAGATGTTGATGAGGAAAATGTCATCTCTAGACCTTCAGTTAGTTATGATGATATGTGGGCAAAATCACTTTTAGAGTCTTCAGAATTGGAGGTACATGCTTTTGTCATTATTCTCCCCAATGGGCTATATATATAGCATGCAACAGCTTGTGATTTGGGAAGTAATACAGGTCCAAATAAACTTATTTGCTAATTTTGAATGTGTTCATTTTTTGCAGGAAGACGATGCGAGGTCCTATGGGTCATCCTCCCCAGATTCGACTGGATCAGTTGAAACTTCCATATCATCTCACTTTGGTGGAATGAACTACCCTTCATTATTCAGTTCAAAGCCATCCAACTATGGGCCTTCACAAACTACGGTATAACTAATGAAACTGGGTTTCTTTTAAGTTTATATCTCTCTTCATAGTAGTTTTTTTATTGATCCACCAACTCCAGAGGTTCAATCTGGTTTCATTATTCTTTAGAAGATTGACATGTTTAAAATGATAATTCATTAGTATTGCATTGATAGTTCGGAACAAGGAATGTTAGAATTCTAGAAAAGTCGGTGAACAAAATATTCAATAAATTGGTTTTCAATCAACTCAAAATGTTTATAACAGGGTGGCTCATCATCACTCTACGAGAATCATGGTTCTGCATTAACAGTGCAGGGCCATTCATCATCAGTTTTTTGAAATGAGTTCAAATTCTGATTCTTCAAAGCCTTTTCAGATAAGAGAGGAGCCTCCATCGTACACTCCGCCTGTTAATGAAAAGTACGAGTCATTCGAGAATCCATTAGCTGGATCTGGATCTCAGAGTTTTGGATCCCAAGATGCAGGGCGAAGTTCTTCTGGAAAAAAGCAACTCGGCACAGCACTATATGACTTCACTGCTGGTGGAGATGATGAGGTACGTTGAATCTCCAAAATTTCAGCATGTGTAGTTAACCGGTATTACATGTAGTATAGAATTGGATCCTCCACAAGTTCATATCTGATATGGCGGTATCTCTACCATCTTTGTTAATACCATGTGGACAATCAGTTAATTTGGTCTTTTTCCCACGGTGCATCTGTTCATCTGACGGTTTTTAAAAATCAACTCTATTGGTTGGTTTGGTACTAATGGATATTAATCAATTACAATTTTTCTGTCCTCGCAGTTGAATTTGACAGCCGAAGAAGAGGTTGAAATTGAATACGAAGTGGATGGATGGTTCTATGTACGTATACAGAAAGAAATTATAGGATTTTACATTTGCTTGCCGAATTTTCTTTCCTTGGTTTTTCATTTTATTTTTCTTCTCTTCCATCAAGCTGACCAAGTAGCCCAATGAAATTATGCACCGTTTGGTACAGAGTATAACTCTACACCAAATCATATTTGCATTTGGCTAACGTGCGTATATTCTTTTTTCGTCGCAGGTGAAGAAGAAACGCCCTGGTAGGGATGGCAAAATGGCCGGACTTGTCCCTGTTCTCTATGTAAATCAATCTTGATCCGTATGCAAATCGTATGCCAAACAATTCTCTTCTCTTCTCGTTTTTGAGCCAATCAATCTTGTTAAGTTTTCTTGGAGCCCTTTTCGTAAACGTTATCAATTTATTATTATTTGTTTGCCACTTGAATGTATGGGTTTTTTTATTTTTTATTTTTTACTTTAACCTTTTTAAAGTTTTTATGTTGAATATACTACATCATCATGAATTAAAAAAAAAAAAAACTATTTTTTGTTAAGTTTTTCGTAATTTTTTACTATCCGTTTTTTATTTATATTCTATAGTTAAAATTCAGTTACGTATAAATTATTATCCAATAATCATCAATTATTTATAAAAAGTATAAGTTTAAAATTTAGTTTAAGTATCTCTTAATATGTTTGGATTTTTGAAAAAGAATAAACGCCATTGCTTTAAAATTTGTAATATATTTCAACATATCCTTATAATTTAATTATTAACATAATTTGATGTTTTTATCCCTATCCAATTCAAATAATTAACATTACAAAAATATTTAAACAAAAAATATAAATTATATAAGTTTTAATAAAAAAAACACAAATTTAATTTATAAGAATTTAAAATATATTAACAATTATGTTCCTATTGAAAATTTTAACTTTTTATGCATACATAATTGTTAACTTTTTATATCTTTAAATTATTTTTTATATGTTTATATATAATCACCATTAAATTCAAATAAATGAAAATATGTGAAGAATATCCTTAATTAAATTAGAAATTTTTAAAAATGATAGTAATATGATAATCCTAAAGTTAAAATAACAATAACATTTTAACTTAATATTCGAATAATTACAATATTAATTTAAATAATAATAACTAAATATTTAGTCAATCATTCTTAATTTAAATAATCTTCATTTTAAAAAAAAATAATTGCCTAATTTGAAAATTTTAAATCTTAATTTAAATAATTTTCAATTTTATGTGAAAAAGAAAATTTGTCATTTATTTAAATTATTTAAAAATTTCAAGGCTAAAATTATAATATTAAGCAAAAACTTTAGTAGGAATTGTTTCGAGATATTTTTAAAATTATAGGAGATGTGATGGAGAATTGAGATAAAATATAGAGACTTGATGAGTATTTATCTTAAAAATGATCTCTTACAATTATATTTAATCTTATAGACCAATTTATATTTGTTGACGCTATATTTAAACTTATACAACATCACGTTGAATGTTTAAACAAATTAAAGTGCCCTTTGTAAAATTTTAATTAAAGAAATAGTAATTATTTATTTGTTTTAACAGAATGAGGATGGAGGTTGGGGGGCAGAACACAATGTTTGGTTCAGCATCAAGTTACATTGAGATTGTTTGGTGAGGGACCTGAAGATGAAGAGAAGCTGGACCCAGAAAATGGATTCTTGAACCTTGTGGTTTAGTTGGGATTTCTTCGGGTGCTTCTAGGAACAGTCCACGACTGGCCGAACTTCTCAAACCAAAAATTAGAGATCTTAAATCTAAGAAAATTGAATACTTATTATAATAAAGAAATCAAAAATATCTAGATTTTATCGTTATATACTTTAAAAACCCATGACCGCCCCTAAGATGTAGGGCAAGCTTTGGTTTCGGTAAGGTATTTTAATTAGGTAAATGTTAATGAGTGTCCTTTAAGAATCGATTTAAGGAAAATTTTGATGGTAAAAAGAAAAAAATTATTAATGATTTGACAGTTTTTTTCATTCCCTATAAAAATGATGCCAAAGTTTTCCTTAAATGGATTTTTAACGAGTGCCCTTAGTATAACCCTTCTAATTATTATCCTACTTTGTTTTTAGTGTTTAAATGAAACCACACCAAACAAAAATATTTTTAACATTGAATGGGACTAGCTACGAAGATCCTTTAACGCTATTGTGTTCTATTTAGAATTATTATTGTTTCAGATTTTTAAAAAATTACTTTCTATCTTTTTTCTTTTTCAAATTATACGTGATCATTCGGCCAACTTGTCATAACCTTGTTTCTTACGTTATTTTATTTATTTAATGAACCTGACGGGGAGAGGGATGTAAGAGATCAAGTATTTAATAGAAAGATTTTACATTTTTAGCCTAATAAGACATACATTAAGATAATTATATCAGTAATTTCCAACATATCAATGTAGAGTTGGTGATTAAAGAAAAAATCTAAAATTTATTTAAAAAACACATGGTATCATTGAACATTATGTAAATAATCTTTTTACCATGTCAGCATATACAAAACAGTAAAACTTTTTCAAACGAAGATTATAACCAAGGAAAGCTCATTGCATGAACAAAGGACTAACATATTCAAGTTATCATTCAAACCAAAAATATGACAAAATAGTTTTGGAAACTTTTGTTAGTGAAAGAGTTACATTACAGACATGGACATAATCTGCTGTGCGAGAACTGGATCTTGCTGTAGCAGCTCTGTCAAGTTTCTCTCCACCTCCGCTTTCTGCTTCTCCAGGTATTCCTTCGAGGCCTGTTAAAGAGCACAAGATATTAGGTTACTTCCAATCCTTTGGATTTGTTTAGTCTTTTGAAGAACGAAATGACCAATGATGATGATACACGTGACATAAAATGGTTCTCCTTTTTTTCTTTTCCTAATCAATACAGAACAATATAAAGTAATAACACTTTTCATATCCCATCTTAGTCTAATCAACTAAATCCACAAATGAGTGACCTTTCCCTTGTTCCCCCTTTATACTCATATCAATCATTTTACAAACTGTCTATTTATGTTGAGGGATTATTGTGTTCAGAATGTAGCTCAACTCCAAGGCCAAATGTAAAAATTTCACTGGAACTAGACAATTTGGATAAGCATACAAAAGGCTAAACCAAGGTCGTCAAAAGATGGTCTCAATTTGCAGCAGCTAATTGAACTAGAAGTAAACAATCAGCTCCATGCTAAAAGCAAAATCAGATTGCAAAATGAACTCACTGGAAAAGGAAAATGAGAATCTGTTTAAAATAAATTCGATTAAAAAGTTTACAATCTTTTTTTTGGAAACGTTGGAAACCCCGCCGCTAAACCACTAGACCCAAGCTTAAGCGGACCAGGTAAAACCCCCGACTGCCCTGTGCTCTTACAAGAAATGCACCCCCGGACTCAAACTCAAGACCTAACAACCGAATCCTAAGCCCTTTTACCACCAAGCCACACCCCTTGGGGGATAAGTTTACAATCTTAGGATAAGCAAATTTGCATTCCCATGCAATAAACTGAATAAAGTTTTGAAGGATTCTTAGATTGAGATTTCAACTCAGTTATAGTTGTGGATTTTGTCCTTTTCCATTTTACTATGATAAAATCATATATAGAGCTGTCTGCTTATACATATAACTTAACATTTGTTTTATAAATCCGTCACACAAATCAACTAAAAAAAGAATCCCAGATAAGAGAAATTTGGAAATCCTAGTTTTACATAAATATTTAAAATGATTCAAATATTAACCTCCATCCCAATTCCCAACTCAGGTCAAAAAGGTAATTCAGTGGTCACAAGCGAGATAAAATAACGAAAAAGATGCCCACGTACAGTGAGTGTGTGTAATGGGATATTCATTAGCTACGCATTGACAATGTCGAATTGTAAACAAAAAAGATAGCCCAATGTCAAAAATTATGACTGGAGATATATCTTTGCTAATAGGTTGTAAGAATATAATTAATAGATGAAAATTTGAAATAAGAATAATCAGATGAAAACTAACATACATTTAACGAGGCAATTGCAGTTTCGCTATCCTTGAGTTTCTGCTCTTGTTCATTCATCAGAACTGACTTGGGCTCCAGAACAAAACTGATCACGAAAAGCGAACATAAGAGAAGGGCAGACAATCAAGTTAGTCATAGCCTATCATCCATATTCCTGATAGCCCAAAAAATAATGATCAAGAGACATTCATTTAAAGTTACCCAGTACTCACGTTCTCCCTGCAAAAGGATAAGGAAATCGGGCATTAATAAATGATTTATATCACAGACAACCAAAATGTTAAACTGTCGGATGAAAGTGACTCAAATGATTCATCACATCAGAGCATGCAAAACTGTTACATAACTCACGAATTCTACACCAAAATACGATAACGACTACAAATTGACACCTATAGATTTGTAGGTATTTGTATCATCAGGCAATTCGCGCAGCTCCTCTAATGTTAAGTACGCACGCTTCTTTTCCCCTTCCTTGTTTCGCATCTGGTTCTGCACCTGAAAGCCATGGGATTGATTTCACTTCAGTTTCTAGTGCCAAATCATCTATTATCACTCCCTTAGGGTCTGTTTGGTTCAACGAAGGGAAGGGGAGGGGAGGGATTTTAATGGAGGGGAGAGGAGGGGAGGGGAGAGATTTTAATTAAATATATGTTTGGTTCAAGAAGGGAGATGAGAGATTTTAAAACTAATTTACTATTTTATCCTTATAGCTTGTTATAAATAAAATTAAAATAATATAAGCTTATATTATCTTTGAATTAAACAAATAATAAAATTAAAATTAAAAGCTCTACATATATAATACATGTTATTAAAAATAAAATTAAAACAAGCATCAAACCAGTAACTAGGTTTTGACATAGATGAATAGATAAAGAAACACTGCAAAATATCCAAGTTTATAACATAAATTACTAAAATGATTAAGTTCAGATAATACGCAAAATGTTAATAATGTTTCAGCAAAATAGTTAGGAGGAGAGTTAAAATTGGCTTAGGAGAGATTTTGTAATTAGGACAATTTATGATTTTTAATATATAAGTAAGGATAATTTAGTCATTGCATTTAAAATTTTAATTCTTCACTTTCTCTCCCCTCCAAAACCCCTCACTTTTGGAGGGGAACTAAAATTGGCTTATGACGGATTTTGCTCCCCTCCCCTCCCCTAAAAAAAAATTGAACCAAACAAACATAATTTAAAATAATCCCTCCCCTCCCCTCCAGAAGCCCCCAACCAAACACAGCTTTAAGCTCCTAAATTTTAATTAAATCCAATGATAAATCAACAAAATAATTGTAACTTTAATAAGCTTAAAACATTTGCAAGCAATCCAACATCAAACTTGTACTGGATACAATTTTTTTAATAAATAAAATAAAACAAAAATCAAAACTTTACATAGTATATTGGTTGTATTAAATTGGATCATAGAGTAAATGATACTTACCTGTTTCAATTTTCCAGTAATCTCAATCATGCGACCCTGAATCTCTTGAAACGCCTGTTTTTTTTTTTTTTCCACAAAAAAGGTATTTAGATTCATAACAAATCAATCCAAAATAATACGTGGCTGCATGTAAGTGGCTCTTACAGCTCTGTTCGCTTCGTCAGACATCGTTGATTGTTGAAGATGCTTGCTTCAGTACTGAATTACTGATACCGTAATTTTGCTTTGTTTTAAAACCCTAATTATTGTTTTCTGGGCGAAACGGTTTAGCGTTTGAACGATTTAGGCCGGACCGGATTGAACCAGGCCGCTACAATTGGGCCTTAAAATGGGCCCGTGTAACTCACATGAAACGGACTTGAACTCACCCTTAAATTACTAGTTGATTTGTTTTAAACAACTCACTTTACCTCGAGGCCTGTTCCATCCCATTTTTATTTGGGTTGCAAAAAAATCTCCAATCCCGATAAAAAATTTTAAATTCGGGATGAAAAATTATTTTCCTGAATTGAATGATTAGAATTATGGATCAAATAATTAGAGATTCCGAAATCCAATAGAAATTTCGGATTTTCTAAATTAAAATTCTAAATTTTTATATATAAGTTGAGTTTCATTTAAAAGGGTTATTTTCCCGACCGTAGTGGCGAACACTGACGGCTCATTGTGCCTTATTTTAATACCTTTTCTTAATTATGTCTCATGATTTGCCCAAAAAATATTTCAAAAATTGATAATGAAACCTAAGCACAGGGGACTTTAATTGTTCGTTTGAGCAAGTCTTAAAAGGTTGGTATAATTAAGGGAAATTATAAAAAGTAAGTAAAAAAACATATCAACTTTCACATTATTATGTTTTTTTAATAAAAAATAGGGAAGTGAATTGTTTTTAGACCAAAATATCATCAAAATTTTAAAAAACACAATGTCTCTTAAGTTAACAATTTGTCACTCAACAACCTGAAGGAGTTGTTTCAATGGTCAAGGCTTTGAGCTTGAATGATTTGATTCCTCTCAGATTCAAATTTCAAATCTCACAAGATGTATTTTCTTAGAGCCAAACCCCTTGCTATAAAAAGCCAGTCATTTATCATGATCTGTGTTAGAAAATTTATGAGGACACGGAACACATATTTTAGGGATTAGTCGAGGTGCACGTAACCTGATCCGGACACCTTGGTTACCCAACAAAAAAAAAACTTATCACTCAACCAATTTTTTTGGTTTTTTCTTATTCACATCCAATCCAATAACACAAACAAATTATTTTTCTCTCCACAAGTATCTACTAGATTCTTAACATACTTTCTATCAACTATATTTAAACCTTATAAAATTAGATATAATTTATTATTTCTCATTTTTTTGGATTATTTTTCAAAATAATTTGATGAAGTTTACTTGAGCAATGTATACGTATAATGCAGTGGATTAAATATTTACATTTTCTAAAAAAAAAATTACCGGTTATAATAGAAGTGCTCGATAAAATATCAATTTTAGGTGGATATACTCGCATATCAAAATATCAATAATATTGCGATCAGTGTCGTCACGCACTTATTATTGTTATGAGTCGGTTTCAAAAATAATTTTATCCAAACAACTATTTGTACTACATAATACTTTTTATTTTTTATTGCTTACTTTTTTATAATTTCCCTATAATTAATGATCTCCCACGTGTTAAAAGAAAATGACGGTAGAACTTTTTTGAAAACATTTGAAAAACATTACACTTAACACAGGCATAATAATAATTTTATAATTCAATTAAGACAGAATGATAACGTTATTTATGAAAGCTATGAATAGGTGCTTACGTTGGCCTTTTTGGCGGCTATTCCTCTCTGCCAATCAATTATTATTTTACATTTTTTTAATTAAATAAAAAAAAAAACTAAACGAAACGTTGTTGTTGTTGTTTTTTTATTTTTTTTAAATGTGGCGAGAGTCCATTTTGGTTTACTTAGAGAATTTTGACCTTCAAAGTACTGATTCTGTCTAATTATCGAGACCCATTTGAAATCTGGGGATACCCAGATCGGATTCGGGCCCAGTTGTTGAATTTCTCATGGTTTTGAATATGGATTTTGAAGCATTTTCTGGGTTTATGAAGTTCATTTTTGGACATTAATTTGTTTTTGTGTAAGGCATAGTTAATATTTAGATTCATGGGGATTTGTTTTAGTCTTGAAGAGCAACAACAATATTCAAATAAGGAGAATCAAGGTATTGGTTTTATGTTTATTTACATTTTCTTGTTAAATTTTTTATTTTATTTTTAATTTCCTTTGCATTGTTGCCAAGAAAATCTCTTTTGCTTAGTTTGATTTATTGTTGCTTGGTGAATTTGATCAGTAGAGTTGACGTGCATTAAGATGAATTAAAAATAATTGATACTCTTATTATCGTTTCTAATTATACTTGTGATGCTTTTGTACTTCTGAGCATTTAAAACTATGAGCCAAATTTTTTAAAATTTTAGGGTAAAATTTGATTTGTTTGAGCTCATTGTTGGCCATAATTTGAATTTTTGGGAAGTATTTGCTGTACTTGTGTTTTTTGTTTTGTTTTGTTTTTGATCTTACTAAATTGTATGCGTGAAGAAAGAGAGAGTTCTATGTAGTAACCTTTTTTCCTCCCTTGTTGAAGTAGGACATGGCGCTACTAATTCTCCGGCTATATCACATAAGCATGAATCACCCAGAATGAATGGTTCAAGCGGCACTCCAGTACCTCCTAAGAATGTTAATGATCTCCGCCAAAATCCTGGATATAGTAATGTTGATATATTTACATATGATGAAATGAAATTAGCCACAAAGTTTTTTCGGCCAGATTTTATCCTTGGTGAGGGTGGGTTTGGAGTTGTCTATAAAGGAGTAATAGATGAGAATGTGAGGCCAGGTTACAAGACCACATTTGTTGCCATTAAGGAGCTTAATCGTGGTGGGTACCAAGGAGACAGAGAATGGCTGGTATTTTTCTTATCTAGTTTTCTCGTTCTTTTAATTATGTTTAATTTTTTTTATTTCTTTCGATATGCTATATGTACATGCAGACAGTCTTTTGTTTCTGTGCTGACTAATGCAAGGAGTTCTTTAATAATAATAAAAAGAAGTAGAAGAAGGAAATTGTAAGAATGAGGAAGGTTGCTATAGGTGATTGGCTCGCAAAATGCATATGCTAGTCCTAAAGGTCTATTTTGAAATTTTCGAGTAAATAAAAATGTGTTGCCAAGTTCTTAGTGTGAGCCATCTCACTAGCCATAAGTTGGCGGTACTTATTAAATATTAGGAGATTCTTCTGCTAAAGGACATAATAATTTGTTATCTTGTTCATTAATTTCTAACAACTGCAATGAATCAAATGATGATAGAGGCATGTACTTGATTCTAGAAAGCTAATTAATTACAAAGTGTTTCTTTGTAGTTATAATTCAAATATGTGGTCACACTTATGCAGTGGCGGAGCCTCTTAGAAGGGTGTGGGCTGTGTGGGCAGTCGCCTCCGCTCAATCCAAAAATTTGTTAAAATGTATCTTATAAATTAATGAAAAGTCTAGTTTGTTAATAAAATAATTCCGATATGCCCCCGCCTTGCTAAAATAAATAGTTTCTTACACTTTCTGTGAAAATTAAAGTTTGCCCCCATTGAATCAATTTTCTGGCTACGGCACTACATCTATGTGCATGCCTATGCATAGGCGTGGAGAGGCGTGGATCAAGTGTATGCACATATATACATATCCTATATATATGTATGTAAACTATGCATGTATTTACATGAAATAGTGACGAGGGAAAACAAGCTCCGAGATAGCAGAGAATCTTGAAAATGTAATGCATGTAATATACTGAAAACAGGAAGAAATTGACCATTATGTTACCTAAAACTGAGATGAATTAAGAATTTAAATGTATACCTGTACTTCTACAATCATCATGGAAACAGGAAGTGGGAAATTAATTGAAGCCAATGGTTATTTGGAAGTTTAATTATCATCGTGTTATTATTACAGCTAGTAGTTAGAAATCAGACTTCTTTATTTGCATGGAATTTTTTTACAAAGAGAATGAATTGAATTGTTTTTTTTTAAAAAACTATATCATTGTTTGTTTTGCAGGCAGAAGTCAACTATTTAGGACAACTTCGACACTCCAATCTGGTGAAGCTCATTGGGTACTGTTGTGAGGATGAGCACAGATTATTGGTCTATGAATACATGGAGAGTGGAAGCCTGGAAAAACATCTTCTTCGTAGTAAGTTTCTGTTGTTATCTTGATTCTATGGGACTTGATGGTAGAACTAAGCTTCTCTTGATTTGAAGGGAAAAGATTTTTCTATAATAGAAGCCCAAGCACATTGGAAAAATTGTTCTTTTTCCTTAATTTTTATTATGTGCAGGAATAGCAATTTATGGTAGAAAGTAGAAATGTAAGAGCAAAATAGACCACTCATGAGTAAAGTACTGGCAGCCTGTGACAGATTGTTAAGTTAAAACCAAAAATGGTTTATGTTCTTTCTGCTTTAGAAATGACTCAATTTTTACAAGCATAATAGTTATAACTTTTAAATTGCTAACTCCATTAAACCTTCAAATAGTTAGGTTATTTACTACTTTTATGCTGTTCCAGATGTTTTTAACTGCCTCGACACTTTGAATGTGTTACTTTCTTTTCCATGCTTACGTTGGTTAAAATATCAAGCTGTGAAAGTCGCACATTTTATTTATTGTGGAAAGCATGGGAACTTCCATTCAGGAAAAATTCGTTAATGAGAGAAAAAAAGTGTGCATGTGGCCAATTTATAGGTAGAAATGAAGACTATCGTTCTATAGTAATTCTATTTTTCTTCGGTAGCAGGAGTTGGTTGTACGTTGTCTTGGTCAAGAAGAATGAAGATTGCTTTACATGCAGCGAAAGGGCTTGCCTTTCTTCATGGTGCAGAGAGATCTGTGATATATCGTGATTTCAAGACATCAAACATCTTGCTGGATAAGGTTCGTGTTCATTTTTTTAATTGTAGAAGGTGGAATATATTTTATATCTAAAAATAACCACAGTAATAGCTTGCTTTTAGCAGTAAACTGTCAGTCGGATTTTGTTATCTCAAATGGCCTCTCCAAGGCAGAATGTGAAAGGTTTATATTTGTTGAATTTGTTAGAACCTTTTCAATATTTTTTTCTTTCTATATATTTGGGCATAAACCTTGAGGATCTTTGATACAAGTGTAGTTTACCTTTCAGTCTGTCATTTAATGGCTCTGTTTTCATTGACAGACTTTTTTTCTTTCTATTTATTTGGCATAAACTTGGATACAAGTGTAGTTTGTCGAGAAAATCTTTGATGCAACAGAGGTACCACGTCATCCATGCAACAAACCAATCATCCATTGCCACGCGTGCTAAAAAATTAAAAAATAACTAAAAAATAGGTATTAAATTACACATGTCATTTTCTAATTCACTGGTGGTACCACATCACTCATACCTCCGTTGCACCAAAGATTTACTCGTAGTTTGTCATGTAATGGCTCTTTTTTCATTGACAAAGCCATGTCATTGGCCTCTGCTGAAAATAAAAAAATGACTTGCAGGATTTTAATGCAAAGCTTTCGGACTTTGGGCTAGCGAAGGACGGGCCTATGGGAGACCAGACCCATGTGTCAACACGGGTGATGGGTACATACGGTTATGCTGCTCCTGAATATGTGATGACTGGTAAGTTATTTACTGTTCAGACCTTTTATGTTATACTAGTAATATGAGCTAATGAAATGTGTATTTATCTTACCAGGACATTTGACAGCCCGTAGTGATGTTTATGGTTTTGGGGTAGTGTTACTTGAGATGCTCCTTGGAAGGAAAGCAGTGGACAAAAGTAGACCTAGTCGAGAACATAACCTGGTTGACTGGGCCCGTCCGCTTTTGAACAATAATAAGAAGGTATTGCGGATATTGGACCCTAGACTGGATGGGCAATACTCAACCAGAACTGCAATGAAATTGGCCAGTTTAGCATACCAATGCCTCAGTCAGAACCCGAAAGGGAGGCCTCTTATGAATGAGGTAGTTCAATTACTTGAGACAGTTCAATCGCAAGGGGCAGAAGAAGAAATGCTTCAAAGTGGGAGCGGCGTGGTAACCCTGTATGAAGTTCCAAAACGGTCATCTCACAATTCTGAAGGAAAGAAAATAAATAAGACCGGATTTAGTAGTAGTAGAGAAGGGGATTCGCGGAGAAGGAACAAGCCTAGCAATGGAAGGAGCAAGAGCGAGCCTCCGACTGACCATGATCTTCATATCGCTTGCAACTCTTCCAGCAATCTCGAAAATGATGAGAATTCAGTATCAGCCAGAAGTTGAAGGTACGCACCAAGTATTGATTAAGGTCGAAACTTGAAAAAAGATTTGCCAACAGGCGCTATGAAAATGTTACCCTTCACCCCTTGAGGTGGAATTTGTGATGTTTAACACAATCATCAAGCTGAAGTATGAGTTCCCTTTGTACCTTTCTATTTGTTCTCCATTGTGTAGTGAAGCTTCTAAATGTTTTTGTAGCTTTTACATTTTGCAAAATTCTGATTGAAGTAAGAAAAGCTTAAATTGGGGGCTTAGTTGAAGGAACAAATGATGCAATCTTGATTACAACCCCCACATGCCTGTTGTTATATTGCAACTAATTATTCGTCTGAGAATGTAAAAGTGCATTTGTTTTTATTGCGAGTCTTATTGTAACGATAAAGTTATTCTATTATGATTTAGATGTCATAAATTTGAGTCGCAAAAGGAATCCTTTTGCAAAAAATAAAAATAAATAAGGGTAAAATTGCGTAGATATTGAATTCTCCCCAAAACTCGTAGTGTGGGAAATATCGTGCACTGAGTTATCTATATTTATTTTTTTAGCTTTATAGCTTACCATCCATTTGGAATTTTGATATGAAGAAAATGTTTGCGTAGTCTATTTTCATCATTGCAAATGGGTAACTGGAAATTACCTGCTAACCGCAGTGCTTCTGCTTTTCTTTTTTAACTTAATTGGCAGGATTCGAAATAGTTGCACATAATTAGAGTAGAATATTCTATATTTGCTTACGAAAGTATTTATAATAGATAGTGAATATTACATATAAATACTAATTATTATAATAATCAATCTAATTATTATATTCCTAATTCTAACACTATCTCTCAAGCTAGAACATACATATTATATGCATCAGGTTTGATATAAATGAAATCAATGCGAGGATCTCGAAGAAACTTAGTAAGGATATCTGCTAATTGACCTTATGATTTGAGAAAAATAATAGCAATTCATCTTGATAAAAAAAATTCTCTGATAGAGTGACAATTTACTTTTATGTGTTTGGTCCTTTCATGAAACACATGATTAGAGGCGATATGTAATAAATTAACTTAATTTGTGTTCCTATTCCAAACTTTAATTCTTATAATAATTATTTCAATCATATCAGCTCGCACGTTGTTAAGGTCATAGCCCTATACCCCGATACCATAAAGAGAAGTAGAGTATAATATTGTATATTTGCTTAAAGAAAGTATTTACGAGAGATGATTATATATAACTTTGACAATACAACGAATTAGTAAAGTAAATATTACACATAAATACTAATTATTTTATCAATTTATCTAATTATTATATTCCTAATTCTAAAAAAGATTAGGTTCTGGGTTCGAATCCAGAGGGTGCACTTCTTGTAAGAGCCTGGGACAGCCGTTGGTGATTTTACCTGCCGCCGGCGCCCAGAATGGGGTGTTTGGTGGCGGGGTTTCCATCGTTTCCAAAAAAAAAAAAAAAAAAAAAAAAAAAAAAAAAAAAAAAAAAAAAAAAAAAAAAAAAAAAAAAAAAGAGAGAGCCAAAGTCATTCGTTAAAGGATGGTGGTAGGTTTGGGAACTGTCGAAATGCTTCTATTTGCAGTTGTTCTAATATTGTCTTTAGCTTATCTGGAACTTGAAACAAATACTCATCATATTAATTTTTTAGGTAAAGTTGTAACATATTTTTTTTAATAGATATTATTAAGATTTATTATTCTTGCATTAACTAGCATAAAGAATTAATATCTTTTAAAATTTTCAAAAGAGGACTAAAAGATGAACTACATTTCAACGTATCAACGGCAAACAAACAAAAAGAATAACCTCTCTCTTTCATCATGATTCGTTTAATGACATTTTTGCGATATTTAAATGGAAAATTAAAAAAAAAAAAAAGAAAAAGAAATAATATATATATATATATATTATAAAGCACAATGGTGGGGAAAGAGAGTGTAACGGATGATTATGATTAAGAGAGATAATGTATCCAAAGGCTATCTTTATGTGATTTAATTGACGGCTCAAATCATTTCATTATAATCTAATGGTTGATAAAGAATCAATTCATTATGGAATCTCTATAAAAATGAAAAATGAAAACTACATAATAAATTAAAAAATAAAATCATTTATTAATGAATAAAATCATTTCATTATAAACAAATTAAATAACATAATTTTAATCTCTCGATAAATTCTGTAACACCGTGCCATAGGCACGGGCACACACTAGTATATATATATATAAGAAAATAAAATGATACGTGAAGAGAATATCTTTCTGATAATAAAATAAAAATAATATTCGAAATCGTGTAATTTCTTTGAATATTGATTTGTTTATTTCAACTAACTGTTTGAGTTTTGGAAACCGCTAAACGAATTTTTACAATATGTTGACGACTGTTTTTCATTCGATTAGTAAATTGGGAAATCGACCATTAAACAAACATCATCCAAGTAGTGAATTTGTTTGGCTAGTAGGGAACCTAAAATAATTTGATAAGCAAACAAGAAAATCACAGAGATTTACGTGGTTCGACAAAGAGTGACTCAAACATACGTTCACGGGAGAAAAAAATGTGATCATATTACTACTCGAGGTCAAGACCGACCTGTAATACGGGTGGTGTGGTGAGCTTACAAAGAGCGTAAAACACCTCCTGTCTTAAACTACCCTGTTACAAATCTCTCAAGTGATTGGGTGTCGACCACCTTTCTCTCTCTATTACTAGTTTAGAAGCTTTTATTTTTTTACAAATAGTGAGATATGATGACCTTAGGACACCAAAAGCCACGTTGACTCTCTCGTTGAGCGTGCTATGGATACCCATCGCCAAACGCCACACATGTCTTCTTGCTCTATCCCCTCAAAGGTGCAAGTCATTGGGTATTAACGCTCCAACATGGGGTTTGATAATAACATCAGGGATTTGCGTGTCACAGCGGGTCGCGCATTTCCCACATGTCTTGCACTCATTGATGTATCCCAATCACGAGTATTTCACAAGAATATTAAACAAGTCTTTCACATCCAAATAACAAACAAGCGTAGGTGAACAAGTTTTATTTATAAAGGAAAAGCCTTATTTATATTCTAAGGATCTACTGTCATTTTTACAACTCTTTGAGGGTTATTCTAAGAGAGACTCTACTGAAAATACATCCTCAACATCTCTGTATTCTACGGCTTCTTGAGTCAGGTGCCGTCCAACTATTCCGAGTGATAAGCACCCGACCTGATGACCTCGGCGACTCTATAAGGTCTTTCCCATTTGGCTTTCAGGGAGTCTTCTTCAGGCTTTCTTGTATTTACGGTGACCCGCCTCAAGAACAAGTCTTCGGGATGAAAGGTTCGTATCTGAACCCTCTTATTGTAGAAATAAGCTATTCTTTTCTGATATGTTGTCACTTTTAGTGCCGACCTCTCTCTCTTTTCTTCTACCAAGTCAAGGTAGTGCTTGATAATTTCCTCGTTTTGTCCTTCCTCAAAATGTTGGACCCGATGGGTCGTCATCCCGATCTCTGTTGGAATCACTGCTTCACATCTGTAAGCCAATGAGAAAAGAGTTTCCATTGTGGAGTCTTTGTAGGTCGTCTGATGCCCTCATAGTACTTCTAGCAGATCTTCAACCCATAAGCCTTTGCATGACTCGAGTATTGCCTTCAGATTATTCTTTATGGTCTTGTTTGTTGTTTCCACTTTTCCATTTGACTTCGGATACACATGTGCTGCAAATCTAAGGGCAATCTAGAGATCTTCGCAGAGCTTTCTGAAGCCTGCATTGTCAAACTGCTTCCCATTATCTGTGATGATGGCCCTGATGATCCCTAATCGGCACACAATATTTTTCTTCACAAAATTTGAGACTTTCTTCTCAGTTATAGTGGACAGTGTCTTGGCCTCCACCCACTTGGTAAAATAGCTGACTGCTACGATTGCAAACTTGGCATGTCCCTGACTTGTGGGCATAGGTCCAATAATATCCATCCCCCACTAGGCAAATGGCCAAGGGCTCGACAGGGTGGTCAGCCGCTCGAGCGGTTGGTGAGGCACATTAGCATTCCTATGACATCCAGCACATGTTCGGGCCACCCGACCCCATTATAATGCATCGTCGGCCAGAAAAAACCTTGCATGAGTGCCTTGTGTGCAATCGATTTCCCACCGAAGTGGCTCCCACATATCCATTTGTGAATTTCCCTAAGCACATAATTTGCCTCATCATGCTCAAGACACCTCAGTTACGGCATTGTGTAGCCCCTTCTGTACAATACCCCACCTATCAGGCAAAAACATGCACTCTGATATTTCGAACTTCTGATCTCTTTCTTATCCTCTGGTAAGTCCCCGACTTCTAAATATCTCTTGATCGGGTCTATCCATGTCGGTTTATCTTTAACCTCCAACTTCATCATGCTCGGTTCCCCTAATTTTTTCACCTCCATTAGATAAGCTATCATATTGAGCTCTCTTGCTTGGAACCCATTATTCTGCTGCTGAACTGCCAGATGTGAGTCGCTCTTCACTGTTACATCTCTTACCCCGACTGCCTCACAAAGCCTCAATCCGGCCAAGATTGCCTCATACTCAGCCTAATTGTTGGTTGCCTCAAATGAAAACCTCAATGTGTATCTCATCTCATTTTCTTCTTCATTTCTGATAATGATACTAGCCCCGCACCCTTGCGAGCTAACCGATGTATCTACAAACAGTTCCCACTTCTCTACCCTGACTACCATGACTTGAGGCCCAATAAATTCTGCTACAAAATCAGCCAAAGCTTGTCATTTGAATGATACGCGAGGTAGGTAGGATATATTGTACTCGCTACCCCATTTTACAAGGCGACCCGAGGTATCTGGTCTATGCAATATTTGTCTCAGTGGATGGTCGGTACATACCCCGATGGGGTGAGCCTAGAAATATGACCGCAAATTCATTGCCGTATTAACCAAGAGCAGGGCCATTAGCTCATGGGCCGAGTATCGGGTCTCTCCATTTAATAAGGTCTTACTAGAGTAATACACCGGCCTCTGAATTTTGTCTATTTCTTGTACTAGCACCGAACTTACAACATATTTTGAGACAACTAAATACATAAATAACCTCTCATCTGGAATTGGCTTAGCCAGAAGTGGGGGTCATGTCAGGTATCATTTGAGTTGTTGGAATGCATCCTCGCCTCGCTCGTCAACTCGACTTCCTTCTTTGCCTTCTTGATCAGTTGGAAGAAGACATGATAATTTTCAGTTGCTTTAGAGATAAATTGGTTGTTGCACCTCTTTCACCATCCTCGGAGATTTTAGATCCAGTATTGCCATGATCTTCTGAGGACCGGCCTCAATTCCTCTCGCATTGACCAAGTATCCCAAAAATTTTCTTGAAGATATCCCGAAGGCACACTTGTTTGGGTTCAGTCTTATCTTATACTTCCTCGGGAGTTTGAAAGTTTCTCTGAGGTCATTCAGATGATCCTCAGGTATTACGATCATTGTTATCATATTATCGACATATACTTGCATTGTCTTGCCGATAAGGGGCTTGAAAACCTGATTTACCAGCCTCTGATACGTTGCCCCTGTATTATTCAGTCCGAAAGACATCACTTTATAATAATATAACCTTTTATCTGTAACGAAGACTGTCTTCTCTTCATCCTCGAAGTGTATTTTGATCTGGTTGTAACCCCGAGAAGGAGTCCATAAAAATGAGCAGCTTGTGGCAGGCTGTCAAATCCACTAATTGATCCATTTTCGGGAGTGAGAAACTATCATTTGGGCAAAACCTTGTTTAAGTTGGAGAAATCCACACACATCTGCCACTTTCCATTGGCCTTGTTCACCAAGACCACATTTGATACCCACTCTAGATATTTAACCTCTATGATGAACCAGATCTTTATCTACTTGTCCATCTCTGCGTGAATAGCCTCATACCGTTCCCGGTTGAAGGTCCCCATCTTCTGCTTCACAGGCTTATGATCCCGGTCTATCGCCAGATGTTGACTGATAACCCGATGATCTATTCCAGGCATGACCTCATGACCCCATGTGAAAACGTCTGCATATTCCTTTAAGAAGTCCACCAGCTTCTTCTTCAGAATTTGTTCCAACCCAACCCCGACCTTGACCATCTTTCCTGGGCTAAAAATTTCTACTGACTCTAACTCCCTCTCTACTTCCCTATACTGAGGGGGGTCCTCGGATAAGGGGTCATCTGATTCTACATCTACTGCACCCTCTTCCATTTACTTCATCTTATGCCCTACGGTATCCTCAATATACAAGATTTCTTTTGATACAGCTGTAAAACAGCTCCTAGCCATCTTCTGGCTTCCACACACTACCCCAACCCCTCCCTGGTTGGGAACTTTAGCTTCAAGTAGTAGCTCGATATTGCTGCCTATGACTTCATCCTGAAGGGACTTCTAAAAATCACTTGATAGCTGCTCAAATAATCTACCACGACGAATTCCATCATTATTATCCTAGTATGCATGACTGTTCCAATAGTCATTATAAGTTGTACCCGACCCAGTGGAACAATTGTTGTTTCTCCAAACTCATTTAACGAAGTTGTATCCTGAAGCAAAATGGTGAACTTCACGCCCAAGCTATCTATGGATTTCTTGGATATGATATCTATAGCACTCCCAGGGTCCATCAATATTCTTTCCACCTCTGAACTGTCTATGTTGGCCTTGATTATCAATTAATCGTCATGTTAATAACTCACACCCTAAGCGTCTTCTTTAGTAAATATTATCGACACCGGCTTGATTTTTTATATCCTCGAGCTCCTCTCTGTAGCCATTATCTCAGGGTCGTTGATTCAGTAGTAGTTCTTTCTTGCACGGTTTAAATCCCCGTCTAATGTCTATCTCCCAGCAATTATGAATATAGGCCTTTGCTCCATCTGTTCCTGATTCTCATAGCTTCGTGATCGATGCACTCCTTGAGGTAGTCATTCCTCACCAGGTCTTCAACTTGCTCCTGCAAGTCCCTACATCTCTCTGTGGGATGCTTATTTATATTGTTATGTGCACAATAGGCCATGCGATCCATATTTTCAACCAAGAACCTCCTCGGGTCGATATCAATCATCAAACACTTATCTTATATCTCACGAGCTATCTGTTCTAAAGGCGTGTTAAGGGCAATGTACGTCGTGCCCCAGTAACATGTACGACCTTGATCGGAGGCCTCTTCTTGGGTGTTGGGTAACCCTAAGTTATTGGACTAAACTTCTTTTGTCTCGTAACCGATCCACTATGACCTGTCAATATCACGTCGATTTTCTTGCCTTGGATCCTTCTTTACCCGAGCAACTCCCTCTTGGCCTATTTTCTCCTCTTGTTCCAATAACACAAATTTCCTTATCTGCTCCAAGGCTGCGGTATAGTCAGGTATCTCATGGATCCTTAGGTGGAACTATAAATTCCCAACCCACAAAGCTCATTTAAAGCTCTTTAACGCCTCCGGGGACTCATACGCCTCGACTTCCAATACAAGGTTTTGGTATATGTCGATAAAACTCTTCAGTGGCACGCCATCTCTATGCTTCATCATCCTCAATGACCATATTGTCTTCCCCGATACACATGTTCCTTTAAAGTGATGCACGAAAGACTTTCTCACATGTGAAAAATTATCGATGCTCACCTCGGAGTCATATTTTTGAACCATAACTGTCTTCATCCGTGCATATGCTCATTTAAAGTGGTGCACGAAAGACTTTATCAACTGTGAAAATTTAGCGATGCTCTCCGGAGTTGGATTTTTGAACCATAAGCTGGTCGATCCCCCCAAGGTTAACAAGAAAACCTTGCAAACTACCTCAACGACCATGCCTTGGAATTCCATGAGCAAAACAAATTTTTCAATATGAGATCTAGGGTTTGTCTTACTCTTGTACGTGTTCATCGCGGGCATAATGAATCTTCTTGGGAACTACGTCCCCAACACTTCTCTGGGGAAAGTGAACGCTGCCTCCATATCTTGATCACCCCGAGCTGCTCCACGCGTGCTCTCCTCCCATTTCATCATCTTTTTCTGAAACCATTCTCTCATTTGGCTTTCGGTGTTCTCCTACCATCGACCGAGAGATTCCTCATATTTGTTTCTCCGGGTGTGGTATCTCTCATTTCTGGCAGCTTTACACCCCGCTCTGGATATTGTCTTAATTCGCTTTCCCCAACACACAGGTTGTTACTGGATGATTATGGGGTTTTCCATCGCCTTCTTCCTCCTATGGCTCTTCCGCGGGTGTGGCATTTGTTGGGGCAGATGTGAGACCCCTAGGATCAGATCAATATCTCACGCAGTTGGAGTGAGTATAACCTGTGGATATCAAGCTTGAGTGTATTTTTAAATAATGTAATGAAATGTTATATTTCATTACAAGTGTATAGGGAAAAATCGGGGATGAATCGGATTCAGGAAAAATCAAAACGGGAGAAAAAATCGTGTCCTGCGCGTGGCACGCCTAGTGTACACTTGCGCAAACTGCGCAATCATGCTCAGCTTGCTTGCGTTGCGTTGTAGCAGCCTCGGGTTTTCAACACATATTTTGTTAAAAAAAAAAAACCTGAAACACCTTTTAAAAACACCCAAAATAATTTTAATTTCAAAATCAACCTCAACACATGTTATACAACACACACACACACACACACACACACACACACACACACACACATATATATATATATATATATATATATATTATATATATATATATATATTTCTTTGAATTAAAACATAAACCAAAATAGAATCTCACATTGAAATGACTCATTAACAATTTTAGGTCACCCAAATGTGATCAAATGATTCTAAAATGGTAGACATGACTCTAAGCTATTATCTAGAGTTTCAAACTCTAATTTTATGTTTATGTCCAACATAAACATTTTGACCCAATCACAAGCATATTTTGTTTATGCTTCAAAAGCATTCATACACAATTTATTAGCCTAATTTCAACATCAAACTATGTTATTATGTATCCAAAACATAATATATCACAATATGTTTCACTAATGATAACTCACTAATGAAAACATAGTTTTAGAGAAGATCAAACTTACCTAGTAAGGTTGATATCAAGATCCAATATTCTTCTCCTTGTTGAAATATTGTAGAGAACTTCCAAAACTAACAAGTTTGATTTCATGATCCAATTTTGATTCCAATATCCAATCTTGATTTCTCCTTGTTGAAATGTTGTAGAGACTTTTCAAAGCTTCTTTAAACAATTCTTTTACTTAGGTTAATATTTCTAAATCTGGCTTGTTTTAACTTTTACAAGCTTAATTTTCTTAAGCTCAAGCTTAATTAAAAACTTGTTCAAGCTTGCATTTTATAGAAAAATTTATGTAATTTTTAATTAATAAAATTTTTAATCAATTTTTAGGTGGGCTTAATATAATTTGTCCAAATATGTATAATTAGGTATGACTAATCATATTTGTATACTACTTTGATTTAATCTAATTAAATCAAGATAAAGTTTAACAGATGAATTAGTTCATTATCTACCACTTTGATTTAATCCAATTAAATCAAGACAAATACATCTATTATTACATATTTATAATTACCAAAATATCATACAATGGTAGAGATATTTATGAAATTATAACAAAGCCCTTGTGTGATTTTGAATTAATCCAATTAGGTCAAAGTAAATAATTAATATTATCCAATAACACTTAATTATTTTAATTGATAATTATAATATCAAATATTATTTATTATCAAATATTAACAGCTACTCAAGTGCGCAACAAGTACACTTCATATTATGAGACTCTCTAAGTCCAGACATATTCGTCATATAAGCCTATTTTATATGTACGTAATTCGGTCACCTCCAAATTCGCGAATAACATGGACGACCTTTCTGAACTATACAAGTCGAGGTCATCACATATGTTTAACAATCCCTTCGTTGTAGGCTATCCGAGTTGTGCTTAGGAAACATAGATTACACAGTCAAGTTTCCGAGGCACGTCTCATGTCGACATGTCCACGATTCCTTACAACTAATCAGAACACCATTTCTGATATATGTGATCCACTCTAGGTGATTGGCTTTGGCTAAAGTCTTAAAAATCGTGACTTACTCACATGGATACCCAAACCATTTATGGTACATATACGGGCCGACAGATCCTATCTTGATACATACTTGATAAATGAGTGCATCAGTCCACACCCAATGAACATCTAGCGGTCAGACCATGAAAGGTCTCTGACATATATGGCATTAAAGTGCGGAGGATCACACACAAAATCAATGATATTCTATAGTCAAAGGTTCATATATGTTACTCGACTCGAGGATATTCCTATTAACGGTGGTGTGTACTTCCAACTATTAGAAATCATCTATGAGTCATTCAATATTCGCTCCAACAAATACCCACATGTCTATACGAGTCTCATTTTCTCATGGTACATTGAGTTAAATCATTGGAACTCCAATTCCAATATATGATATGTGATAGTCTTATAGGTTATAGGAATTCGACTGTATTCCAAAACCAACGAGTAAGAATATTTACTTTAAGAATAGTTTATAATAATAATATTATCTCAATATCGGACCACCTAGTGTCCAGTATTACTACATGATTATTCTAAGGTCGATGTCATTCTTAGCATATTTATATATCAATCTAATATGCATAATGACATTACCATTAATAATGTTTGAAATGAAAATGTAGTTATTTTATTAGTAAATAAGAAAATATAATGTATAATACATTATTTGGATTGGGGCTCCAAGCTCCAACTCCAACAGCATTACCCACAACTACTGACCTTACTTTACGAGCATTTCTTCTCCCGGTTTCTCGATCCCCTTCCACACCGGATACCCTCTTTCCACTGACGATTTATTATCTCTTACGGAGGTCTGCTTGTGTCTGCTTTCCTATTTCCTTCTCCAGCTTCTTGATCTTCTTCATCATGGCTTTCATAAAGGCTTGCATCACCTCTTTTTCCTTCCGCGCATTCTCCATTTCTACTCGCAGGCTTTCCTCCATTTTTTCCATCCACTTCACTGTCGAATACTCCAAAGCTCTATGATTTTTGTTTCATGTCATTGTCTTAGTGTGTTTGCGATTTTTCGTACTGATACCACAGACGACGCCAACTGTTGACGACTGTTTTTCATTCCAATGGAAATTTGGGAAATCGACCCCTCGAACAAACTTCATCCAAGCAGTGAATTTGTTTGGTTAGTAGAGTACCCAAAATAAACTTGGCAAGCAAATAAGAAAATCACAGAGATTTACGTGGTTTGATAGATAGTGGCCTACGTCCACGGGAGAAAAAAAATGTGATTATATTACTACTCGAGGTCATGATTGACCTGTAATACGGGTGATCGAGTACCGACTAGCTTTCTCAAGTGATCGAGAAAGCTAGTCTGTTACAAATATCTCAAGTGATCGAGTACCGACTAGCTTTCTCTCTCTATCACTAGTTTAGAAGCTCTTGCTTTTATAGAAATAGTGAGATATTAAAATTGCTCACCTTGAATATGTGGCTTCAACCCTTTATATAGGCTTCCAAATCCATTATTCCACCAACCCATGACGTCAGCTCATATCACCATGTCATCATTGCCTATGCTCATTTTCCTCAACCACTCAGCAAACAGTCGCTCTGACATCTGACTCAACTACCCCTATCAATAGAAACCCATCATTCCAACCTTTTGGCCACTGCTACACGCTCTGCTGACGTGACATTCTGCGGCTCAACCACTCCAATATTGTTTCGTCTGTCAGAGTCTCTGCCAAAGAAAGCCTTTGACTTACTCATGTCACATCAGCCTTCTAGAAGCTCAAACATACAAGTAGGACATATGTCACATGCAAGTATAAAATATCGTGATCTCGGATCTGTTCTTTAGGTCGGCATGTCGAGGCAAATGGTGCTCGGTCAAGTCATCCCTTCTTCAACCAGGTCAGATCAATAAGCATGGACCACCTCGAGTCGGCTTCCGCAAACATTCAATTGCTGCCAAAACTGACACTTTTTTTCAAGGTCAGGTCGGGGTACCTACTCACTTCATCAATAGCAGGTTCTTCCTCGAGAAAACTCATCTGCACTATAGGCTCGGAACCTCTATATGACTTCAGCCTCTCTGGGCTCCCGGGTCCTCGTCATTCTCCTTATGCCAAGTACAAAACTCCATTCCACCCCTTCTCGATATTCGAATTTTCTCGGGATAAAAAAACCATCATCAACACAATATTTTATCCTACCCATATAAGATATATTCTTTTTTAATTTTTTTATTACAATAAATATTAATTTTATCCAATTCAAATTTAAGATTGATTCTCAACCAACTCGTCTGCAAGACCACCCCACATTTCATCGGGAAAAGATCAAGTCTAAGCATAAAACATAATTACAGGCTATATATACAACAAAGTTAAAAATAATAATAACAATAATAATTAATTATAAGTAGTCCACTATATTAAATGACAAGCAACTCTCTTCTCTCCATAACTAGCTTCTCAGGAAAATTTCACTAAAACATCAGTATTAAAATTGTGAGTTTAAGTAATTTAGGGCAAGAGAGAGAGAGAGAGATGTGGAAGCTGAAGCTCTCAGAAGAGAATGATCCATGGCTTATAAGTTTGAACAATCATGTTGGCAGACAAGTTTGGGAATTTGAACCAAATCTTGGAACTCCCGAAGAACGATCACAACTTGACTTCACCCACAACCGGTTTCAAAAGAAACACAGTTCTGATCTTCTAATGCGGCTTCAGGTTATTAAATAAAATCTTCTGTGTTTTCTTTTTAATTTATTTTAAAATTTTAAGGGAGCTTTAATTATATTCCTTATATATTCTGAGGCTGTGAAAAAAGACCCGTAAATTAATAATTACATGCATGTCATCGTGAGAAATCAAACTTAAATACCTATTTTTATGAAATATGAATATTTTGATCAAGTAAACTAAATCTACTCGATACAGTTGGATCGGTTCTTAAAATTCAGGACAATTCAGGACCGTCTATGCTCTAATCTGTAATAAATTTGTAGTTTGCGAAGGAGAATCAGCAGATGAAGCTGGCTGATCAGGTGAAAGTGAATAATGAAGAAGAAATTATAAGTGATGAGGCAGTAAATACGACATTGAGAAGAGCTTTGAGATTCTATTCAACTCTGCAATCTGAAGACGGCTTCTGGCCTGCTGACTATGCCGGCCCTTTATTTCTTCTACCTTGCTTGGTACGATCGTTTCATACTTTTATCCTCGCTATTTGATTTGAAACATATTTTTATGTCTTAATTTGAAAACGGGATAAAAAAAATATCAATATTTCAATTGGGACTTGGACAACAAGCTGAATGAGATTTCAACCGGATAAGATGAGATTTAACAAAATTTAAGGGATAATTTTTTGTCCCAATAAAACACAGAACAAGATAATGATAATTTTTTATAACTTCGACGGGTTGGGATAGATAAACCTCATCCCATCTTGACTTATTCTGTTGTGTTAAATATTTTCCATTAATTATGAGTTATTTTTCATTCGATTAGTTTTAAATTATTTGAATACACCAAAAATTAACCAAAAACAGAAAAAAAAAGTTTATTTCAAAATTAGATGAAAATTGATTTAATTAACAAAAAATTGAACGGCAGAGACTCAAACTTATATTTTCTAAAATTAAAATGACTAAAACTTGTATTTTTAATATTGTAACTAAAGTGTTATCGAAACAATATATAAAATAGTTGTGTCTTATTTTATTATAAAAACTTTATAAAACACACAACAAATATCAAAGCAGGTTTGATATTAATTATTAATTATTTCTTTCTTTGAAGTCCAAGATGTCTATGAGATTCTTTTTAGTGTGCAATTGAATCTGTTGATTTGGTTAAATACTTAAATCAATTTACACTTGCAATACAAACAAAAAATATGATAGATTAAATCAATTCACTTTTTTTTTAATCGTTGAAAACTCTACCGGTAAATCATTATTTTTGGGCTTAAGCGGAGTAGATAAAACCTTCGACTGTCCCAAACTCTTACAAAAAACGTAATTCTTGTATTCGAATCATAAGTCATGCACCACCAAATCACGCCCATTAAAAACGATTAAATGAATTCACACATGCAATACAATTAAAAATATATAATTTAAACATTGATTTAAATGATATGAGAGCAGATCTTAATTAATTATTTCTTTCTTTGAAGTCCAAGATGTCTATATATAAGATTCTTTTTTAGTGTGCAATTTCCGAAAAGATAGAATCTGTTGATTCACTTAAATCAATTTACATTTGCATTACAAACAAAAAAAAATAAAAAATGATAGATTAAATCAATTCACACAGACAAAAATATATGAATTTAAACATTGATTTCAATGTTACAGGTGATTGGTTTATATATAACTGGTGATTTGAACACAGTTTTGTCAGAGGAATATCGTCAAGAGATGCTACGCTATTTATATAATCATCAGGTATATATTATTATATTTTCTTAAAATATAAAATTATTATAATTTATAATTTCGACTCTAAAATTTGATGTAAATTTTGAAAAATGTATTTGTAGATATTGAAAGTCAAAATAACATTTAATGATATGATCAATTTATTTACCATTCTATTGTATGAGATCGATAGCTTAAAATTTGTGTAAGGAAATAAGACAATTCTATATTTTTTGATATTTAGAATTATAAGAAATATGTCTTAAATATGCATTATATCAAGTTAAATATAGATAATAAATATATTAATCTTCATTAAGATTGTATAATTATATCTCAATAATTATGTAATATTGTTTTAACAATAACTTATGGATTTGATAATTTGAATAGATTAAAATAGCCAAATCATTTCCTAAATGATTTGGATTCAGTGCTAAGCTGAATTATGCTAATTTTTTTTATAATATTTTGTCACACATACATGCATGAATAGTAATGAATGATTAAGATTCAATAATATATATTTTATTCAATAACTAACAATCATAATTAGTAAAAAGCTAAACACAGAGTTCAACTCAAAACAAAATTCAAGTCCATCCTAAATAATAATTGATATAATCTTTTTGCTGAATAAAGTATAGATAATTAAGTTTATGGTTTGTATTTTTAAGATTAAAAATAGACAAAGAAAATTAAAAAAAAAAAAATAATAATCTAATTGGAAACTTTTGTACAACTCCCTAATGTTTTGAAAAATATGAATTTACTTAACCTAATTGCTGATTAGTCAATTAGGTCCCTAGTTAGTGGTGTAGTGGTGATGTATGTTTCAAATCAATGTGAAAAAAATTGGAAATTGATATTTGTACAAAATAACAGTCAAAATTACTTAATTTTGATGGTTGAGAATAAGAATTTACAATAATAATAATAATAATAATAATAATAAAACTATATAATTTTATATGTTATTTTATTACCGTTTTATCTTTATTTTGTACGAATATCATTGCTCACAAGAGTGAGTGTTAACAAAGAAATCTGAAGCGTTCGTGTGTTTTTGTAGAATGAAGATGGAGGGTGGGGATTGCATATAGAAGGGGAAAGCACAATGTTGAACACAATACTTTCCTACGTAGCTTTGAGATTGTTCGGAGAGCCAATGGACGGTGGAGATTTCGCCGTCGAGAATGCTCGAAAATGGATCCTTGATCACGGCGGTGCCACCTGTAAGGTTTTGGGGTTAGCGCAGAAGCATCCATGTGACTGGAATTTAAAATTTTCTTCTAAAATCACTTTAAGGATCGTGGTTATGTCGTTGTTGATATAAACAATATACTATTTAAATTAATCTATATTAATTTAACATGCATGTAAAAAATAATTTTATTTATCAACATAAATAAAATTTACTGATAATAATAAAATACCTTTATGTGTTTATTATCTTTTCGAGCCTTTTGAATATCCTCCTTGATTTTTTCCTTGTTGTAGTGCACCAAGCGTTGCACCTCTAGTTGACACACCAGCTCTCCTCTACGAACAAATCGCTCCCACTATTGAGAACAAAAGAAACCCTGGAGTCTTTAGGAACGAATCAGAACTATTCCGAAGAGAGATCAAATGGCAAAAACACAGACTGTTTTAATAGCTCAACGTTACGCACACACAGGTTTATATATATATATTTCGCAAGCCTCAGTTTGCATATATATATATATATATATATTACTTTTTCTCTGACCAACAATTGCTTGCTAAAAGCTTTTTGATGCTGACATAAACAACAAACAAAATAATGAAAATAACCAAAATAAGTGATTTGGTGGCGGGATTTCCAACGATTTCAAAAAAAAAAAAAAAGTGTCCTTCAATAAGAAGTTATGTCTATCAACGTGAATAACAAGTTTGGCCTTCAAAGTCAATATATTAACATAAGAATTGTTTTAATTGTATCATAATACAATAAAGTCAATTCAATATCTCTCCAAATCAAATTTGGTTTCTTAAAGATTCTTTCCAAAATAAAATTAGGATACTTAATCAAATTAGGAATCCTAATTAAATAAAGATTTACATATTTAATCTTAAATATGACTCTAATTAATTTGGGTGCTAGCTCACTAAATTAATGTCCAATAGATTAAATATTATTTTGGCATAATAATTAATTAACTATTAATTAATTAATTCAACTTACTTAATTTTAATTAACAATTAATTAAAATTACATTTAATTTATTTAATATAAATATCAAATATTTAATTAAACAATTAAATCTTATTTTATATTTCGAATTTATTAATCAAATTAATATTTCCGAAATATCTCGAATATCCTAATCCAATTAGGAAATGTCAAAATGATCATTTATTAACTTTTAATAAACATCCTCGAATTTGTAACATAGACGAGAACTATATTGTGCGACCGTCCTAGGTTCATTATCAAGTAGCAGTGAAATACTATTAACTCTTTAATATTTCATCTCTATGATATTCCACAGACCATGGGTAATCGCCTAGCAGCAAGCCATGACCCCTAGTCGATGAATGAAGTGGGAAAAATATATGAACCTGTTAGAATACACTTCGAACATGTCATCTCATTCCTTCCGATTTTTATTTCTTATCGAGTCTGGATCATGGTAAGGTCAAATCCTTATACTCGACATATCTTTAAACTTTATCTTGTGGATTTGATATCTCTAAGATATCGACTGCTTTGGCCAAAGACTTATATCCACAACTTTGAGTTTCCTTGAAAACATCTATAACTTTAATTATCAAAGTTATCGGATCCCATCTTGAAACATACGTGACTTCGTACGTCAATCGCTCAAGGCCATCTAGCATTTATTCAAAGGACGTGGATAGTCGAATGAGGATATACTAGTGAACCAAGAGCACTATCGCACAAGTCATAATATGATCTCGGGTCAGAGGATATGACGACACTAATATATTATTACGAAGATCAATGACCTTAGATAATATTACCATGTGATCTTACGCTTCTGTGGTCGTGTTCGATATTTCATTATACTAATGAGACATCTATTGTCTGTGTCCTTATGATATGAGACTCATCATCCATTCTATTAACATCATATATCAATCTAGGCGACACACAACAATATTGGTCAAGTGATATATTATTGTCCTGTATAAAAATCACATTTTACCAAGAACTTAATTTGAGACATATATAAATATCGTTGACTCTCATAATCGCAAAACATCTTTTGGATTAACGATATTCATTTGACATAATGTCTCAGGACATACACATAAAATATGGATGTAATAATGTGTAGTTAACAAATGCATTTTATTAATAAATAATAAACTATATTACAAATAATATGTCTTAAACCATTACATCCATAACTGGTTTTAGAGCATACTCTCTAACACCACCTACACTCCTTCATGGGGAAAGATATGGCTTTCGGTATAATATAAAATTAACCATCATCATCATCATTGTTATTAGTAATTGTTGTTTGAGTGGAAGAGGTACATTTCTTCTGAAAGTCTGTGATAGTTAGGAGTTTTACTTACTTTATTTAAATTCGGGTCGAGTGGTTTGGCGGCGGGATTTCTAACGTTTCTAAGAAAATAAAAAATGATTTATTATTTAATTTGTAAATTTTTGTAGGTACTTGATGTATACGGGTGGAGTGGTATTAATCCAATTCCTCCATAGACATGGCTTCTCCCTCATTTTTTACCTACTCATCCAGGTTATTATAATTTAAGAGGGTTCATTTGGCGGGTCAGGTCGTTTTTTCTTTTTAAGGATTAAGGTAAAATCCTAATTCGCAATCCGAAAAATGAAAAAAGATCCGATGCGGATCGTGTCGACCAGTCAAAAAAGACATATTTGATATAAATTACTGTGAAAGATTTTAAAATTATAATGGGTGAATGGAGACATAATCTATTTAAATAGTAAAATTCGGGACAAGTTAAAATATGATTTTTTAAAATCAAATTCTAAATCCGATCCATCATATGCACATCGAATTTTTTTAACCTGAAGATAATTTTAGAATTTCAAAACACAACTATTTTGAGTTAAATAATTATTGAATCTTAATCATTCATTACTATTAATGGCCAGGTACTAAATTTTATTAAAATGTAACTATATTTTAATCATGTATTACTGTGAAAGCATACGTGGTAGAAAATTATGATAAATTTAGCGCAACTCGGCTATCCGAATTCTCGAGAATTCTCGAAAATAACCCATTAATGAATGTTTTTTTTTTTTTTGCAGGAGGATCTTTATAGGCAACGCCCCATGTTCCAAGAAATGTTATGGAATTTTGGTCAGAAGGTTGCAGAACCTCTTTTGAGGAAATGGCCTTTCTGTAAAATTAGAGAGATTGCTCTTGACAAAGTCATGCAACACATTCATTATGAAGATGAGAGCACTCAGTACATCTGCATTGCAGGTGTGAACAAGGTATCTTCACATTAATTTTTTAAAAATAAATTATTAATTAAGAAGCAAAACAAGGAGAGAAACTAAATTTACTTTTACGGTGTAGGGAAAATCACGATGTACGTAGTTTTATCGTTACTTTTTCAAGAGAAGTTGTTTCTAGGGTTTAAACTTGTGGGTAGGGACAACAATTAGGACATCCCATTCCGATTATGATTCGAGACGAGAAAATAGCCCTTAATAGTTTTTTTTTTAAAATTTTCATCTTGAATTTCGAATAATTTTTTCTTCCCGAATCCCGACCGAAATTTTTATTGAGGATGATTTTTCAGGATTTTCTGCCAATCCCATTTATGACCAAGAAGATAGCAAGTTAACATTATCGCGCTAAGCACGACCATCAACTAAGCATACTTAAATACATTGCATAAATTAATTAATTAATTAATTAATTATGTGTATGCATGTATTAAACATGGTTTGCCATTGGGTTCAAAACCCTAATTCTGATGCATATAAGCGTCACCTTGCCAGAATTAAGGATTATCTTTGGGTTGCCGAAGATGGAATGAAAATGCAGGTTCAAATCTAACACTTAATTCCTCTATTCTTCTCTATTACAGACATTCACACGTTATAAAATTCAAATTTCTCGCCCGATAATTCCCAATATATGAGCAAATATATTATAATGAACTTAAAATATATATATATATATATATATATATATATATATATATATATTATATATATATATATATATATATATATATATATATATATATATATATCTCTCTCTCTCTCCTCTCTCTCTCTCTCTTTGAAATTGCAGGCATACAATGGGTCACAATTGTGGGATACTGCTTTTGCAGTTCATGCATTCCTCTCCACAAACCTTGTTGATGAATATGGTTCAGTGCTTAAGAAAGCAAACAATTACATAAAAGCTACTCAAGTAATTAATTCTAAATTTTAATCATTCAAGTTTTAATTATCCATTAATTTTGAAATTAACACTAATTAATTAATTAATTACAGATTCGAACAAATAGCTTTGATAATCCAACAAGTTCTTGGTATCGCCATAATTTCCAGGAAGGCTGGCCTTTCTCCAGCCTCGATAATGGTTGGATTGCAACTGATACTACTGCTGAAGGATTGAACGTATGTTTTCTGAAATTTATGTACCGTTTGATATAAAGTTTGGTGAGATTATAAGCTAACTTATATTTTCACGGCAACATTCGTACATAAATATTCTCTCGATTAATATTCTCTATCAAACGATATCTTAAGCGTATATTTGTAATTGTTTTGCTTCTACTAAATTTAGTTATGCCTTTTTTTTAATTTTTTTTTTTTTTTACAGGTATCGGTTTTATTATCACAAATGTCGTATGACCTTGTCGGAGAAACAATACCATTAAACCGGTTATTTGAAGCTGTTAATGTTGTAGGTATTAATTCAGGCCAAACTTATTAATTAATAATATGACACTTATGCCGCTGCAAGTACGCAGAGATTCTATTCTCTTAAATTGAGATTAGGTTTCTCCTAGGGATGGGCATTATCGGAATCGGATCGGATCAGATCGATTCGAATCGATAAGAGTTTATTTGTTTGGTTTGATCGGTTTTTGAGTCACTATCGGATCGGATCGGATTTTATCCGATAACTATCGAATCAAATTGAATTTATTCGATCCGATTTGATATCTTAACGAATCGGATCTGAATCCGATAGAGGATTCGATTTGATAACGAATCTGATTCGATAACAGATCTGATTTGATAAAATTGATTTGAATTTTAAATTATCCGATCCGATTCAATAAATTTGTTATGAATTTATAAATTTTCAGATCGATTTTTCGAATCGGATCCGTTATCGAATCAGATTTGATAACAAATCTGATCTACTATCAGATTTATTATCAAATTGGATTCTCTATCGGATTCGAATCCGTTATCAAATCAGATTCTCTATCGGATTCAGATTTGTTATCAAATTGGATAAAATCCGATTCGATCCGATAGTTATCAAATTTATCTGATCGGATCCGAAATTCGACAAACCAACCCAACCCAACACGATTTGATTGGATTCTAGAGCCAGATCCGATCCGATTTGATATGATATTATCGGATTGAATCTGACCCGATCCGATCCGATGCTCAGTCCTAGTTTCTCCTCATATTTCAGTGGGAGTAGTATCTTCAATATGGAGACCAAACTCATCTCTAAAAGACGTAGATTTCTAGGTGTGTTAAAATATATGTTCAGTATTCTTCAATATGGGAGCTTTTACCAGGAATTGTATGATTAGTTATTCAGCTTGGAGAAATGTGTTTCCCATATGGGGCACTTGGAGAATATTACAATAGCGTTTTGCTACCTTCTAAGAACTTTTAAATATACTAATGCCCTTGTAAAATTAAAATTAAAATTAAAATTAAAAATTTATGTAGATTAAACGTAAATTAATTGAATTAAAGGATATTGTTCACTCTTATCAAAATATATTGCATGCTCATTTACCAGAATTTCCTTATTTTCATAATATAAAATGTTCTGTTCTTTGGCAACTCATCAAGGAATCTAAGCTTATACTAAGAAATAAACTCTATAAATGATACCCCAAAAAAAAAAATCACATTTACTTTATATGAGCATCCATTCCATAACAGCCATGGCCTCGCAATACCAAATGGAGCCTAAATTTAGGGGTGTAATCGAGCCAACTAGAATAGTGCTTGACTCAAATCAATAAGTATTTATATAAGCTCGAATCGAGAATTACATATATTATTCAAACTCAACTCATTAAGAAAATATTAAGTTCAAACTCAATTACTAAACGATTCAGCTCAATTCGATCAAATTTAAAATTTCAATTTTTATTTTTTTTATTTACTTCATCAAATTTTAAATAATTTCCCTATAACTTCAAACATTGGTGAATATGTATATGATGTCGAGTCGAATTTTGTCAATACTATTACTATCCTAGTCGAGTCTATTTCGAATAGTGTTCGCGAGTCAAAACTAGCCGAGTTTTTACAAGTCGGTCTCATTTAATAATCGAACTATTATTTCCAAATTCAAATAACTCATTTAATAATAGAACCAATCTCCAAACCAAGACAAATACGAGTCGAGCTCGAGTTATTCATAAACGCGGTTAGGTTCATTTACAGTCCTACCTAAACCCAATTATATCAAGTACCATAAACACCATGTATTTTAATCTCACTCACACATGGTTACCCAATTCGCTAACTAGAGATCATCAGTCTACATTGTTTCATTGTCGAAAACTTTCAATTTTATAGCAACAAATATATAAATATTACAAACAGGAAATCATCCACCACCTTTGCTGATCTCTATAGTTCCTAATAAATAGATGGTGCCTAAATACAAAATCATGTCTGATTTTTCTTTAGAGTTTAGATGCAAGACAAGTGACTATAACAGCGAAAGCACCATTTAAAGCGTAAAATCAAAGATTATATTTGAATATAGTAGATACCTCAGGATTCCTATAACTGTGAGTTGCTGAGGAAACTCACCATGCATCTAGTACTTTGGAACATTTTATCAATTTTCTGCCATACTCCACTTTGAACTTCCAAAAGCTTCCTTGCCTTATCCTGTAATTTTGTGTGGCATCGTATCGTTTCACCGTGTATCTGACCAGAATAAGATAGATAAGCTATCAAGACAACTGTCTTAATTAAATTTGAAAAACCAAGACATTTTTCTCACTTTAATTTAGTAGACATCAAAAGGCAACGGAAATAATACCTTCAGAAACAACCTGATAACAGCTTGTATAAACTCAAAATTGTTTCTGCATGAAATCTCGTGAACCAAATAATCCAGAAGCAGTTCGATCGATATAAACTCGGGTCTTTTATCAATTCTTGCAGATCATCATCATCTATGATCTGAAGCATTCGAAGTTCCATATCCAAAGTTGACGGAGATAAACTTTTAATATAATCAGTGAATGCTGAAACTGCAACACATTAAAGCAAGCAATCTATGAGACTGCTAAGTACTTCATAAAAATAGCAAAAGAAAATTTCAGTTGAAAAATGATTTGCATATAGGAAGAGCAAGCATGCTCACAATTTTTCATCTTTGCACAGGACTGAAGAAGTTGCAGAAATTGGGATGCTTGCGTGTCGGGTTTTGTCTTGTTTTCCACTTTATGGCTTTCTGTCTCCTCCTTGGTGGACTCACTAGGCTTAAACAATATTTCTCCTGAAAGAGATGGAACTGAAGGCAAGAAGAAAGGAGCTGTCTCAGGTTTCTTAGGAGGCTCAATTGGTTTATTGCGGGCCTGAAAGATACGGGATCATTATGAAAATTCAGTATTCTATGTTGATAACCTTTAAGTAGATGAAACGTGAAACAAGCGGCAATAAATCTGAAAAACTGACATTGCTTAAAAAGTTTAAAAGTTTAAACCGAAGATGCATAAAGGAGAAAAGAGAGACCTTAATAATATCCAGATTGATCAAGCTTTGCCACTGGCTTTTAGGCAATAATGACAGAGTGACTAAATCTGGGATCTGCTGCTTGAAAGTTGGTAAAACAGAAGTGTCCTTGGATACTGTGTCTGTGTGGTTAATATCAGGCTTACTAGAATTCTCGTCTTGGGAACCCTCTATTGACGAAACAGATGGCATTTTGACGCTCACAATTTCCTTCCCACTTGCATAGGAATCAATATTCGAATCTCCAGAGAACATACACCGATTAACCCTGACAAAATTACCAGCTAACGATATTTAAAGAGAGATTAATAGTAGTCCATACTGTGCTGCACCTTCAGAAGTGTTAAGATTTTACTCGACATTCATAATGCTCACTTTTTACAACAGGCTATCACTCGCTATGAATTTTAGTAATTAAATCCTGCTAGAAACGTGTGGTAGACAAGGATTCCCATCAGTGTTCAGATGTTTTACATATACTACCCAAGGTGAGACATAAATGAAGGAAAACTTACCATAGATAAACCCCATTCTGATCAACATGAGTGGTTGCTAAAACATCCATATTTGGTGAGAGAGACAATGCCGTGATAGACACGTCAACATGGATTGCGTCTATTTGTCTTGCCAAGATAACATCCCAAATTCTGAGACTCCCATCCATACTAGATGACAAAAGCCATTTCCCATCCTCGCTGAAACACAAATCTGTAATGCGGTCTGTGTGACCTTCAAATTTACGAACCATACGTAATGCCACAACATCAAACAAACGAATAACTAGATCATCCGCCACAGTAGCCAAAAGACCTGAGAGATTATTTTAAAACAACCGTTGAATACAAAATCATTCAATGACCATAAAATTATGAATGACAGATGAGAAACTAGGCATCTGTACCATGGTGCGCATGTCCTTTTGTGTGTGCGTGTTGCGTGGGGGGAAGAGAGAGAGATGCCAGACTATATATTGAAATTACTTATCAAAAAAAGTTACCATTAAGTCGATGATAAACAATCTTCACCAGAGAACAGCCGACTTCCCATCTGGATTTTAGTTCACGTCCCTTGAAATCCCAAACCTGTAGAGCAAATCTTAGAGCAATTCAACTTTGCTGTGAAACTTAGTTCAAACCAACCAACATTCCCTTGCATGCTTTATCAAGCATTATAAATTAGAATGAGTTTCCATACATTGTTTTTTCACTTAAGGTTCTCTTATTCGCTCATTCTATGAATAACACAGAACAATTCAAAATCCGGATCCACATAGTTCCTCGCGTGCGTGTGTGTTAATGTGCATATCAACATGACAAGCTTGTTTACTGAATTCAACCATGGATGTCAAGATGTGTTTTAGAATTTAAATACTGTCATCAAACTCTTTCCTACCAACTTTAGCTTTTGAAATTAATGGTTTTTCAACAAAAATTAACATAACATGAACTTAAATTCTAGGAGTAATGAGTGGGACATATGATTCATATTGTCTACTCCATGATTTTGTAATTATTATGTCAATAAATAATCATTTATTTCAATTATTTTACTAGTTGTCGAATCACCATGGAGATTACCATACTTCTATTGGTCTAACCATTTTTTCTCATTTAATTAGATCTGACTCATCATCCAAGGCAACCTAATGGTGAAGATGCCACCTAACCCATTTCATTCTTAAAAGACCATTTTACTCGGCCAGCTCACATTTTAAGAATTAGACTCTCTATTCTTCTGTCTTCAGAAACTAAAGGCAACAGATCGAAGGGTTAGTGTCATCATAAAATAAACAATTACAGATCGTCTTTTGTCAATCCAAACATAGGGATGGAATTTATATTTCCACCAAGGATAAAATGGAATCCTAAACAAAACACATTAAGATTAATTGACATTATATGAGGTAAGTTCACAAACACGGGCCAAATATATGCAAGTACACACACAACCAAACAGGTAAATCACATGCATGGTAAAGAAAGCAGAGCATACAATTCTGGAGAAAAATTGCAGACCTTTATATCGCCATGATATCCAGCACTAATCATTAGTGTATTTGTTGAATCACATGCAACTCCAACCACTTCACCATTATGGGCATAGTTGCCTTTTTCTGACATGTCCAGATAACTGCCTCGGCTGATTCCTGATTGAAGGTTAAATCGCTCAATCCAACCACCTGCTGTTCCTAGAACAGCAAAATTTCCACATGCACTGATCGTGCAGGCCTATTACCAGATTAAAAAAAGTCATCAAACCCTATTCATATAAAATATAAGGAAAATATCATGCATTCCAGGAAATATTTTTCCTCAATTTTCATTTTTCAGAATCCAGTAACCCACTATTTCTGCTATCACGGCATATCTAAAATTGGCAATTACAAATTTTAACTGGCAAGATAACTCAAAAATGATAGATGGAGATGAGCAGAAGATTGAAACTCTGACCTTGGCAGGTGTGGGATTTTCTGGACATGGTCTCAGGATGTGCTCACCAAGAACAAAGTTTTGAAGCCTCCACACATATGCCTGTGCAGTATCCATATGACATGTAACGACATTGCACCAATCCCGCTCCCTAATTTCAGCTGAGACAAATAATTTGACAGAAATAGTAGGAAAATCATATTAATTTGCAGAACAAGACGACTGAGAAATTCAATAACTTTAAAAAGGTTTTCATTGTAGCCATTTAGTTAATTCCTTATCCATACTCTTTCTCTATGTCTCTTACTTCTTCATATGATCAGTGATGTGAGAAAATAGAACATAATTAGTACAGTCAACCAGAGTAATGAATTCCAAGGTGATAATCTTATATTTCTCCGTAATTTATAACCGGATGTAAACAGCTATGCAAGAATTCAAATATGAATCTTTCAGAATGCATGGAAAAGGAATAAACATTATCTGAATAGTACCACAATAACAAATCAATGAAAATGTATGGCTAGTAATCCATTAATAATAATACTCAAACAGCATGCTTGAAGCACACCAGACGCCTTAACTAGTGCTCAGCTGATCTATCGAACCATTGTGTATGTCGAGCCAAGATAGCTATAAGTCTCCCAATACAGATTAATTGTTTAAATCTATTAGATAAAACATTTACATGAAGCATTAAGACGTGAAAAATATAAAATGGCAGTCTTCAAATTTCAAATGAACTTCTTATCTGAAAAAAGAGAAAATTAACCAATAACCATATAGCCTAATCTTAATAATACAAGACTTCTTCCCTCACATACCAAGGGCTTAAATATAATTCTTATCCCAGTTCAACTGAATGTAATCAGCCATAAATTAGAGAAAATAACAGCCACTAAAGAATAGTCTCCCTCCCTAGTATCATCCTTCAGAGATATCATGAACCAAATAGGATGTAGTAAGAAAGTCTGAGAGGAAGATCATACCACAATCAAATGCAATTACGGGCTTTAATTTTAACTCCTCTTCCTGAGAATTGAGCAAATAAAACAAGAAGCTCATTATTTATAAACTACATAGTAAAATAAATGATTCAATCAATAAGAACTAATATTTAGCCTCAATTATATCAATAGAAAAATTCAAGAAACCAAGTTGTATAAAACTGCATGCAACTATCACAGATTCATATACAAGGATCGGGGATTATAGATGTCTGAAGGACTCTTATAAAACTGAAAAAATACATGTCTGAAGCACAGTTTTCCCTTGTTATGAAATTCAGAATACAAGGCCTGGAGAATTTGTAGATAAGCCATCTCAATCTTGACATAATTACATTATCCACAAATTATATATATGTGTGTGCAGAAAATTCAATTAAGAAACAGCTATTGCCTAAATTAGTTTGAAAATTAATAGGCACCTTCATTTTCAGTTTCTTGGCTCGTTTGGATACATGTCGTTGAGAAAGCTCCCTACTTTGTTGATCCTGATAAGAATAAAAGAAAATGTGGCAATGTGGCATCCCATAAATACAAATTAAAAGCGGAAAAGGAGTAAAGCAACATTTTTCCAATGGTTCACTAGAAGTTCTACAAACATAGTGAAATATATTTATGAAGCCAAACAAGATTCATATTCTATTGACAAGTCAAGCCAACCTGAATAACAGAGAAAAGGCGAAATGCACGATCCTGACCAGCTGATAGAATGTGTCTCCCATTGGCATAAAATCTGCCATAAGTAGAATGTAAATACAAAAACGATGGTTTTTGGAATGGCTGTCCAATTTCTCCAATATATATTGAAGATTGAAATAGAAACAGCATTAGATGATAGATTAGGGTAAAACATATTGAAAAGGCACAAAAATGTAAAGAAGTGAAGTGATGAACCCGGAATCCAGATACCACATTAAAAAGACAAACATAATTAGAACAAAAGGGCCATAAATAACATGATTATGTATTAACCGATGGAATGAATAAATGATTAAATGTTCACTTATGTCCAATCGTGAATATGATTTCTGCCTACAATCACACTAGATAACAACCTACCTGATGCAAAGTGGAGGAGCACTATGCCCGCTTCGAAAGCGTAAAAGACGAGGATCTCCATCAATTGTGTCAAAAATCCACATCTACAAGAAAAATAAATAATACATTTTTTAATTTAATGGAAGTGATACACAAACCAGCGTTTGTAAGATAAAATACTTTTGCTACTGATACACAAGGATAAAATAGAAAATTAAATCATTTAAGATACTATCCAATAGCATAATTCCTTTCCCTTAAGTTTCAAAAGAACTGCTTGAAATTTAAGAAGCATAATTAGGGGCTCATCAATTTTCAAAATTTAACACTACAATTAACAATTTTTTAAATTTTATTTGTAAGAAACAAAAATGGCAGAGAATGACAGGACATGGGCAACCTAAAGCATATATGAATTAACTGTGACTTTGCAATAACAATGATTTCTTTTCCATGAAATTCAACAAAAGTAAGAGAACAAGGGAGAATAATTTATCTTACTTTAATTGAATTGTCTGCTGATGCACTCATCAGCACAGGCTCATTAGCAAAGAAGTGCAATGAAATAATTGCACTGTCATGAGCCTCTCTAATGACTGATTGAAGCCTTCGTTTCTCAAGATTCCAAATGCTTACGACACCAGATGAAGATCCTGATGCCAGAAGCGGCTGCCCATCTAAACACAGAGAGCATTGCCATTTAGCATAAACTACTTGAAATGTAGACAAATAGAAAACCAGGACAAAAATATTAACAACCATGACCAATAATATTTGATTATTGGTAATAACCACAAGTTCTGAGCTCTTACCTGTGCTGAATGCCAAGGCAGTTACAGCGCCTCTAGTAGAATGCGAAAATGTGACCAACTCCTCATCGTAACGAAGATTATGAACATGAATTTTCCCATCAGAACAACCAACTGCAACTACATCAAGCGCAGGTGATGAAACACAACTGGAGATGGACGACCCCCATCCCTTAAACTCGAAGAGCTTTTTCTTCGTACTAATATTCCAAAGCTGTAGAGAACCCTCCTGACTACCTACAATAACCTGCCACATACTTCCCAATGTAAAATAAAAACAACAAAGTACTAAACACGCATTCTTAGTGCATATTTTGTAACAGCTATGCTTCCGCTCAATTCCGAAAGCACAGCAGTCTAAAGACACAGCAGCTCGATCCCAAACATACCCGTAATAATAAAGCCAAAGAATGAAAAATTTACCTTGTTTAAGTAAGTATCCGGATGCATTATACAGGTAGGAGTAAACTTATCATCTAACTTAACATGACCAACCGGAGCAAGATTCTCATCAATTCCTTTAAATGCCCATATGAACACATTCCCATCAATGTCCACGCTTAGAATATGTTCTCCAAATAACAACAACAAGTTCACTTTGGCACTATGTCTACTCCAAGTAGCTACCTATCAAACCATAATCATAATAAATTATTTACTCGACTCAACGACTGGAAACGAAAACAAATAATTTTTTTTGGGGATGTAATTCAATACCTGATGAGCGCGTTTAAAGACAGCAATGTGGCAACCATAAGCAGCGAATGTATAATCACGATATGAAGCAAGAGCTCTAATTTTTTTTGGCAATTGAGGGCCAATAAGGACCAAATTCAGCTTAGCACACTGCAAAAACCAAAAAAAAAAAAAAGATAAAACAAAACAAAAATCATTTTTTTAGCTGATTATAAGTTTGTTAAAAGGCGGGAGAACTAATTAATTGGTAATTTGTTTGCAAGTACATTGTAAACGTGAAAAGCTTTGCCGACGCTAACGGTGACGAAAGTCTCGGTGCCGAGACGCTGAACGGAGAAAGGAACGCTGCTTGTTATGTATCCGATTGCTCTGTACGGCTCGAATATTCCCATTTTTCCGGGGTTTTTGAAATCGGAAATTGCAGAAATTTTCCAATCAAGAGACGGTTACAGCAGAGAGAAGCAAAAAGGATGAGGGTTTAGGGTTTATAGTTTGTAAATTTTCACTTAAAAAGGTTAGGGGTTAATTTCACATTACCCCTTTATATATTAGTAAATTATAGTTTCCCCCTTTATGTATTGATAACACCACATCATCACCCAATCAACAACAATATATTATAGCCCGTTGATTCCGGTAGACATTGAATCTACATTTTTTGGCCCTTGTTAAAGTGTGAACTGAAAAGACAAATTTACCCTAAGAATTTTAAAAAAAATTAAAGCTAAATGTCTCACTATTTAGTTTGTATACAATTCTTTTGCCCATATATTAGCTTACCATTTCATCACATATACATAGCAAATTCAATCATCGAAACCATCCCTCTAAAGTCAGAACCAAACCAAATCAAACAAGACGTGAAATCGACTATATAAGTCCTTTAACGCTATTATTCTCTGAGAGCCACTATATATAGAGGTGAGTATCGATTCTGGTTTTATCCGGAATCGCAAAGAACCGGACCGATTTTTCGGTTCCGAAATCAGAACCGATTCCTTTAAGGTCGGTTCTGGTTCTAAAATTAAGGAACCGATTTTTTCAAATCCGATTCCGGTTCTAATGAGGTGAGAATTGAAACTGAATTTTGGAACGTGTTTCTGAATTTTGCTTGTGTTCTTCCTGTTATGCTCATGGTGACTCTTAATAAAATATTTCACAGAGAATGTGATACACAGCTTCCACTTTATGGCATCCATTCCACCACCGGTGTTGATCCCTTTTATTGGATGCGTGTTACTTTTGCATCCAACCGTGGGACTGTGATGGCACTGGGATTACCCCATTGTTACGTCCAAACTTGTGATGCAACTCTTGGCTGGGTCCAAGATTATTGAGTACCATATTTAATCGGGCAGATTCCGATTCTAAAATATTAGCAACTGATTTTTTTCAGATAGGTTCCAGTTTCACTCGAAACCGAAACCGAAACCGATTTTGCTCTCCCCTAAATATATCAATGCCAAATGATTACAAGGGTTGGCAAAGAGATTAGTTGAAACTAGTAGGCTACAAAAATAGCTGTACTCAAATCAAAATCCGGAACATCTATTTGATTCGATAAGAATCTAAGATCACACATAAGGAAGAATCGTAACATTCTCTTTAAACCTGCAACTGTGTTATATATTTCTCTCCCCTTCGTATGCAAATCAATCATACTCAGAAACAGTAAAGAGTAAGATACTAAAAAAATGGAATTTCATTTCATGATTTTCTTAAAGCCACAAATCACAATCACTCCATTTTCAGGATCTTAATGGCATAAAATATCAAATCCAGTCATCTCTCATCAAATACAAAAAGAAAAATCGTAAAATTTTATTGTCCAATGTACAAGATAAAGTTGTAATTCCAAATTAGAATCAAACGTTGTAACGCTAAATTGAAACCAAATTCTTTTCCTTTTCCTTGTTGCTTTTTATCTTTTCCCTGGACGGTGAAATATGTGAAACATCGAAAAAGACCAGATAAAAATTCCCTTCTACGAACGAAATGCCTCCTCTACTTGGAGTCATCCATGGAGTCATTACGGTTACAAGATTGAGACTTTAAATCATTGTCGTCCTGCCTCGACTCTTCAGATTTGGAAACAGAATCTTCAAGTGCTTCCAGGAAAGACACAACAGTGAACTTGTCTGCATGATGAAGTGACAAGGAATAAACATTTCAAGTCAGATACACAGTTAGATTTAGTATTTCTGTTACTAGTGATGTAATGTAGAATCCTAGAGCAGCTGAAGAAGTTATATAAGTTGTCACATAGATTATAGGGGCAAGAGTTTAACATCACGATGCCTGAACAAACAAGCTCACTCATAAAATCGTAGTTGTTTTTCCTCACCCTTTTCCAGATAGTTTCACCCCTTGTGGATTCAATTATATGGGATTAAATAAAAATATCCTCCAACTCAAAAAAAAAAAAAAAAGTAACTAATCAAATCAACAGCTTCTAGAGCTCACATTAAATATCAAAACTTAGAAATAATCAGATATATATATCCATGACAGCGGCACAGCAGAGAACTGGAAAAATATAATAGCAACTTATTATTAAACCGCTGAATAGTTACATTTACTTGGGTCAACACCAAACTGAGACAAATCTATCTGTCCTGTTTTTAGTACCTGCAAACAAAAGGAAAAAGTTATCCTCAAAATCTTGATATTGCCTTGCCTGTATGAAAAGTGAGAAGATGGATGTTAGATTTCTCACATATGTAAATGAATCTACTTGTTGACGAAAAGGCGGGCTCTGCAGCAACTCTAATAAATCCTCAGGACTCCATTGACCCTGCGACATCATAGCCATCTCAACTCGCAGCAATATTAAAACATTAGAAAAATTCAAAGACAATAATAGTGTATACCTCAGGTAAGTATGGGGCTAATCTTTGTTCCAATGGCAATGTCTCAATCAATGGCATTATTAAATCCGGCTTAAAGATGTCTCCTAATCCCAAACCTAGTGTAACAGAAAGAAGAGAAGAATAAAGATATGGTCCAAATAAATCAGAAGAGACAATGTATATGCTATCAGCAACCCATACCAAACCAAACAAAACAAAAGCTTTTCCCACTAGATGGAGTCGGCTACATGGATTATTGTACTCTATCTTGAATCATTGACTCAATAAGCTCAGTAAAATATAGGTCTGTGTCTCATTAAGCTATCAGAACACCATTTTGAATCACAGAGAGATGAAAGGATAAATTTTCCAGAGAGATATTAGTTTTCGTACATTTCAATAGTCAGTTTCTAGGAAATAGTGCTTGATCCATTATAACGGAAGTTATCAAAAAGGTGGCATGATCAAACCAACATCTTGCAGACTGGTCTGTTATATCATCATGTTTTGCTTCTTCATATCAAGTACAATTCAATGATCAACTCCAAAAGAGAAGTCTAAAATAAACACCAGTATCTACAGACTACAATGGGAGAAAAAGCAAAACAAAACAACCTAAAGTATAAGCTTGTTTCTTTCATTAAAAAAAATGTCAAACCTTTATGCATGGAAAGAATGATTTACACAAGAAACTGGATATGATTTACACAAGAACACCTCAAAACTGATAACTATCCAAAACGGGATTCCCCTCAAAACAACCCAGAGCAGAAACTGGGAGGTATGCATGTAATGGCATCAATTACTATACTTAAATAGATGTCTTCACTCTAGAGTATATAATAATGTCAAATTATCACCTCCATCTGGATCTTCCGCGATATCTGCAACATGATTTGTCATGCAACAATCCAGTCAGCACACAGAGCAACTAAGGCAATAATTTAAAAAAAAAACACTGACAATCATTATCTGACAAAAGATCATACCTGCAGGTCCAATGTTACTCAAAATTCTTTGCAGATACTCCAATTTAACTGGACCTGATGAAGATGTTACATCACTAATCACTTCGGCACCTAAGTTTGGGACCACCAAATTTCCTGCTCTGAAAGTTATTTGAGAACTTCATGAGAACAACATCTGGTAAATGGTAACTAATATTTTTGAAAATATCATGTCATAAAAAGTGATAATCTATATCAATCAAGTCTACTTTCAGGAATGTGCCGCCATATCACAAATAGGCATGCTTCCCTATAGGAAGTGCAAATGAAATATCAGAGCAATAAAATCAGATGAATTGACTAAGCAGCCCATCAATTGAATTGGCTCGAGCGTGATGGGTATTCCTCTACTGGTTTCATTACAGGATAACAGTTAGGAGACTTGACCATTATCTTTGGAAACGACTTCACCATCATCTAATAAGACCAGCCTACAATGAACTCCACTGGATAAGATCCAATATACTTCTGATAGAAAATATTAACAAGACTACAAAAATTCACTACTCTTGTGAAAAGTACCTGTCGTGTGGAAAAAAAGACATTCAAATAAGACAGTAAAAAGGATCAGTCACATTACTATTGGGGCCATCCTGACCCTCTAGGCCTCTACATAACCTAAATTGTTCAAGACACCTCAGTGAGTCGTAACATATATGAAATCAATCCTAGCATTCCCAGGGCAAGGAACTGGCACTTAACAAAATTAGGTAAGAGGTCTTTCAAAATTTCATATATAAGAGACAGCAACATGAAGAGTGGTACAGCATTAACCAGCAACCCGTGTAATTCAGATTGCCACATTCAATGGGCCTGTAATAAAGGTTGTTTCTATTATGTCTTAGAATTAACTGTTCGTTAATCTCCAGGACATATTCCATCTGTATAATTTATTATTCATGCACTTTTTTGTAATTACATACAATGTGATAGTCCCAATTTGGGAATAATAAAATAAGAAGTGAGAAATAAGATGAGATCAGGTTGAAATCATGGAAAGCAACAATGGTTAGGAATTAGGATCCAATATGACAATTTAATCTTACTCAGAAACCTCACAGATCAAGCCGATCATGTAGTTCCATGGTGAAGTCCCAAGTCAAACCCAAAGCAACCAGTTACCAAACCCGCTAGAAAACCAAATAAACAAAAACATTTCCAGCTTTCCTTTAATGAAAGAAAATGAGTTTCCTGTCTAGTGACTGTACCTTGATGAGACATCATCTTCAACCATGTCTTCAGAAACTTGAAGAGGAATAGAAACATCAGGCTCTTCTTCATTAACAAACTCTGCAGGATAGCAAGATAAAAATACCACCATAGTTGAAGAAAAAAATGATCAATGGCTGGATATATACTCAGTTTTCTAACTACGATTTGGGTTAGAAAAGCAAGCCACAAATCCACCAACACAATGTTTCTAACATTCCATAAAATTCAGTCATCCCAAACATGAGATGCATATCTATTGGAGATTAGAATAGAAAATAAAATCAATGAAATATAAGAAGAGAAAAGACAGGAGAAAGAAAGTATAATACGTGAGGAAAAGCTATAGCTAGAATGCTTTCATGCACATTAATGAAGTCGAGAAGAGCTGTATGAGACGCCTTTGGTCAGGATAAGCATTATGATCTTTTTGGCAAGTTAGTCTAGATTTATCTGACCAAAAAATAGCTGATAAGTGGCTCTTATGTTTTATGGCTTTAGTTCGGAGAAAATTAAAACATAAATTAATAGGAGATACCTAAAGGTTGATTAATGTAATAGTTGACAGAGCTACACAATTGTCCATCTCCTTCAGATTTAGGCTCCTGGAAACAATATGAACACAAATCAAATGTCAGAGACCAGAGAACTAAAAGCACAGATAATGTTATATTAGAAAGGAAGAAAAACAATAATTCTGACCTGCATCCAAATGAAGAATTTCCTATCATCAGTGTTGAACTTTAAAATATAGACCCTTCCTGATGCTTGATTAACCTGGCAGATAAAATAATTATGAGATGAAGATAGCTCACATGAGCTGAACTCCTATAAAGATTAAAGGCTGATATTTCAAACTGATTTACCTTCTCAAACACTGCCTCCTCAGGGAAAACAATCTGATCCTGTAATTTCTTGCATTAAGGAATAGCAAAAGATGTTCTAACAACTAGCAACACAAGTACTAGGTATACATTAATGAAGCAAGCAACAAGAACATAATAATAGTAAAGGAGGTGGATTTCAAGAAGGTAGACCTAAGCTCAATGGCAACTGAATGTAGATTGAGTAGTCAGGACTAGGGGTGTTCATAGGGTCGGGTCAACCCGTGACCAAACCCGACCCGCCCGAGTTTTAAAAAAAAATGATTTTTCGGGTTAACCCAATCGGACCCGAAATTTGCGGGTTGGGTCACGGGTTTGATATTAAAACCCGACCCGACCAAAACTATTATATTTTTATTATTTTTCTAAAGTTTTTACTATTATTTCATTTATTTATTACTTTTATTGTCTTGAAACTTTATATATATGATAATTTTTTGAACATAAAATAACTCATATTTATATTTCAAAATAATTAATTCACTAAAAAAAAAAAATTATTTGGCCGACCCGACCGGGTTTCAACTGTCAGATTTCGGGTTCGGGTTTTCATGACCCGCGTGACCCGACCCGTGAACACCCCTAGTCAGGACAACGAGGAACAAATTAGTAAACATCAGATTTTGTAAGTTTTTATGCTCCAGGTGTAACAGTCACAGATAAATGTAGTAGAATCAAAACTTGATGCTGAATTGACTTTCTTGCACACCTATGAAATATTCTTCTTCATGACAAGCCCATGTTTTTCCATTTGGCACAATGGTGAACCAAGTACCAAAAAGTGCAAAGTCAAAACAAATGGAGACTTTATCATGCAATTGAAATTCATATAAATTGAATCTTAAAAGTAACAAAAAACTGGAAACAGGACCATAAAAATGGTAACTTCAGCACAAAAAAACCAAGTCAGGTGCAAAAGTTATCGTGTAAGTTGAATTAAAATAAAATAAAATTAACATGCTAATTTGGATACATCTTCAACAGCATTCCGAGTGCGATCAAGCCACTGAAAATGGATTAAACCATGTTCACCCTGGCACCAAAAACAACAATTTTTCGTTCAAACATAATAGAGTGTGATTATATGAAGGAGTAATTAAGAAATTACATATTTACATTTAAATTTACTGATGCATGATAAAAAATAAACACACTTTTTTTGAACTGGCCATACCCTTGCTATGCGAACAAGTCCTTTACGTGAATCAGGGACAACCCTCTTTCCCTCAAAAGTCATCTTACCAGCACGAAACTCCAGTAAAATTTCCTGCACAAATATTTGTTTATAAGAATTTTTTTAATAAATAAATGCCAAATCACCATACAACACAAAATTGAATAAAAAATTATTGCTAAGAAAGAGAATCGGACATATTAGTCCCAAAATCTCTCACTTGATTTGTACAACTGTTATGCAATTATCGATTGCAGTATCATACTAATTAATTATCAAATAATTTCATCTTGAGGTGAAATTCACGGGAAATTTTGGTCCCTGAATTAAAATAAACAATAAAAATTATTATTGGCGAATGAAAGATTTTTTATGAAGTCACCTGCATTGCTGGCGAAAATTCTGTCGACGATGAGTCCATTGCTCCAGTTCTTTGTTTGCGTTTGTTTAATTCAATGAACAAAATGGAAGAAATTCAAGAAAAAATTATCCCCAATTTTTAATTGAACCCTAGAGAGAGAAACGAAGAGAGATTTCTTTATGAGAGAGAGTAAGGTGCCGAGTCGGGCACTCAAAATCAAAACAATTTCTTAATTAAAATAATTTATCACTAAGGTCCTTTTTTTTTCTATTTGTGTAATAGGTGTTTGATTTTTTTTCATAGAGGTCCCTACGTGTACGTGAGGACCAGTGTTTTAAAATTCGGCCCGATCCATCGACTCAGAGTCAAGAGTTAGAGATCGGAGTGGGAGTCAATTTGAGATCACTAATTAATTATATTTTTTATAAAAATATAAAAAAAAAAAACTAAATTAATAATTAAAAAAATCGATCTAAAAAGCCACTGAACCCGAACCGGGTCACCGATTCAGCGGTTGAATCACCCGGTTCGACAGGTTTAAGGCCGATTCAAATACTCATCGGGCTAAAGAGCTCATCCGGACCGGACCTTGGATCGGGTCTCGATCGGACCGGTCGGACCGATACGGGTTTTAAAACACTAGTGAGGATATATTAGAGATAATAATCGTCGGGACGGTGTACCGAATTATTTGAGTATTCAAATTTCAATCGAGATATAAAATTATTAGATAAAAAACCATGTCCGATTTTTTTATTATGGCAGAAAAATTATCTCTAATTACAATCCAACGTTAGGATTTTTAGCCATCCTATTACTTCTTAGAATGTTATTGAAATAAAAATTATGCACGTGCAAAAAATTATAACAAGTTTTAGAAATACCATATCATGACATGTTATCCTATTGAACTAATAAATTCCATAGAGATAATTCACATATAAAAGTTGGCTCAATACTAACAAGATAAAATTAATATATTGACCGAAACTTTGTATATAAAATTGAACGTTTAAAGATTTCGGTATTTTTATAACTAAGCCAATCATAATTTCCCTTATAATAATTAAATAAGAATAAAAGGAGAAATAATGACTAAATGAAGATAAATATAATATCAAAATTACATATTTTGATTTTTTTTCAAAATAAAATCAAAATAACGTAATTTTGATGGTGTTTTTATTCTCGTTTAATCTATATTTTATCTATGAGATATTCATAGAAACCAAAAACAACCCAATAAGAAGCTATGTCCGAAAACCAATCAACTAACCAAAGCAAGATTTCTTTCGAGCCACTCATCAAGTAACAAAATATTGTTGAGTTAGTTTCTGACAAAACCAAACTACTGTTCTAAAATAAAGAAACAGACAAACAAACACAGACCATATTCATGTTTAATGAATTAGAGACAAGAATCAAAGAGCTGCATTAATCAAACTCCTTCAGACTGCTTGTTGTTGCAGTGGCGGCGGCAGCAGCTTCATTAAAAGAAAAAGAGAATTATTATGATGGCTAGAAGAAATGGAGATAGAAAAGAAGAGACAGTTGCAGTGGCCATTGACAAGGACAAAGGAAGCAAATATGCTCTCAAATGGGCTGTTCATTATCTTCTCTCTAGAGGCCAAGTTCTTACTCTTCTTCATGTTAAACAAAAAGTATCTTATGTTCCCACTCCATGTAAGAATTTCTCCTCTCTTTTTATTTCTTTTTTCCCTTTTTATTTCTTTTTCGATCGACAGTTTTATGTCGGTTGTCGAGACTTAACACAATCATCCTCCTTTTTCCGGACTTGGGATCGGCTATGAAAAGATATTCCTAACCATTTTGAGAAACAAAAAGCACATTAGTCTATGATCAAACAAAAGCATCTCAAGAGGTTCTAAAAAAATAAATAGAGAAAAGAAGCAGAATGTGAAAATGAGTCTCATATTTTTACTTCGCCTTGGGCCCCGAATGCTCAGGGCCGGCCTTGATTGGGATATATCAACATAGGCATAGTTTAATTAGCTTAATAAGACAACGATTCAAGATAAAGTATAATAATGTCAAAAGATTCATGTAGCTGACCCCACCTAATAAGAAAAGGCTTTTGTTCGATTTGGTTTGGTTGAATATTTCTTTTTCGCATTCGATTAATATTTTGTGATATGTACATGCAGCTGGGAACAATGTTGCTCTCTCTAAGATTAATGATGAGGTTACTAGAACATATAAACAAGAAGTTGATAATCAAACCAAAGAATTGTTTCTTCCATTTCGATGCTTCTGCACACGAAAGAATGTGAGTTCTGCTGCTTTTTTTCTTCTCTCCGAAAATTTAGATTCATTGGGTTGTTTACTTAACATCATCATGATCTATACATTTGCAAAAGATCAAATGCAATGAAATCATACTAGAAGACATGGATATCGCAAAGGCTCTGATTGACTATGTTTCATCCCACACAATCGAGATTTTAGTACTCGGGGCAGCATCAAGGACAGGCTTGATCAAGTAATGTTATGATTCTGATGCTTTTAAAAAAATAGTGTAATGTAAAACTATGAATGCTAATTCATGTACCTTCTTTTACAGAAGATTCAAATCTGCAGATGTTCCGAGTAATGTGTCCAAAAGGGCACCAGATTATTGCAATGTCTATGTAATTGCCAAAGGAAAGATCTCATCTGTACGATCAGCAACCATAGCAGCACCAGCAAGAGCTTCCTCCTCTCGTAATCAATTGCAGAGCCAGTCCAGCCAAGCAAGCAACAGTTCAGATTCATTTGAATCACCTTATAAGAATAACCAAATATCAAGAGGTTAGTTTGCTTCTGTAACTTTCAACAGTAAAAATTCAACTAAATTTTATTTACATCACTCACATGAGTTGCTATGTCTGCAGCTGAGCGAACACCACCTACACCCAGCAGCCTGAATGGTGACTTGGAAATCAAGTAAGTTACAATTACAAACTTACAGTAGTTATCAAACACCGCAGAAGCTCAACTGACCTGATAAAAACTGCAACAGATCACCATTCTTAAGACGTTATATGCCTAAATATGAGTCTTCAGTTCCAGACACTGACATATCATATGTAAGCAGTGGAAGACCAAGTACTGATCGGATGTTTTATGACAAGGACTTTGGAATGACTCCCCGTCTTTCAACCAGCTCAGAGTACAATTCCAGAAGCTTTGCATCATCACAATCAGGAACCAAGTCAATTGATACGATTTCTTTACAAGATGAATTCTCGTCACTGTCGCAGGAAAGTGGGAGAACATCATGGACATCACAAAGCCAAGGCGTGGTAAATATGCAAGCACGCACATAATGAGTGTTATAAACAGTGACTTAGTTTTGAGTAAACACCAGACAGAACATGAACTTTCAATTTGCTTGATAAAATGACAGGATGATGTAGAAGCTGAGATGAGGAGGCTCAGGCTAGAACTCAAGCAAACAATGGATATGTACAGTACAGCCTGCAAGGAAGCAGTCACAGCAAAACACAAGGTACTGAGTGCTGAAATTTTCTTGAAGCATATTCAAACTTCATCAAACAGGCCCTCAAAGATTATACCTCATTCCAGGCTAGGGAGCTTCATCGCTGGAAACTAGAAGAACAGCAGAAACTAGAAGAGGCGCGACAGGCTGAGGAAGCTGCATTAGCACTTGCAGAGAAGGAGAAAGCAAAGTGTAAGAGAGCAATTGAGGCAGCTGAAGCAGCCCAAATGATTGCTGGACTGGAAGCACAAAAAAGGAAGAGTGCCGAAATGAAAGCCCTAAGAGAAGCTGATGAGAGGAAGAATGCTCGAGCAGTTGATCTAAGGTATAGGAAATATAGTATTGAGGAGATTGAACAAGCAACCGAATATTTTACAAACTCTCGAAAGATTGGAGAAGGGGGTTATGGACCAGTTTACAAGTGTTATCTAGACCATACACAGGTAGCAGTAAAAGTTCTACGTCCAGATGCAGCTCAAGGACGATCACAGTTCCAGCAAGAAGTAAGAAAACTAAACTTAAACTGCTTTCTTATTAACACTTGAAATGTAAGTAATTACATGCAGCATCAATTATGAGTACAAGTAGTCCCAATTTATTTATGTTCCCAACAATCTAAAATATGCAGGTTGAAGTATTATGCAACATACGGCATCCAAACATGGTTCTCCTCCTAGGAGCTTGCCCAGAATATGGCTGCCTAATCTATGAGTACATGGCTAATGGGAGTTTAGAAGACCGTCTCTTCTGTAGAGGTGGCTCTCCTGTTCTTCCTTGGCAAATAAGATTCCGAATAGCTTCTGAAATTGCCACTGCCCTCCTTTTCCTCCACCAAACCAAGCCAGAACCACTTGTACATCGCGACCTAAAACCTGGAAATATTCTTCTTGATCGTAGCTATGTCAGCAAGATTAGTGATGTTGGATTGGCCAGGCTGGTCCCTCCATCAGTAGCTGATTCTGTAACCCAGTATCGCATGACTTCAACTGCAGGAACTTTCTGCTACATTGACCCTGAATATCAGCAAACAGGCATGCTTGGAGTAAAATCTGATGTTTACTCACTAGGTATTTTGCTTCTACAAATAATAACAGCCAAGCCACCAATGGGATTGACCCATCATGTAGAACGGTCTATCAAGATTGGGACTTTTGATAAAATGTTGGACCCCGCTGTCCCTGACTGGCCAGTTGAAGAGGCGCTTATATTTGCCAAACTAGCTCTTCAGTGTGCTGAACTAAGACGAAAAGACAGGCCAGATCTTGGGAAGGTTCTGGTACCTGAGCTTAACAGATTGAGAGCACTCGCTGAAGAAACAATGCCCACCATCAATCTTGGAAGAGAAGCAGGACCATCTCCAAGTCATAGTCAAGTTTCTTCAGTTCAGGTGAGCTGCCAATACAAAAATGTTAAAACTCTTTCATTTAGTCTCATTGACTATTGTTTCTGATACAACAGAACATCAATTAATCTATTTCTTGGAATCACTCCAGAGTCTCTGGACTACAAATATTTAAAGCATTTTCTTTCTAAATTTTTTTGTCAGGATCTGATCAGTGAGTCTCAATCACTACGATCTAGTGATAGCTCTAGGAGCCGTTCAAGCTCGACATCTTCTGAAGGAAGAAGATTAAGAGTACAAATCAAGAAACTTCTTCTTTTATAATTGAACACAGAGAGATTTTCAGTATGAAGGTTACTTGACTCTTGTTTTAAATTTCTTGGCAGCGCATGGAAGAGAGGAGATAGAACAGAAGGTTAAAGCTGGTTCATCGGCAAAGAAGTTTCGTTGCTCAGCTATTCTTATCAGTTTTCAAGCTTGCAATTGTTTTTCTTGTTTATTCAATGAAAATTGTCGCAGTCAAACTGTCCTATGTTACTTTTGCAAAGTAGCTGGCTTTTATGCAAGACCATTGTATTGAATGGTGATTTATTGAAGATAATGATTTCAGCAATTCTGCATGAGCAATATCTTAAAGTAGGAATGGAAAAAACAAATGTTAACTCAAAGAAAACTGAGATAGAGTAATGCAAAAGTATGCAGTTGACTCCCAAGGTAAATCTGTCTCTTTTTATCAAAACCAACTTACTAAAGATGGATATTTCTTTTGAGCAAGGAAATTCTATATTGGGATTCCCGAGAATCTTACCTTGTGGCATTAAGAAAAGAGAGCACACGGGAAATTTTCTTATAACACAGATCTGTCACAATATAATTCTTTGTTCTCAATCCCATAAACCTTCCAGTGATCAATGAAATACCGATTCCCACAATTTCTGAGGGGGTTATTCAATGACGAACAAGATCGACGAAGGGTTCAAAGGAAAGGATCTGTAGAAATAGAAGAGATACTTTATATTGGATGATTATGAACTGTGCAGGAGTAGGCTTTATATAGCCATTAGACTAAACTACAAAAAGAAATTAAATCTACCCATGCTTACATAATCAAATCATACATATTATAGCCATAACTCCAGCAATCCTAGAGATTCTTTCCTAGTTCTAACAAGTTGGAAGTAAGCAGCATTAGGCAATGCAATAAGGGTTTAAGAATTTATTATTTTGTCATTATGACAGTAAACTTTTTATCACTTTTCAATATGTGCCATAGCTAGGATGGTTCTCCCATGCAGCAGATATCATTTCCAGCTTGCAAGAAATTAACAAGAATATAAACAACTAGGTGATGTATTCTTCTTACCTTTATAAAGTATATGCAGTCTTCTTTATCACGGAATACTACTTCACTAATATCATGTCATCCAATCTCCAACATGTTGTTGATTGCCATCTATCTCAACAAAGCTTAATGATTTTGAGACGGAGGAAGGACATCCATCACAGATCTGGAATGTAAGAGGAAACTTTGGTACTGCTACGTCTTTATGAAGTATTCTAGTAAGTAATGTATTAACAAAAATATGAATGAAGCACCCGTGCAATACTTAGAAGACCAATATCTTTGGAGAAATCACCACCTTTGTCATCCAAGACTTTGTTACAGTAGCAAGTTGCTGTTTCACTCAAAGTTTAATCGCTTCGAACTGTGTGTAAATTCTCACACAGTCACAAGTGATCATCAGTAAATGGTCAAGGTATTTCTCCGCACAGACAGCAGAAAACTAGTTAGTAATTCCAAAATATCTGGTCTCTTCGGAATTGTTTTTTGAGATACAATGCAATTAATTCCCTGTATGTCCATTTCCTCTGCCTCTTAAATTCCAAAAAAGCCTCTGAGCTAGAGTGGAAATCACCTTTACCCAAAACCTCAAACACAAATGGATCCGTTGAAACAAGTGGAGATTCATCCAAGTTAAATTTACTGAAAGCGAAGTCCAAGTTGCGTCCTAGTCTTTTATCCAGGTAAGCATCAACAACACAACCATAAGTCACTAGATCAGGAACAACACTTTCATGTTTCATATGTTCAAGGCTAAGATGGAGATCCCAGAACAAAGACATTCTCGAAAAGACCACAGCTCTTATATTAAACGTAGTGATATCAGGACGGAACCCGGTTTCCAACATTCTCATAAATTCTCTTTGCAAGCTTTTCATTTTAAAGTTTACGGCGTAAGATAAAAGCAGAAGGTTCCACAAAATATTTCCCACATCCTTCCTACCAAGACCAACATCCCTCAAAAACTCACCTAATCTATAAAACTTTCTTTCTTTCACATAAGCAAAAGACACGGCCCTGATTCCTTCTTTATCAATAAGATGTCTAGACCTTTTAAGACGGTAATAAGCAGTCTCCATCTCAGTCAAGGAACCGAAAGTGCTATAATATATTATAAAGGCATTCCCAGTGGCAGAATCCACCGAGAAACCCCTCGCCACCATTTCCTTCAACGCATACTCCATTAATTCAAGCTGCCCTCGTTTCCCAAAGCAAGTGATAGCCTGCGAGTACACCTTGGGCAATAGGTCCACATTCCTACAACTTACTTGATCAATAACTTTCATTATTTCATCAAAACACCCAATCCTCCCATAAGCATGCATTAAATCGGAAACTAATTGAACACTAAGCACAAAAGAACTATTCAACAGCTCCTCCCAAACCGCCTGGGCCTCGAGTACAAACCCATTATTTGCATAACAGAGCATCAAAGCACACAAAGTGGAATTATCAGGTAAAAGCCCTTCAGATTTCATCTCAAGTACCAGTTTGCGAGCCAAATGAGGCTTCTTTTTCCTACTTAAGGCTTTTACTAATGCAGCACAATCAACAAACCCTTCTAGCTTCCTATAATGAATAATCTGTACGATTAAACAAAAGTAACAATGCTGATTAATGCATCTGAACCGTTAAATTACACAACCAATTTGGAAAATTTCTCAGGACAAAACACATTACAAGTCCCCCAAAAAATCAATAAAAATTGTACCTTTCGCGCCAAGTTCCCATTTTTGCGATGGGTTTGATGAGAACGAACGTTACAATGCTTGAATTTGAAAGAGGCCAGCAAGCTGAGAGAGAGAGTTTCCATTTTTATTTTAATTATTGGTTATTTTTTTCCCCAGTGAGAGATGAGAGAAGCTACTGGCCAGAGATTGTTGATATGGGCTTTGTGTGTGGGCCCAACACCCAAGGCCCATTTGGCCCAAAATAATAGCAATGAACTATAATCGTTAGGTTAGGATTCTATTATTCGTTCTGAATTTGAAAAAATGAATTCGTTTAATAAATAAATTAATTTGATTCGATTCGTTTATTCAATAAATCGAATTTAAATTTAAGTTCATTTATTCATTTATTCGTTTATGATTCGTTTTTTTATTAGTTATTTTTATTTTTCAACTAAGATTCGATACATCATTATCAATTATCATATAAAAATAATAGTGTCTATATTTGGTTAGCTATTTTTAATTAATTTATTAATTATGTATTATATATATATATATATATATATGAAAAATTAATGTAAATAAATTTATGATGTCATAACTATAAATTTAATAATGTCATAACTAAACGAATATACGTATTCGATTCGTTTAGTAAACTAATTGAATACGAATGCTGATATTATGATTCATTTAATAAACGAATTGAATACGAATCCATCATATTTTGATTCGATTCATTAAGGATTCGATACAAATTCGATTCGTCAATTCGTTTTGCTGCCCCTATAATTAACTATTGTTTAAAAAAAAAAAAAAAAAAGATTTGAGTATAAGTATAATATTTATCAAGTACTTCCACAATCATACAAATACCTACCTCAACTTTGAAAAAGTACACCTCCGGCCTCCCTTATATATATACTAGTTTTTGCCCGTGCCTACGGCACGGTGTTACAAAATTAAATGATTTTATTTTTTAATTAAATGATTTTATTTTAACTTTTTATTTTTTAATTTGAACATTTTTGACTTTCTATTTTTTAATTTGAAAATTTTTGACTCTTTCCATCAATCAATTCACTATATTTCCTCCAATTACCAATAAAACGATCTGGGCCATCAATTAAGCCACATAAAGAGAGCCGTTGGATACACTCTCTTTCCTCCAACATCATTCTCCTTTATTATATAGATATATATATATATATAGTTCGATTTAATTAAACCGAACTAAACCGTATCAAACTATTTGAAATTTTGACAAAAACCAAATCGTTCCAAATTTTTAAATCAAATGATTTCAAAACCGAGCCCAAAATATCCACCTTAGCAAATATTAATATTTTTAATGGTTTATTTATATATAAGATTATGCACATATTATAAATTGAGATTATAGTGTATAGCATACTAAAATTATTATGGTCCCCCTACTCTTCCTCTCTTAACAAAATTATATTTGAGTTGAGATAATTGAATTAAATAAATGATATAAAAACAATTTATAACATGATTCGTAATTAATATATCATGTGTTATTTTATCATATGATATAGCCATTTGTAAAACCAACATAATCGAATTGAATTGAACTATCAAACCAAATCAAACAAATCCAACTATTCAATCAAACCGAAATTTGATAAAAACCAAATGATTCCAAACTCCCAAATCAAATCCAAATTTTGACAAAATCCAAATTGAACCAGAAATATCCACCCCTAGTGCTGCATCTGAGACCCACTAATTTTAGTATAATGAGAAATAGGTGTCTTGTTATTAGGGATGGTAAAATCCGGATCCGAACCTGGATCCGACCTTTGGTCACCCCGGATCCGAAATCGGACCCGGGTTAATATATATGGGTCCGGACCCGAGTTTATCCGGTTCGGATCCGGAAACCCGGGTTACTTTTTAAAAAAAATTTAATTGTACTATTTTATATTTATATTTGGATTTTGTCAATTTTATTAGTTTTATTTCAATTATTTTATATTTTTTAATTATATTATATTAAATTATATATATATATATATATATGCATATTATTTTGTATTTTTCATTAAATTTTAATTTAATTTTTTATATTTATATTGTTTCCCGGACCTGGGTCTATCTGGGCCGGACCCGTGCGAACCTGGGTCGGGATCCGGATTCACCCAGGTCCAATTTTTTAAGACCCGGGTCCGGATTTTTTAATTCCGGACCCCAATCGTCCAAGTCCATGCGGACCCCGAGCCGGATCCAGGTATTATTGCCATGCCTACTTGTTATAATGGTTCATTCCTTGGTTGTTTTGAAATATGCAATTATTCATTTGTGTTGTTTGAAGCTAAAATAAAAAATAAAAGGAAGTTAAAAGTTGGACAAAATAAAATTAAATATTATGTGGCAACCAATCACATTATTTTTATTGGGTAAAATAAAGGTAAGTAGCTTTCACTTTTTTTTTCCTTTTTTTTGGATAACTTCTTTTATTTGGTCCACAAAAGTCTCACAAGATTGCTGTGATTTTTTATTTTGTATTTTGCATTGAGTCACATCACAAAAATATAAATAATTTGTTGATTATAAGATGTCAAATATTTTAATCATCAATAGTTTATTAATATTTTGACAAGTGTTATGACATTACCCATGAAGCTTAATTTTCTAACACCTAGCTTTTTTATTTGTGTGATTGATATGCAACTGTTTTTTTGTTTTTTTTTTTTTTAAATAAATTAAAATATTTATTGATTTATTTTCATAAAATTTAATATGCATAAGTTGTACTTTCAAATTTAAAAAAACATATAATGAAAAAGTAATAGCATTATTAGTAGGAAGATTGATTTGTCTCCACTCATTTGTTTTTAATTAATTTTCATAAACTTTAGCATATGCATTAGTTGTACTCTCCATTTAAAAAAAAATGTTATGAAAAAGTAAGAGTATTAAAAATAAGAGGAAGATTTGTTTGTTTCACTCATTTGTTTTTTATATTTCTTAAGAGTAATCAATAATATCGTCAACAATGGAAGTGACTTGATGATATAGGATTCGGGATCTCACATTGAGGTATTGGGTTCGAATTTAGATAGTGCGTTTCTTGTAAGAGCCAGAGACAACCGGAGGTTTTATCTGCTCCGCTTAAGCACGAAAAAGGTGGTTTGACGGTGGAATTTTGAACGATTTAAAAAAAAAAAAGTAATCAATAATATTATATGTATTTTCAGTAATCAATAATATTATAGGTAAACATTATATTTCTATAATGTTTATTTAAATTTTTTTAAAATTATAAATATTTCTTTAATAATTTTTTTTTAGTAAAACTACTTTTTGTCTACTCACCCCAATTTGAATGCAAAATTGACGATTAAGTTAGATTATTTTAAGAAATTTTATATTATAATCATAATTCACACATGTATAGCATTGTTTGACAATATTAATTTTTCTTTAATATTTGCTCTACTTCAAAAGTTAAAAAAAAAAAACCATAATTGTCATATTATTATTGAAATATTAGGACACATAAAGTCACAATTCTATATCAAAATCATTTTAAATTTTTACAGCATAAATCTTACTCAGCATACTTTTTAAATATGAAAATCAATTAAGAATGAGTTGTAAAGACCATAATAAGAAATGTATTTGTACATATTAATTTTGGAAATATAATTCATATCATATCAAATAATGTCATAGATAGTGTGACACTATCACTAATAATGGTAGTTATTATATATCAACGACTTACCATGACCTGTATTTTGGGTCATGCCCCTGGTGTAAAAAACCAACGATTTATCATGATTTGTGCTGAAAAACTTATGATGACACAAAATACAGGTATCGGGAATTAATCAAGGTACGCGTAAGCTGACCCGGACACCTCGGTTATCAAAAAAAAACTTATATTTATCTAAATTAGGGTAAAAAAAATAATCAGAAATTTCAATTTGTTACAATGACACATGCACTATATTAATATTCATAATCTTTCATTGATTTGTAGCTAAATAATATTTTTTTTAAATACTGACCTTTGCATCGGATAATCACAATTTATACCTCAATTACTCATGTTGACGGCTGATTTTGGTCTCGGGGTAATATGGGAATATCACCTCCGAGGTAATCCTCCTTCAACGGTGAATTTGTTTGGTTATGGGGGACCAAAAGCAAATTTAGCGGGAGACGGGAAAACACACCAATCGACAAGGAGATTTAACGTGGTTCGGTGGATTTTTGATCCGACCTACGTCCACGGACAATAACAGGATGGTACTCTTTATTACTCAAATATGCTTCTCGGGTCTCTTCTTTGTTTTTACAGATCAGAGTTTGATGATTCTGATCACTAATTTTTTGATGCCTTCAACTTGTTTTTCTACACTCACTCTACCCTTCTATTTATAATAATACAGAAATCAGACTCCTATTTGTACAAGAATTCCCAATTGGAGATGGTCTCATTTTCCTATCAGGATTCCTAGTCAAAACTATTCCCTTTTCCCATAAGGATTCCTAATCAAAACTACATTTACTTCCTTTATCCTATTAGGATATTAACTTTATTACTTTACCCCATTAAAGTAGGACAACTTATCCCTTTTCCGCAAGAATAGGATGCTTTATCTTTCTGAGCACGCCTCGTCATGTGCTCGGTCTTCATGAACCAAAGTGGTCGGTCTTTACATGTTGTGGTCGGGTCGGCTTTGATGATCTCATCCAGTCAGGGAATTACCCTTATGTCCTCGTCGTGCTGCCTTAAATGTCATAGTGCCTGAAAACACCATCAACATCTGTCCCCTAGTTCTCGGTAACAACGAGTTTGTGAGTTGATGCCGGGAACTAAAAAAAAAAGATGGTGTGCTGATCGCCTAGCCGGTGGTCGTTTCCAGAAATCACAGAGAAATTGTCTTCTCCATCAACTAATTCTTCTGTTTCTATCTTCATATCCTCGGTTATTGGAGATGCTGACCCTTTTCAGAATGATTCTCCACCTCAAAGCAAATTGTTTACTTGGGTCGTTCCATCAGGAGATGAAGTTCCTCTTGTTGTCCAAACTAAAAATGACTCCTCTCTTGTAATATCTGTACCAGAGATTTAGAGGTCCTGACCCCTGACTGATCCAATCTCGATTGTGAGAAGAAAATTTTGCCTCTGAGCTAACGATGATGTGCTCGGTGGCATGTGATCCTGTCTCGAGCTGTGAGAGATGCTCGGACCTAGGGGAATGTTACGTCCCCAGTTCGAAGGACTGACTCGGTGGGACGCAACCCGACCCCGAGCTGAGAACGACAATTGGACTTGAGGGAATGTTACGTCCCCAGTCCGAATGGCTGATTCAGTGGGACGTACTCCGACCCCGAGCTGAGAAAGGCACTTGGACCTGGGGGAATGTTACGTCCCCAGTCCGAAGGGCTGACTCGGTGGGATGTACCCCACCCCGAGCTGAAAAAGGTACTTGGACCAGGGAGAAGGTTATGTCCCCAGTCCGAAGGGCTGACTCGGTGGGACATACGCCGACCCCGAGCTGAGAAAGACACTTGGACCTGTGGGAATGTTACGTCCCCAGTCCGAAGGGCTAACTCGGTGGGACGTACCCCGACCCCGAGCTGAGAAAGGCACTTGGACCTGGGGGAATGTTACGTCCCCAGTCCGAAGGGCTGACTCGGTGGGACATGGCCCGACCCCGAGCTGAGAAAGGCACTTGGACCTGGGGGAATGTTACGTCCCCAGTCTGAAGGGCTGACTCGGTGGGACGTACCCCGACCCCGAGCTGAGAAAGGCACTTGGACCTGGGGGAATGTTACGTCCCCAGTCCGAAGGGCTGACTCGGTGGGACATGGCCCGACCCCGAGCTGTAAGAATCACTTAGTCCTGGAGGAATGTTACGTCCCCAGTCCAAAGGGCAGACTCGGTGGGACATCGCCCGACCCCGAGCTGTAAGAATCACTTGGTCCTGGGGGAATGTTATGTCCCCAGTCCAAAGGGCAGACTCGGTGGGACATCGCCCGACCCCGAGCTGTTATGATCACTTGGTCCTGGGGGAATGTTACGTCCCCAGTCCAAAAGGGCAGACTCGGTGGGACATCGCCCGACCCCGAGCTGTTAGGAAGGGCAGACTCGGTGGGACATCGCCCGTACCCGAGCTGTAAGAATCACTCGGTCCTGGGGGAATGTTACGTCCCCAGTCCAAAGGGCAGACTCGGTGGGACATCGCCCGACCCCGAGCTGTAAGAATCACTTGGTCCTGGGGGAATGTTACGTCCCCAGTCCAAAGGGCAGACTCGGTGGGACATCGCCCGACCCCGAGCTGTAAGAATCACTTGGTCCTGGGGGAATGTTACGTCCCCAGTCCAAAGGGCAGACTCGGTGGGACATCGCCCGACCCCGAGCTGTTAGGATCACTTGGTCCTGGGGGAATGTTACGTCCCCAGTCCAAAAGGGCAGACTCGGTGGGACATCGCCCGACCCCGAGCTGTTAGGAAGGGCAGACTCGGTGGGACATCGCCCGTACCCGAGCTGTAAGAATCACTCGGTCCTGGGGGAATGTTACGTCCCCAGTCCAAAGGGCAGACTCGGTGGGACATCGCCCGACCCCGAACTGTAAGAATCACTTGGTCCTGGGGGAATGTTACGTCCCCAGTCCAAAGACAGACTCGGTGGGACATCGCCCGACCCCGAGCTTCAAAAATCACTTGGTCCTGGAGGAATGTTACGTCCCCAGTCCAAAGGTAGACTCGGTGGGACATCGCCCGACCCCGAGCTGCAAAAATCACTTGGTCCTGGGGGAATGTTACGTCCCCAGTCCAAAGGGCGGACTCGGTGGGACATCGCCCGACCCCGAGCTGTAAGAATCACTTGGTCCTGGGGGAATGTTACGTCCCCAGACCGAAGGGCTGACTCGGTGGGACGTACCCCGACCCCGAGCTGAGAAAGACACTTGGACCTGGGGGAATGTTACGTCCTCAGGCCAATAAGCATGACTCGGTGGGACGTAACCCGACCCCGAGCTGTAACAAACATCGATCTCGGCGGTACAAGAGCAGATCCGAGCCGGAAAGAGGCATCGGTCTCGGCGGTACAAGAGCAGACCCGAGCCGGAAAAAGGCATCGGTCTCGGCGGTACAAGAGCAGACCCGAGCCGGAAAGAGGCATCGGTCTCGGCGGTACAAGAGCAGACCCGAGCCGGAAAGAGGCATCGGTCTCGGCGGTACAAGAGCAGACCCGAGCCGTAAAATATATATCAACAAAACGGACTCGGCGGTACAAGAGCAGACCCGAGCCGTAAAAAAAATATCAAAATCATTGTATAAGCCATAACAAACAAGCATAATCAAATATCAACCTAAGTCAGAAGAGGTTATACTCACCTTTTTGGGATCTGTTGCCTTTCTTGCAACTCTACAAGGGCCACTACAAGCTAGGCTCTTCTTAATACATCCTCTCTGCATCTCAGCATTCCACGCATCCGACCGGATGACTTCCGCTATCAACTTGGTCGACCTCAAAAAACCGAATGGCTATGTACACACTGAGATAGCCTTCTTTCACCAAGTCTTCCACCTGCTCCCGCAGGTCTCTGCACCCATTCGTGGCATGTCCCCTTACGTTGTGGTCCTTTCTCTAATGGTGTTCCCTCTTCGGGATATTTTCTCCTCGTTTTCTAATAGAACGAATTTTCGGGCTACCTCCAGTGCGGTAGCGTAGTCTGGTGTCTCATGGATCCTCAGGTGGGTCCACAGTTTCCCGACCCTTAGGGCCCCTTTCAGACTTTCCAGGGCTTCTTGGGATTCGTACCCTCCGACCTCGAGTACAGTGTTGTGATACCTTTCAATGAAGCTTTTCAGTGTTTCGTCGTCTCCTTGTTTCATGAGCCTTAGTTCTCCTATTGTTTTTTTAGGGGTGCAGGCTCCTTTGAAGTGCCGGATAAACGACTTCTTAAGTTGGGAGAAGCTCTGAATGCTCCCCGGGGCCAGACTTCTATACCATAGGATGGCAGGCCCACCTAAAGTTAAGGGAAATACTTTGCATATGGCGTCGTCCGTTACTCCATGTACTTCCATCAGGAGGACAAAGTTTTCGATGTGGGATTTTGGGTCGGAGTGGCCTTTGTATGGTGCCATGGTCGGCATGTTAAATCGCTTTGGGAACTGTGCTGACCTTATCTCTTCCGTAAGGGGAGACCTCTCTTCCTCGCCCCGGGTGTCTTCCGCGCCGGTCTTGAGGCCTTCTCCCCATCTGGTCATCTCTTTTCTCAACCAAGACTTTATTTTACGGGTTGTGCCCCTGTGTCGCCTTCTGTGTCTTTCTGTTCGCCTGTCGTTCCGGGCGTGGCGTTCTTTAAGCCCGGAGGTCTCCTGTACGTCTTCGTTGTACTTTCTATCTTCCCTCTCAGAGCTGTAAAATCTGTCGGAGGAGGGGTCGGGTGATTGTTCCTCCTCTTCTTCTTCTCATGTGTCTTCTGATCGTGGCTCTCTTCCTACCACTTCAGATCTTATCCCATAGGGGCCTCTCTTTCTGGGTCCCTCGTTTTCGCTTACATCTACTACTCTTTTCCCTCTTTCCCTCTCTTTCCTCCTCCGTCCGGTCCCGGTTTCAGGTTTCTCGTTGTTTGCTTCTTCCATTCTTTCTAGTCGATCCATCATAGACCTCATGCTATCTTCCATCTTTTTCATCCAGTCCATTGCCGGACCTCCTGGTTGGTGATTTCCGCCCTCCGCCATTTGTCTTATCACGTGAACTGCTTTTTGTGAAGTTCCCCACAGACGGGGCCAACTGTTGACGGCTGATTTTGGTCTCGGGGTAATATGGGAATATCACCTCCGAGGTAATCCTCCTTCAACGGTGAATTTGTTTGGTTATGGGGGACCAAAAGCAAATTTAGCGGGAGACGGGAAAACACACCAATCGACAAGGAGATTTAACGTGGTTCGGTGGATTTTTGATCCGACCTACGTCCACGGACAAGAACAGGATGGTACTCTTTATTACTCAAATATGCTTCTCGGGTCTCTTCTTTGTTTTTACAGATCAGAGTTTGATGATTCTGATCACTAATTTTTTGATGCCTTCAACTTGTTTTTCTACACTCACTCTACCCTCATATTTATAATAATACAGAAATCAGACTCCTATTTGTACAAGAATTCCCAATTGGAGATGGTCTCATTTTCCTATCAGGATTCCTAGTCAAAACTATTCCCTTTTCCCATAAGGATTCCTAATCAAAACTACATTTACTTCCTTTATCCTATTAGGATATTAACTTTATTACTTTACCTCATTAAAGTAGGACAACTTATCCCTTTTCCGCAAGAATATGATGTTTTATCTTTCTGAGCACGCCTCGTCATGTGCTCGGTCTTCATGAACCAAAGTGGTCGGTCTTTACATGTTGTGGTCGGGTCGGCTTTGATGATCTCATCCAGTCAGGGAATTACCCTTCTGTCATCGTCGTGCTGCCTTAAATGTCATAGTGCCTGAAAACACCATCAACAACTCATTTGACTATTTATAAAAAAAATTCGATCAAATGCTGAGCTGGGTTAAATTGTATTAAGATTTTTATAATTTTTTATCATACGTATTTTAATAATAATTTAAATTATTTTTCAATATCTATCGATTATAATTTATAAAAGACTTGATACAAAATCTAATTTAGCACCGAATCTAAATCTATTATAAAACTATAGAATCAATGCTAGAAAAAGGGGAAAAATAGATGATTTGAAAAGACAAGCAAGCAAGAAATAATGGAAGAACAATAATTAAAGAAACCTAAGAATCAAGAATCAAAATTATTATTAGCACATGAGCGGCTTCGATTTGAATTTCATTATATTATTTATATATATGAAAAAAAAAACATGTCTCCTCAAATATTAGTAGAACCAGATATATATATATATATATATATATATATATATATATATATAATACAAAGACAAAACTCGTTTCTAATAGATGTAAAATTTTGGGTCGTATTATGTGTGTGTATATGTATCTACAGACGTACATATATAGGGGCGGAAGGTCCTTAGTATTAGACCCGGCCGGCGGTTCGGTTCCGGTTTGGAACCGAACCGAACCGGCCGGTTCCCGGTTTCACACTTAAGTGGAACCGGAACTGTAAACCGAACCGATCGGTTCCGGTTCGGTTACGGTTCCCCTTCCGGTTTTTTTTTTTTAATAATAAATTTTAAAAATAGAAAAAAATTCTATAAATTTTTTTTTTAGGAACCGTACGATTTCGGTTGGAACCGGTTCGGTTTCGGTTCCGGTTCCGAACCGAAACCTTGGCCGGGTCTACTTACTATCAACCTGAACCCCGGCCCCTATAAATAAATTGAAATTTTGGTTATTCCTAATTATTTCTTAAAATATGATATATAAAAATAGTTCAATTTATTTAACTGTAAAATTATCATATTAGTAACTAGATGAAAAACTCCATGTATTTTTTTTGTAATTAAAATTACAATTATTTTTAGATCATTATATCATTTTTTTTTAATTATTTCTATTAAATAAATCATTGAATTCCTCAAAATTTCTTAATTTTTTGTTCACAATTCTTTTTTAAGTTAAATCTTCAGCTCAATAACTTACATTTTCAACTTATTTAAATGTGTTCTATTTGTTTAGTTGATTTTAGTGTTAAAATATAATGATCAACTAGTAGTTTAACAAAAAAAATAATAAAATGTTATTTTTTCTATAAGTTCAGAAATAAAATAAAATATTTCAAAATTTACAGTAACTAATTATAAAATGTTTAATAGTAAAATATGAATAACTCATGTAAGTATTCAGTAGTATCCCAATAGATTTAAGATATTTCAGATAATATATATAGACTTATAATGAATGAAAAATAAATTATTAATTATTATTATTAATTATTATTAGCACATAATTCAAACTGTTTATATTCCATTTATATTTATGGAAACCAAATGAGTTACAGAATAGGGAGAGTGATCAGAGAGAGCTGAAACTTTTCTTGCTTCTCCTCTCTCTCTCTCTCTCTCTATCTCTATCTCTTTAATTATTATCATCACATCAAATTAAGAAGCTTTGAAAATGGAGAGTCTGAATGTTAATGGAAAAAAGAAACTCACCATGATGATCAACCTTTCAATCTTCACAAACTTAGCAGACTCATTTGCTAATTTATCATATTTAACAAGTACAAGTCCAAATAAATCCCCAAGAAATTTCCAAAACACAAGTAGTGTTGTGGGACTCAGCATAGTAGCTGCCATGAGTCGACTGACAGATTCATCATCCAATCAAGAAAACTACTACTCCATATCAAGGCCTGTTCATATTGTAATTTCCCCATCAGCAGCTAATTATAATTATAATAAGAATCAGAAGAAGAAGAAGAAGGCAGCTGCTGGAGTTGTTAATATTACTGATCATGATGATGAGCTTCAAGCTGTTGTTGATGATGAATTATCTGCAGAGAGTTACACTTGTGTTATTTCTCATTTGGGAAATGATTTGGTGCACAAACGTGTATTCTTTGATCATGATGCTGATGCTGATGATGATGATGATGATGATGATGATGATGAGATTGGCAAATTTAGTGTCTTCTTTGCTTCGAATTCTCCTCCTGTGAAAGTTGGTTTTGAATTCAATAGAGAGTTTTGGAGCAGGGATTATTTTCTCAGTTCTTGCTTTCTTTGCAATAAGAATCTTCATGGACTTGACATTTTCATGTACAGGTATTCTTTTTTTATTTTATTTTTTAAAAAATTTTGTTGATGTTTTTGAATATCTGGGTAGGTTTTTAATCTTGTTTTTGTTTTCTTGAAGTGGGATTTTTTTTTTTCATTTTTTCTTGATGAATTATGATAATTCAAGGATCATAGTCAATATTTTCTTTTCATTTTTCATGTACAAGTATATATATTTTTAATTTATGTTGATGTTTTTGAATCTGGGTAGGTTTTTAATCTTGTTTTTGTTTTCTTGAAGTTGGGATTTTTTGTTTTTTGTTTAGTTTGTTTTCAACTTTCTTGGGAAAAAAAATTCCCTTCTTTGTTTCTAGAAAATTTTCCAAGCAAGATTTTGATTACTTCTTTATTGAAACATTTCTGGGTTTTGTTCTTTTGGAATTGAACTATTTATGTATTAATTGTTTCATCAAAAGAATTTCCTCAGAATCTTGAAAGACTTTCATTTCTTCCCAATTTATTTATTTATTTAGTTTGTAATTTGATTTCCAAATATATCCAAATAAAATTCTTAGTTGTTTCTTTAAAAGGGTCTTTAGCTCATCATCAAAGGTATTGCTTTGCTTGCAAGCTGTTAAAAATTCCTTAGAAAGTAATATGACATCATTTATTTCCATGTCTATAAAAATCTTACAAATAATGTTCATTATTATATATTCTTTTCACTGCAATTAGTATTAAATTTCATAATTTTATGAATTCAAATCTTTAAATTTTTCTCATTATTATTTTTTTTGGTTCCATTAATTAAACACAGAAATGTTTTATAAAAAAAAAAAAAACCAAAGTTGTTGGGTGGTTAATGAAAATTAATTGTTTTGAAAAATCTCATTTGGCTTAGCTCTCATGTGGTTCACAAATTTAGAGATGCCTTTTCTTTTGTTTTTTAATAACTCATGATGGTGAGATGCCAATAATTGATAGTGAAATGCCCAAAAATCTTTCCTCTCTATTGTTTTGTGGTGCTCATTTTCTTGGAACATTGATGATATTTACTATAAAATAAGATTTGTTTTTTTTTTTAATTTTTTTTTTAATTTTTAAAATATATGCACTCGAGGAAAATGAGCGAAACCGCGATGTAGTTTTTCCAAAGTAAATGGAATCATCTTAAGTTTTAAAAAATCATTAACTTTTGTGATTGAATTTGGTAACTGTTAAATCACATTTTCTAAGTGTGATTCTATCTTTTGAAATTACATTTTATTATATAAAAAAAAAAATTGTTGAACTATATTTTTTTTTTAAGGAAATTTTGCTTATTTTTTTAAAAAAATAAAATCATTTGGTGTTCCATTTTGTATGTAGAGGGGAGAAAGCATTTTGCAGTACAGAGTGCAGGGACAAACAAATTAGAAGTGATGATGTGAAAGATAATTGTGGATCTGAAGCTAGGAAACAACTTGATTACTCTGTATCTCCCTGCTCTGGGCTGCCGCCGCCGCCGCCGATCTCTGCCGGAGTTGCCGTCGCATGAGTATATTTTAAAAAATATTAATTAAATAAATAAAGAGCGTTGATACGCCACCTAAATATATGTGGCTGGATCTGTGTAAAATTTCTGTGTCGGTAACATTTTCGATAAATAAAAGTGGAGAATATGAGTTGGTGTAGCCAACACATAAGGGGGAGAGAAATAGAATATAGATAGATTGCAAGAAATTTGCAATAGGTTTAAGAGATTTTGTTACTAAAAAGTTTGGTAATATGTTTGAATTGAACCCAATGAGACATGAATATGCATTTCTATATACCAATAATTATTGATATTTATAATTATTTTGGTTATATATAATTATTTTGTTTAGGCATATATTAAGGAGGGATTGGCCCCTCATTTCATTTGCCCACTAGACCTGGCTACTAGTTCAATTCGATTTCGTTTCGGTTCCAATTTTTTAAAATAATTTTAAAAAATGGAAAATAATTTTTAATTTTTTTTAATTGGATATTATTACCAAATAAATATAATAAAAAAAATTATTTATTTGAATTTTATTTTATTAAATTAAAAATAAAATAAAGAGTGTGAACTTAAAAAAAATTATTTATTTGAACTTAAATTTTATTATATTAATATTGGAACCGTCCGATTCCAACTGTTCGGCTAGGATGAGAACCCTAACCGAACCGTATGAAACCCATTTCGGTTCCAGTTCCGGTTCGGTTTCGATTTCAAACCGGAACCATGGTCGGGTCTATTCCCCACCCGTCCTTTTAATAATAATTAAGGATTATATTATGTTTGGTCCATTATGTAGATTATAATATACACTTATTAAAATATATATTTGTTTGGTTTATTCCCAATACACTTATAATAAGGTTAATGAATATTGTAATCCATGTTGTTTCCCCATTATTACTTCAAACTCACTTTAAAAATAAGGGAAAAAAAAGGTCTAATAATATATTGATTTGATTTGTAAGAAAATAACAAATCATCATCTACTATGTAATTTTTATATACAAAAAAAATACACCAATACATTTTCATACAACCAAAACATTTAGAATAGAAAAATCACAACAGTGATCAAGTTGTAGGATAACTTGTATTTGAAGTCAAGATAAGATAAAATTTGGTATCAAGTTAATGAAATTAAGAATCTAATTTTGGAAGCAAGATGTTGATTGCTTATATGCTGAGAAAATGAGCATATATAAACTGAAAATAAAGTCTTGGGTGGGGCAAACACGACACATCATCCGTGCGTCCAACCAATAAAATCTTGACTCGTGTCCATTCATTTTGAAATGGACTAATCACAATAGTGATTATAATTGCGAGAGGAAATTTAAAATTTACTCAGACTGTCCTATCTAAGACTTTCTCTAGAACATCAATAATGGTGGAATTAAATCTTGCAGCAACCAACAGATGGTTAACATTCAGACTGATTAATCAAAAACCAACAGAAATGCTCACTAACAGTTCAATTATCTTATCGCAATCAAAGACCTTATTGAAAAACTCATTAGCTAGTTTTCTAATCTCTGGTTTTTCATAGCTCGCCTCTAATTACATATTTCTCAACCATCAAATTAGGACAACACTATAGAGTATAGACATCAAAACTTCCAACTGTTTATGCAACGGAAAAAAAAAATCATATAAGAAGTTTTAAAAAGGACAATACAATGTGGTTAATGATACCCGTAACTTTTTAGCGAAAAAGTGTGGTGGCCCAAAGCTGTATGTGGTTGTAATCCAGAAGGGATCTACGCAGTTGCGCTAGTCAATTCCTTTGCAGGTGTTGTTGGAACAATTTTCTGGGGCTGTATGCATGCAAGCAAGCAAAAGATCAAAATAATTTAGTTTTTTCTAAATGGAAAGGGAATGGAGGGGACATTTTGTGAAATTGTGATAACATAATATATGTTTATGTTCGGTTTTGACTTTTACGAACATAGATACATCACAAGGTTTCTGATGCTTCTCTTGTTGGAACAACAGTTTTCGCTAATTAACATGTACACGGTTCACAAAGGCATATTTATTAAAGAGTAAGGAATATGTGATAAAAGATCCAGTAATTTAACAAAATGGCTTATCCTTAAAAACAAGAAATTGCCGGACCTAAAACCCACCAATAATTATATCATTGATAAAAAGTAAAAACTAAAAATGACAGCTACCTTTTCAGTCAAATTCTCAGTTCTCTAAACAGCTCTAAATGTAAAGAAAACTGTTAGGAACAAAGAACGCTATAAGAATATTTATGTTCAGGGGTTATTAGTTGCTTACAGCTTGTAATTCCTGCTCATGCTTTGGAATGAAAGCGGTGTCAACCTTGCCATTTCTGAAGTCCTGTGATCAGGAGCAAAATTAGGCAAATTAGGCAGATCTAGCTAATTCATACCAAAACATATGGCCTTTAAGTAGACGCACACAGCACATGCAAATAATAGTTTACTTACCTCAACATCTAGTATAAGTTTATGGTATTCGATGGTTGTAGGAACACCTGGAAATAAGAGTTAAAAGAAAGTTATATGATTAGCTGGGAAATATATTCGATCAACCTGAACTTTGAAAGATTCCTACGTGATGGACCAAAAAGCAATGTAGAGGTCATAGAATTGTTTTACAGGTGTATAGCGTGCTAAATGACCTAAGTTGATATAAACATAAAGCATAAATAGAGACCTATATTTTACTAAGCTTAATGAGACAATGATTGTCGAAGGATTCAAATAGCACACTCCACCTGGTGGGAAAATGTCTTTGTCTGGTTTGGTTTATAGTGCCAAATGAACAAAAATGCCCATGTCAAACCTTTCCACTAAAATATTACTTAGCATAATAAGACAAACGCTTTTCACAATTTAAGCTTCACTTTTCTATAGGAAGCACATAAATTAAGGCACCTATTTCCAAAGTATACAGACTTACCCGTGATAATAGTGTCATCAAGAGCCCTCTTCATGCGCTCAATTGCCTTTTCTCTTGTTGGAGCCCATACAATGAGCTACAATGAAATACCAAGTTTGCTCAATTAGCGAGAAGACCCATGTCAAAACTTGAACTTTCAAGTAAGATGAGTAATAAAACATTAGAAAGGTAACTTCATATGATGAAATTAGCACGGTAGCCAAAGGATATCGACTGCAAGATAAAACAGAGCGCTATTGAACCTGCATGTGTATTAGCAAGTGGAATACACCAATACAAATAAGCACGCCGTGTCGACACATGATGACATAAACTGCTCGTACATGATAAATACACCAAACCACATAGTGAATTCAGAAACAAGTGCAGGGAAGAACATGGAAAACCTTTCCAAGAAGGGAGTCGTAGCTGGGAGGAACCACGTAATCAGGATATACATGGCTATCCATTCTGACAAATGGACCACCAGATGGCAGGTATGCTGTTATTCTCCCTGTTATCAAGATGAAAAATATGAGTAATTTCGAGAAAGTGAACAAAAGAACTACCCCAACCATTTTAATTTTTTTCAGAGTTTATACCTGGCCCAGGTCGGAAGTTTTTAAAAGGATCTTCTGCGTTGATACGGCATTCAATTGAATGTCCTTGGAGCACGATATCTTCCTGCAGGTAAAAAAAAAAGTAAATATATGTATATATATATATTGGCATTACAGTGAGTTTCTCTTTCGAAAATATCCCTTTCTAGATACCTGTTTGTAGCGGAGTTTTCCTCCCATAGCTACGTGAATTTGTTCCTCAATCAAGTCAACAGAGGAAATCATTTCTGTCACAGGATGCTCAACCTGGGTTTTTCTCAAGAAGATAAATGCTATTTAGTATGTGTTATAAATAATCCCCAAATGCAGATAATTCAAGAACAGAGTATTCAGTAACCAGTAGCAAAACCCTAGCACTTGGACTACCTGGATACGAGTGTTCATTTCCATGAAGTAAAAGGAGCCTCTTTCATCCAAAAGAAACTCAACCGTTCCAACACCAATATAACCAATGGATGCTGCTGCTGCAACAGCTGCATCACCCATGGCTTTCCGCAGTTCAGGGGTCAATGCAGGAGAGGGGGCTTCTTCCAGAAGCTTTTGGTTACGTCTCTGAATAAGTCATATTAAACAGCACTTGTTACTTCAATAAGCTAGTTTTCCGACAAAGTTAATTGATAAAATATGATACAAGAAAGAGAGTGCTCCGGAATAATATAATCGTCAAGACAGAAACTTATATTTTGAATATAGAAAGTAGACACCTTAACACCACAAAATGCCCAGGGTTGTATAAGAAGCCTTGGGTAAGGAATGTACATCCATTCTTCTTTTAAAGGAAACAAGGAAAAGCAAGAAGAATATATTTTCATTTTTATTAATCAGTTTTTATTAGGTCAACTAAAGAATTAATGTTGAGTGATTTCAAGTTATGGCTTGAAAATAATGATCTGACGTCTATTCTATATCTACATATATTTCAAGTACCTGGATGCTGCAATCACGTTCACCAAAGTGGACAACATTACCATATTTATCAGCAAGGACCTGTGAAAACAATATGGTACAGTATGATTTTTTCAGAGAATAAATTAGAACAGAAAAAATATAAATAAAACAAAAAATTTTGCTTTATCCAAAAAGTATGTTACAATTCAATATGGAACAGTGTTAATATATTGATAGAACCCTCCAATTCCTCAACAATTTCACAACAAAAATCACAGAAAACTGAAACTAAAATGTAATTTAATTCATAGAGAACTGAAACTACACGGATAGTTGAAGGTGACAATGAATCACCAGCCCATGCACAACAATTGTGAGGTGTTGGTAGCCTCCCAAATTTCCCCTCCAACCAATTTCCCAATTTTACACCAAAGATAGCATATCTAAAACAAAACAAAACATTTCTAATTTATATCTAAACCCTAATGACTAAATTGACCAAATTACCCTTCCTTGTTTTTTATTTTACCCATGGGTCCTAACATTACTCCCTCCTTTGAAAACAAGTTGTCCTCAACGTGGGAGTGCGGATCTGATAATCGCCTCAAAGGATATCCCAGGCTTGAACGACATTGTTTTGATGAAATCCCAAGCTTCCTCCAGATAGCCAATAGATTTAGTAGATTGATAAGAGTCCAGAATAATCCCTTGCAAAACTGATCCGAAGACAATAGATCCATCAACAAAACCTAACAAATGCTCAACTAGCACCTCCAATTGCTTCGCTTGAGAAGCACGATCATCATCCTCAATGACTACATATTCCACTATATCAACCTCTGTATTCTGTCTCATTACACTCTACTGTGATAACTTCTTCATTCTCATCTTGCTGTTGTGGGTCCGAATGTGCCATCACATCGAGAGTAGGATCATCCTCATTCGCGAACACTGGCTCTACGGCTTCAACTTCTTCACTTCGCTTCCCATCAACCACTGTTCCATTCTTCCCAATGCTTTCACCCTCTGGGATCGACCCTATGTCACCAATATGTTCAACTTTCTCACTAGAACACACATGATTTGTGTGGAATCTCTCCTCACATCTGAAACATAGGCCTTTATCGCGCCGAAACTGAAAATCAACTGTAGAAAGTTGTCTGAATTTTCCCGATCGGCCGTTTGGAAGGTTCTCAGATTTTTTTCTCATTGCTCTCCACCAGGGGTGTTGCCGGACCCGTACATGCCTCTTGAAGTGACGGAACGACATCAGTGTGAGTACTCGAGTTAGTCTTCGATCCTTTTATCTGCTCCTGCAACTTCTCCCACATTGAATCAAATTTTTTCCAAGGAATTTCCACGACGCTATCCAATCTTCTCACATCTGACTGGTACACGAATCCCTTAACGGCTCGAGATCTTTCAGGCTTGCGTGAATTGATCCTTCTCTGTTTTCTGAATTCCGCCAATCTGTCCAATTCCGCTAGTTTCTCTTCCGCCTTTAGGGCTATTTTTTTGACCCCTTCGAGATCAATCACCCTCGAGTACTGTAAACCATCTCGAACCTCAGATTGCAACTCATACAACAATCCATTAATGAAAATGCCTGGTAAATGGTACTCGGATATGTAAGACATTGATCCCACCACACAATCGAACCTGTCAATATAGTCACAGATGGAACCATCTTGTTGTATGTTATCCAATTCGTACGAACTCCCAACATTCCTCATTTTTTTTTTCTGTTCTTCTTAGCAGACAACAGTACTAGGGGCTAAAATGAAGAAATTGAAAATGTCTGAGCTAAATTGCAAAAAACAGAAACTTCAGGGGGCAAATTGTAAATAACCTGCCGGTGGTCGGAAATGCCAAAGGGTGGTCAGATCTGATAGAGTAGAATGTGTTGAGCACGTTGGTGGTGGCGGCGGCGTCAGATTCCGGCCGTATATGGCGGATCGGCGTGAAGAAGACCGCGACAGTGGGTGGCTGTTTCTATCGTTTTCCGGCGATACAGGCATCGATCGGCGGTGACGGCAGGCTGGGTGAAGTCGTCGGCTCGTGCTGAGCCTCTTGGTGGTGATATTCGACGTCTATGACAGCCTGAGACATGGCAGTAAGTGACGGAGTGGTGCAGGGCGTGGTGGTTCTAAGGTTTTTTTGGAGTCGGCGATAGTATAGGTCAGGTCGTCGGCGTCTTCTGAGTTTGTTGGTGGGCATGGTCGACGACGAGGGTGACTGTGGAAGGCGGTGGTTGGTGGCGGCAGTTTTAGGGTTAGGGATTTCCGGCGATTTTTGGCTCCGTTAGTGCTCTGGTTTGAGTCGCCGGCGACTTATTCTTCACTTGGAGGTCACAATCGACGGCGACGTGGTTGTGGTTGGTGAGTGGCGGCAGTGGTTTCTTGAATTTTTTTTTTTCTGGTTGCGATGGTGATGAAGGGTCGCCGGTGACTTCTGAGTCAGATGGTGGTCACGGCCGACGGTGATCAAGGCTGTGGTAGGTGGCGGTGGGTGTTGGCAGTTTTAGGGTTAGGGTTTCTTTATTTTTTTATTATTATTATTATTATTTTTTTCTCAACAACTTCTTCTTCTCCTCTGATCTGCAATCACACAACAATCTTCTTCTTCTCAGATCTGCGATCCCACGATACAGGCCAAGGAGCGTAATTCTCTGATACCAATTGATAGAACCCTCCAATTCCTCAACAATTTCACAACAAAAATCACAGAAAACTGAAACTAAAATGTAATTTAATTCATAGAGAACTGAAACTACAAGGATAGTTGAAGGTGACAATGAATCACCAGCCCATGCACAACAATTGTGAGGTGTTGGCAGCCTCCCAAATTTCCCCTCCAACCAATTTCCCAATTTTACACCAAAGATAACATATCTAAAACAAAACAAAACATTTCTAATTTATATCTAAACCCTAATGACTAAATTGACCAAATTACCATTCCTTATTTCCTATTTTACCCATGGGTCCTAACATATATACATTGAGAAGGTCTGAATAATAGATTATTTAACTTCTCTTCCAATTTCCAGTTGTACAAACTTTTGTTCAGATTCTCAGTTGCTGTAAAACAAACTCATTTGAAAATTCATCAGTGTTGATCTGGCCTACTTTGTTGTTTTTTTCCTATAAAAAACAAAATGCAGGCTGCTTCACGAACTTCAGAAACAGCTGTGGTGGGACAACACCCCAATTTTTGTCCACAATTGCCCATTTCACCAATAGGAATGCTGCAATCACGCATTACCCTTCGAGGCAGAAAAGCATATCTCAAAATTCTTTTTTTTGTGTAATCTCAACCCTTAGTAAGCTTGGGTATAATTTTCTTGGTCAGGAAGAAAACTCGACTAAAATGTGTCCTCTCAGTTCATATTCCATAGATAGAACTAACATGAGTGATTATCTTTCCAAGTCTTACCCAAGATAAACATCAGCAATGATCCTAGGTGCAAGTTTTTCAATAAAATAATTATGAAGAAAAACTATAAGAACACGAGTCAATTACCTGGAATTCAATATGTCTTGGATTTTGAATGTACTTTTCCAAATAAACTCCATCATTTCCAAATGCAGCAGCAGCCTCACTCTTAGCTTGCTGTGAAACAAATAAATTATACAAAACTCATCGCAAACTTCACCGAGACAAAGCATATAAGCTTTTTCTAGAAAACAATTATAGTGAGATTTCAATGATATCTGCCTTGCAGTACATGATTGGGGAAAAATGAAACATATAATAAAACATATCCTTGTTGAATAAAACATCAGCTCCATCAAGACCATGATGGAACACTACTACATGGAAGCAAAACATTGCTGCAAGTATGAGATGTATTTTGAACAAACATCAACGCCAACTTTAAATGATGCAACAGCAGCCACAAGTTATTAAATTAAAATAAAAGAGAAAGAGGTAACCAAAAGCTATAGATCCTCTAATTACATACTTCGGGATTTTGAGAAAGAAGAAAATCACTAACTGCATACAATCGCATATTTATATTAGTATTGTTTGATAGGAGTGATATTACCTCTTTCAAAGGGGCCAAAGGTATAATTTGGATATTCTACTTTTCTCGTTGGAAAATGTCGTATTCAAAGGGGCTAAAAGTATATTTTGATTGTGCTACGGCCTAAGATACACTTTTTTAGAGAGTGCAATTGCCATGGTTTTCTGGTTCTTCAATTTTTACTTGTTTTCATCATTACTTTCAGAGTTTTGAGAAAATCATAAATATATTGTATCAAACCCAAACCCTCATCAAAATCTTTATAGCCTCCTAATACATGTATTCATATAAAACACCACTGCTATTTGTTTCTCTAACATTCCTAACATTGAATCACTTTGTCAGACAACTAGTTTATTCAAAGATCCAGCATATTGGACAAGCATGTCTTCCATTCTTGATATAATCCGGCCGAAATTAAAAAATAACAAGCACACAAACGATATTAGCTACCAGTTTCATACGGAATAAGAATAGCATAAACTTGTTAATACAACAATATAAAATTGTGCCAACAAAATTCCTCACTGGACAGTGGACACCAACTCTAAGCTCAAATTTGAATAGTGGGAAAGGATTGTTCTTTAATAACTATGGAGGAAAAAATAAGAAGAATTTGAAAAAATTAAATGAGACACATCCTTTGAATAACCTCATGGAAGCAACTCGAATTAAGGGCCATACCTGAAGCAACTTAACAAATTCATCAGGTTCATTAGCAAGACGCATTCCACGTCCTCCGCCACCTGCCGTTGCCTAAAATACATAAAACAATTTTCAATAATTGAAAGATCTAATTTCCTGTCCTTCGTTTCATTTGATTGCATATACGTACTAAGAACAAAATCAGAATCTTGAATCTCTGCATACCCACTCCCACAATCTTTCATGATATTTTACATTTTTTAAAACTTTTTCCTATCAAGCTGTATCAGAACAAGGCACAAGATATTGCGAGAGGAAATATTGACCTTGATCATCACAGGAAATCCTATTTCATGGGCTAGCTTGACAGCTTCCTCTGTGCTCTGCAATGACAATTAACACAACACTTAACTAAATATTCACAAAATTGCCTTTTCTCACTTCTTGGAGCCAAGTGTGATACCTGTAATAATCCAGCACTTCCTGGTACTGTAGGAACACCTGCATTCTTCATTGTTTCCCTGGCAGTTGATTTGTCACCCATAATGCGGATACTGTCAGGCTGACAAACCAAAAATTCAACTTTTTTTAATCAAATATCGGAGCAAGAGATAACTTCAAGCACCAATTCTTTCTTTAAAATTCACAAAGTTACAGGTCAAAGAACCATAAAAAGGAAAATATTCTGCTAATTTCTACCAAACTTCCGTACTTGCACCAGTTTTATTAATTATAAAATCAGAACTTTAAGCTTTTTATTCCAAGTATCAATTGTTTGTCAAAAAAGGTATTAGAGCTACTCTCTTGAAAGATTCCATTATAAGGCCGCCTGATTTGATGTACTTACATTTGGGCCAATAAAGTTAATTCCATGCTCTCTGCACATTTCAACAAAAACTGCATTCTCAGCAAGGAACCCATATCCAGGATGCAGCATCGTGCATCCTCGGCTAATAGCAGCAGATAGCACATTTGGAATCAACAAATACCTGCAAAAAAAGACAATTTTAATCAATAACTTATTTCACAAATCGAAGCAATAGCAATATATCAATGATGGTCCACTAATGGGGTGCTTACGATTGGCTACTAGGAGCTTCACCAATGCAAACAGATTCATCAGCCAATTTAACATGAAGGGCATCCTTATCAATGGTGGAATAAACAGCAACACAAGGTATCCCCATTTCATGGGCAGTCCTAATAACCCTCACAGCAATTTCACCTCTATTCGCTACCAGAATCTTCTCCTGACGACACGTCACATTGAGAGCTCCGCCACTACCACTACCACTACTACTAGCACGCCCTTTTAACTTACTAACACCAACTCCAGCTCCATAACCAGAACCATAAGCATCAGCTACTTGCCTCGGGAAGCTTATAATCCTACTACCCATCATGAAGCTACATTGGGAACTCCTCATAATCCCCTTATTATTCCCAAGAAACAAACCCTGCAATTTTTTTTTTTTTATCAAACAAGAGTAAAGGAGAGAGTCAGAGTCACATCACCTTTGATTAGAAAGTGAAATGAAAAATAATAACGTACTGGAGATTTGGTCATGGCCGTTGACGTGGTCATGGTCATGGAAGCGTCCATTGGAGACAAGATCTGAAGCAGAAAGTGTGAAGATTTTGCAGGGAGTTCAGGAGTTGAGAATAAAAAGTATGAGATTTTAAGTGGGGGAGTTTGACGATGGAAACGAGGGAACTCGCTAATCGAATGCTCCGCCTATTTTTTATTGGCTGCCTTGCTTTGCTACTCTCCAATCACCATCTGCCATCTCATCTCCATCGGCATGTGGGGTCCGATATATTAGGAACGTATAAAAAATATACGTGTTAGTGGGACGAAGCGGATAAGGATATTGATATTTCCGTTCAAATAAAAATAAAATCTTCATATGAATGGGAACCGCATAGGGCCTATAAAACCTGATATATTAGAGTCGGATAATAATCAAATTTTCATACCCCGTTGGTTAAACAAGTCGGGTATGAGTATTGTCATTCTCATATTATATGTGACTCATTGCCATTTCTAGCGCTAAGCCAATCTTATTTTATTGTTCCTCAAGTTGAGGTGATGCGTTAAATCAATCTTTGTGGGTTTAATGAGTCTAATGAGTCCTATAATTTTAATTTAATTTAAAAAAATTATTATGAGATCACATGAATCTACCTACTCTGATAAATGACACAACAGGATTAGCTTGACGCATTTGTTTAGCTTACTCATGCAAGTATTTTCCTTTTTCAGAGAAATGGTGTGTGGTTGGTTTTGGTAATTGGTCAATATAGTCGGGTATTTTATATACCTAATCGAAAAACTATCTAATATTCAGAGAATATTGGATAGTAATTAAGTTTATGTTTTAACTATCTAATTGATTTAAGTCATTTCAATATCGAATATCCGATAATAATAACTTTTATCTATTACAAAACTAACTAATTTTTGGTTAAATCCATCCGAAAAATCTCATGTTAGTTAAAGATGATCAATTACTTATAAACACATTACATGTTCAATCCTAAAATGAAGTTCCCTTAAATAATACTTGCATTACCATTCTTGGGGCGTATGATTGCAAAATTTGTGACGAATTTTGAGATGCAACCTCAGCTGTTTTTTCAGAAAATTTGATTATGTTTATCCTTCATCAAGGATTCATGAAATTATTCACAGTGGAACAACCATGTGAATTTTATAATTATAGATTTTGACCCCCCAAAAAAAAAAAAGTTCTTATAAGGTTAAGAAAAGTCGTAATTAGATGGAGAAAACCAACTTAAATAAGATATATCTACCACACTTATATACACGGGAGTAGAGTAAGAGTTTGTTTTGATTAATCGCAGAATTTTTATTTTTGATTGATTTTAGAATTACTTATCTTTTTTTTTTTCCACATTTTTCTTCTTTAGAGATTTTAATCGAGGCCGTGACGTAAGACAAGGAACGCGTAAAGGAAAGGGAGACAGAAACAGTCACCCTTCGGCCCGATCCGGCCGAAATAGCAGGGTTAGAACAATGAAGCCAATTCATTTGGGAACCTGCGGATCCACTCATCTCTCTCAACTTTATAATTGTTTAACTGTATTTTTCATGATAAATGGATAACTTTTAATATTTTTTAGGATATTGAGAAATGAATTTTAATTTTTTTTTTTTTTTTATCAGTAATGCAAAATGTCAAAACTTTATTATTCAAGGAGCAATTTGCTACCAAATTCCCATAACCAAATAAGGCTCCAGAGAAAGATGGGCATTGATGAATATGATCAACTAAAGCAGGTACAAACCTTTCTAATCATCAAGAACTATAATTCCTGCAACAACACAATAACCATTGATACACTACTGCTTCCGGTAACACCTTTTCTAAGAGCAAATACATCGATTAACTCATAAAATAATATTCACAACAAAATTCTCCTACTCTCTACGAGTGCCACACGATACAAGCAGATGTGTAAACACGAGCATGTCGCCAAGACAATCACAAAACATGGAGATAAAAACTGATGTAAATGTTCTTTTTCCTTTTCCTCGAGGTTTTCTCGAATCCCAAAATGAAGCTTACCTGGTTATCCCGCAGCACCTGATGCTCCTTCGCTTCTTCTCTTGAAACACGGCCTAGTACACACATTAACCACTTTGTCGACCAAAAAAAAGGAAATATTATACTAGGCCTCAGAGATCTTGACTACTATTTCTGGATTGACCAGGTTCTTGTTCTTCGGCTTTGAACTTGGGCTCAATAGAGATTGGACTACTTCTGTACATCTTTTTCCGTGCTCTCCTTGCTTGCTTTGCTGGCCGAGGATTGAGATCAGAAATGGGAGCTTCAACGGGTGGAGGTAGGAGAGTTGGTCTACCAAGCTGCAAGTCTGTACTGTTATCTGGAACTACCCAAGAAAGGGGATTCACTGCAACAAAACAAGGACAGTTTCATTAGTTGTGTTGACTTCTTTCGACGTGATGGCATACAACTGGTCAAAGTCTATAGATCGAGGTGGCCAAGCCTTAAATATCAATTTGGACTCGCAGACAATAGCAGAAGAAGATGCGAGTATGTGACATCCAAAAACTACATGAGAAACTGACACGAGAAAACAGTTTAAAGCTTTTAGGAGAACCGGGAACCATCCAAAACCTACAGAGATAATATAAAACACAAGCAGCCAGCAATATAAAGAACCTTATCAAAATAAGTTATTAAAACATCCCCTTGCAAGACTCTTTAAAAGAGCTTCCTAGCAAAACCGCCTTGCTTCTCATTTTAGCAAATAAGAAAAGGAATGGATTTTAAAAACTGCTTTCCTGGAAATCAGTTTTACTGCTGGGAGAGATACTTCTGTTAAATATTGTCAAGACATCATGAAATAACTACCTGCAACAATCTATTTCTTATAATGTTGAATCAGGTTTAAGAATAGAAGCCAAATATATTTCTTCTTTGTACCTTCCTTGGGTTCAAGACCTTTAGGAGCATCGTGAGAAGTGATCGCACAAGGAACACGCTTTCTCACATAGTTTTCCTGCAAAGGCTTCGGGATTTGAAATGAAAATTTTGACATAGTTACACCATCTCTGGCATACTCGGGATGCTCCAACAAGTACCTACAAGATCGTAGCACAAAATAAATAATGAGAGAGCAAATATGTTAGAAACCTACATGAGACACTCCTGAAGATATCAAACTAGACAAATATAAAATAAGTTAACATAAGACGAACATATAGCAGAAAAAAAACAAAACTGAATACTGGTTCACTGGAACACACGTACTTCTGGACCTCCACCATTGAGCGGAGTCTCTTGCCAGATGGCGCTACGTAATACCTGAAAATATTAAAAATAATAATAATAACAAAGTTCATTACTGAAATAGTGAAATGGCATATCTTTAAGAGGGGCTTCAGTTAAGTAAACATCAGTGCACTTCCTAGTACAATATCAAGCTACAACACCAATTTGGATTTGTGAGTGCCAAGTAGTTCAGTTGGTAAAATCTCTTAGTTGAAACAAGATCGAACCCCGCTCACATGGGCACGGAAGAGATTTAATTACAAAACTTGGGTAATTTGTCCTTAAAAACCTCAGCTAAATAAAATAATCAGGAAATCATTCTGTTTTCAAACAAGCTGCATCACTGCATCCTAGTTAGGTTGCTTGCTAGTCTTAGTTCCATGGATTTTAGGTAACTTTTTTGGTACATATCATTTATTTAGATTACATAGGTGTCCTCTTCATTTCATTAAACTAGACAGGGATTTAACATAATTATACTATCAACTAAGAGAGACTCATGCATCAAACCTAAAAAAATGGCAGCAGTCCATGACTTTTATTTATATGAACCCTCATTGATCAACATGTAAAAAGTAACAAATGGAAGACAGAGAGGACACAGCTAAGCAACAAAAATATCAAACTGAATACTTTGTACACAATGAGAAGCACATTGCTTGCAATCCAAGATTCTGAGACCAATATCATATGAAAAACAAGAGTAAAAATAAGAAAAAATTGAGATGGTAATAAACCTGGTAACCTACCAATAAAAAAAAAAGAGAGAGATAAATAAATCAAATAGGAAAGGACACATACACATCTGCAAACTTGGTACTTCCTTCACCTCTGATTCGCAGTAGCCGTTGCCAACCAGGAGGGGGTTGAGCGATATTGGGTTTATCAATAGCCCAAAGCCGGCTACCATCTTGAGAGATGTCTGTTGGATTATCACATGAAATATCAGGCCGCCATTCACGACCTTTTTCGCAGATAAAAGGATTTTCTAAAACATGCTCACGTATTTCTTCATATTTCTCCTTTGTTGGGACGAGTCTCCATTTAAAACAGTTGGCACACTGGACAGTGAATGCCCCAACAGATGGCAAAACTCTTGACTGCATATTTGGGCCTGAGTATCTCCCAGATGGTGCACGAGTATACTGAAAATGTTGTGGGACAGGCCCAATTTCACCTGTTCCATTAGCTGTGGGATCATAAAGCACCAATTGTTTAGAGGCATCCCCATTAATTTGGTCATTTCCATCCTGTGTCTCATCATATTCATCTTCCGAAGCTGATGATGAAGTGGTTGAAGAAGACACGTCTACAGGTTCCCGCATAATTTTATCCAGGGTACTTGCGAAACTTGAATCAGCAAATTTGTTTTCTTCCTTCTCCATCCCAACAGAAGCTTTTCCAGAATGCGGATGTATCTGAATAGATCCCAACAACCTGTTACATAAAACACTGCTGAGAGTAACAATATCTCAATAGCAAAATTCTTTAGATCCCACGATGCCAAATTGCCAATCACGAAGCTCAGGTATAACTATATTTTTGTTTTACCATATCAACAAAAGTTCAAAAGATCATGTTTTATCATAAAAGACGGCACATATAAGCAGATAGCCAGTTTCTAATAGAAAAGTCTCCACAACCTCATAACAAAAGATTGCACATAATCGGGCTACAAATTTTCATGCGATTCGAGGATTCAATAAATCAGTAAAGAAGTTTAACATAGACTTGCCAATACTATTATTCTCAGACAACACTAGGCAAGAGTCATATTCTCCTTGTCTAACTGATGCTTATGGTATAAGCAGATTAGATGAACAAATTGACAGTGCTTGGGCGACACCGGGAGTGGGCTGCTCATGCCCAAGCTCAGTGCCGATCCTATAATTTCTTATATTTTCGTTTAAAAATATAGTAATAAAATATTTAATCCACCAATATTACATGAAAAAAATAAATTTTAGCCACCTCTCGAATAAAATCATTCCTCCGCCCTGTGCAAGTAAGCATCCTCCTCACACACACACCAAGTAAAAATGTTTAAAATTTCTGCCATCATACAAGAGCATCAAGTTTTCTGACAAATTAAAGCAAACTCATCCTCATTCCAAATTTCCCACATCCACTAAAATATTTTATAACATGAAACTTAAAATTCTAATATCAAACAAACACATTGCACATAAGTGCAATGCCAGCAATATACACACATCTCAAATAATAACTAACCTGTTACAGAAGATGAAAACCGAAAGCTAATAGTTTTATTCAGATCCAAAAATAAATAAATTTCTATAGAAATTCACAATACATGAAATGAAAATATCAACATAACAAAAATAAATAAATAAAAAAAGTAATGAGATGCTTATACAAACGTTCAGTTAGGCAGTACGGAGATCAGACATCAGAGGTGATGAATCAAACAAAACTGAAAAGAGAATAAGAAAAAGAGAGATCTTAGTGTATGATGAATCAGAGCCGTTGATTAAAAAGCAAATCAAAGTACTTACAGATGTCAAATGATCATATGTAGTTGCAGGTTTCCCTCCCCTTGTTCCCTCTCCTCGGTAATAGAGAGAGAGGAGAAATATATTTACGAAGTCCGAGACCGAGGGAGATGTAATGAGAAAAAATATATATATTTTTCGTGTCGAAAATTTAATATCGATTATCGTATAAGAGAATAATTATATATACATTATTTTATCTTTAAATAATTGGGTTCGTGTTAAATTTAGGTAAATATAGACGATCTATTTAATAATTCTATCAAAAAATTTAAATGCGAATTATATTTATTTAATAAATGAATATTATACCATCGGATTAATTTTATTATAGTTTTATTTTAAATCTTCTGATTTATTTATTGCAAATGTGAGAAAATGAATGGAACATGAATATCCATTTATGTTAAAGACAATAAATTTTAAGATCTAGTGGAGTTTGTAAATGCCAAGCTAATTATGGTAATTTCTTTAATTAGGTGTTGAGGTGTACTCTAAATCATTATCTAGAACATGTAATTACAACGTGGCGACAAAACAGTACATTAAATATAATAATAATAATATTATTATTATTATATTTGTAAAATTAAAATACAAAGTTTGTTGTACTCTTGAATTTTGTGATACAACTATGTAATATTAATAATGTAATAATAATGTCAATAATTACTAATGTTTTTTTTTTTTGAAAATGCAATAATTACTAATGTTAAGGTTGTCAGATTATTTTTTTTTTTATAAAAACATGAAACAATCAAAGATTTTACCTGTTTTATTTAAATCCGAGTCGGGTCGTTTCAAAAAAAATACTAATGTTAAGGCATTTTGTTATTAAAATGGTTAAAACCCACTTATATTTTTGTTTTAAAATTTGACTCAATCCCTTGAGAGGAGGGTGATACAAGTCAATGAGCAACGGTGGGCTCCAAACTCATCAATCGGTGTTTGCTTTGTAAGCAATCGTGGAGCTGAAGGAGACAGAGCCACCAGTTGTTTGGTCTTTGGCCCTACTCATGTCTTGTTCGGATCAACCATTTTTTTTTGGGTACTTTTCAGTAGGATGGCAAAAGCCCGCCTGGCCCGACTGGCTTTATATGATCTTTTAAGGGCTTGTAAAAGAATCCGAGTTGGTTCGTGCTCGATTTTTATTAATATGTATCATAGTGTAGTTGAAACGACCCGATTCATATGCATCATAATGTAGTTGCATAATTTGGTTTGATACATCATTGGGATGATAAATTTGGGATAAGTCTGATGAAAGGAAGTGCGCAATCAATATTAAACCTGACCATCGGTTCCGAATCGGAAGTCGAAACCGAACCATCCGGTTCCTGATTCCACGTTTGTGGAATTGGCACCGAACCGTTCGATTTTTTTTTTATTAATTTTAATTTTAAATTTGAACTTTTAAAAAAAAATAAAAATGAGATTTCAAATTTATTTAAAATTATTAATTTAAAAGTGATTAATAACACATCCGCTCAATATTTGACAGCACATGCACATCAGTAGGGGTGTTCATAGGGTCGTGTCAACCCGCGATCCGACCCGACCAGACCCAATGTGACCCAACCCGACCCGCGCGGGTTCAAAAAAAAAATTGCAAAATTTTGACCCGACTCGACCCTAAATTTTCGGGTTGCTCAACGGGTTTGATCCTCTTGACCAGACCCTATACAAATATATTATTTTTCTAAAATTTTTATTATTTATTATTATTTTTAAAGTTTTTACTATTATTTCATTTGTTTTTTTATTTTTTTGTATTAAAACTTTATATATATATGATATTTTTGGGACATAAAATAACTAATATTAATATTTCAAAATAATTAATTCATTTTAAAAAAATTATTTTTTTTAAAATGACCCGACCCCGATCGGGTTCCACTTCTCCGCGACCCGACCCGCGACCCGATTTTTCCTTGGCCCGACCCGATCGGGCCTAACAAAATTTCAAAAAACTCGATCCGACCCGTGAACACCCCATGCAAGATGAAGATGCAGGCAGAGCATACAGGAAGTTCCTTTGATAATTCTACTGTTAATTGTAGTTTCAATTCTGGTTATGATACAGAAGCTTTGGCAATGGAGCTTCGCGTTGCTGCTTCTGTCATGGAAACTGCACTCTTTGATGCGGTTTATTGGTTATTGTTAGAATTGCATTGCATGAAAGTTGCATATAGCAGCCATATGCTCTTTCACATCATACCCTTGTGCATACATAGATGTTATAGAACATATCATTAATGCAAATATTCACCGTAAGAAAATACGAAATTGCCGATCGAACAAAATAAAAAATAATTTTTGATCAATTACCGATCAAAATATTACCAAGCGAAATTACTGATCGAATTTTTGAGTTTACTGACGGAATATACGATCGATATTCTTCAATTTATGTAGTGACTCGGTTTTTTTTTAAACATGAGAATGCCCTTTGGATCCCTTTACTATTAAAAAGTAAAGGTAAACATTCATTATTATTTTTTTTTGTTTTATATTTCCTCTTTAATCTTATAATTATCTTTTCTTATATTCCTCCTACAAAAATCGTAATAATTCTGTTGACGGCTGATTTTCGTTCTAGGGGTAATTCGGGAAAAACCAATCCTCGAACAAATCCATATCAACTGTGAATTTGTTTGGTTTGGGGGCCAAATGCAAACTTAGTAAAAAAATGGAAAACACACGGACAAAAATAGATGATTTAATGTGGTTCGGTGGTATGGATCCAACCTACGTCCACGTACACAAATAAAATGATATTTTTATTACCCTCGGGGCCAGACCGACCTGCCTTATCCCTTTCTTACATTAAGTTTTTTAGAGATTTTTACATGTTATGGAAAATAAGAAATATTAATCCAGCGATCTTCGTGAGCTGAGTCTTCTTTCCCTTTAAATAGTGCCACTGGATTTACGGTAACTCCCACATGTGACGTCGGCCTCGTTTCCCTGTCATTATTGCTCATTATTCGTATATTATTGCCCATTACTCGGACGTTACTACTCATTACTCGTATGTTATTGCTCATTACCTGTGCGTTACACCCATCCAACGGTCTGACAGCTCTAGGTTTCATGTATGGCTTACGTCATTCATACATGTGCATCAGATTCAGCAACCCCAACCTAGGTAGATCGACATACCGAGGTGATCAGTGTTCGATCCCCTTCCTCTCTTCTTAACCAGGTCGGGTCGAAAATCCATATGACTTCTTCTGGTCGGTTTTGTGTTATAATGATATTTGAATATGGGAACCTCTCACCAGGTCGGGCCAGTCTTCATCTGCACAAATATTACTGAATCTGATCCCTAACACCGCATCGGTCTTAGCAGATATTATTGTGCTTTCAAATCTTTTAGTTATGCCCTCGGGTTGCCTTCTTGCATCCCAGACTCGGATCCCTCTATTCAACCTCTCATCATTGCAATGACTTTGACCTTTTGTCTGTTAACTACAATCTTCATTCTACCCTTCCTATGGATTCCGTCTTCTTGGGAGCTGAAAACCACTATCAACAAATTCACTTCAAAAGTAAATCAATAGCAAAAATCAACACCAGATTATTTATCCAATTTGGCAAAATTAAAATTTTATACATTGCCATGTGAAAATGGATCCGATTGGTAATTTCAAAAAATTCGATTAAATTTGAAAATCATAATTCTATTTCTGTTGTAAATAAGATGGTCTATCTTCTTTTATTTTTTTATTTTAGTTTATCCCACATTGCTTAGGGATAATAATCTTAACTTAATTTATTTCTATAAATAGAAAACATCTCTTGTATTATTTATTTTTTTATTATTAAGAATCAATAAGAAAAGTTTACAACATTCAATGTATTTTTTCTTCTTATTTTATAATACGTTATCAGTACGAACGCTCTAACCAACTGAGAGATGAATTATAACAAATTAGACCTGAAGCCAATTCATATCCGTAAGTGGATTTGATAATTGATGATGATCTAGTTGATCATGATATTACAATTGCTTTGACCGATCAAACTTTTTTTATGATGATTTTCGCCATTATGACTTTTCATCTTCCACCACGCATGCAGTCAGCTCTCATCTTATTATCATTTGGCTAAGCTATTTGCCCAAATGATTAGATTGATGACACAATTCCCAAATTATCCAATCAAAATCTTACGACTAGATCATGCTGGTGAATTTACATCCAAGCTGTTTATCAGTTGGAATCGATGTTGAACATCAAGTTCCACATGTACATACCTAAAATGGATTGACAGAATCATTGACCAAGCAAATTTTGGTAATTGCACGAACTTTGTTATTACATACTCAATTACCAAATTCCATATGGGTCACGCTATACTACATGCATATGCATTAATCCGCCTTAGATCTACAATCACATATTTCCCACCTACACACTTTTGGTTGTGAAAATGTTCCAATTTCACCCTCACAACGCACAAAGATGGGACCATAACGTCGTTTGAGAATATATGTTAGTTTTAATTCACCTTTCACTATTAGATATTTGGAACCCTTGACAGATAATCTTTTTACCGCGTGTTTCAAGGATTGTCATTTTGATGACATAATTTTCCCACCATTATGGGAAAAAAAAGAGTCTTCAGAAGCAATGTGTGAGCTTTCTTGAAAAGTTCACGCCATGTCTCATTTAGATCCTTGCACCAGCCAATGTGAAAATGAAGTGTGAAGGATAATCCATTTGTAATAAATTTCAAATTAATTACCAGATGTATTTACAGATACTGTAAAAATAACCAAGCCCCATATATCAGCTGCTAACACACCAGCCTTGAAGGTTTTTCCTGTTGAACAATATAATGTAAATGTAGTGAATGAATCATTTATTGCACGTCAGAAACATGGTGGACCACTTGTATCTAAAGATACTATTTCCCGTAATAGGAAAATGAAAGATTCATATCTGATTGAAAATAATGCTCGAGCAATTACTATACCCACATCTTCTGAATCACTAGATCTAGAAGAACCGATAGTCCCTGAAAAGACGCTAACCCCTTAAGAGGCTAAAAATTCAAAAAATGAGGAAAAATCTACAAATTATACTTATACAAAATTAGAACGGTGGGATCGAATGTGTTTTCATATACAGTAGCAACTGATATTATAAATGATTTTAAACCTCAAACTGTCGATGAATGTAGGCAAAGACACGATTAGCCTAAATGGAAAGAAGCAATTCAAGCAGAATTGACTTTTTTAGCCAAAAGTGAAGTATTTGGACTCGTAGTCCAGACACCGGAAGATGTCAAACTTGTTGGTTACAAATGGATATTTGTACGGAAACATAATGAACATAATGAAATAATTAGATATAAAACGCGACTAGTTGCTCAAGATTTCTCGTAGAGACCAAAAATTGACAATGAGGTTATGTATTCTCTTATAATGAATACCATTACGTTTTGATTTTTAATCAGTTTGGTAATCTTTGAAACGTTAGACATACGTCTTATAGACATAGTGACAACATACCTTTATGTCTCACTTAACACCGATATATATATTAAAATCCCCGAATGATTGAAAATGCATGAAGCATATAAATCAAAGGATCATAAACTATGTTCAATAAAGTTATAATGATCACTATGCTGATTGAAACAATTCGGACGCATGTGGTATAATCATTTAAGTGAATATTTGATAAAAGAATTATATATAAATGATCATATAAGTCAATGTATATTTATTAGAAAGTCAGAAACTTGATTTGCTATTATAGCAGTATATGTCGATGATATGAACTTAATTGGAACTCCTGAAAAGCTTTTAAAAACTATTGAATATTTGAAAAGAGAATTTGAGGTGAAAGACTTGGGAAAAATAAAATATTATCTTGGCTTGCAAATATAACATAAAACTAACAAATTATTTATCCACCTGCATGTATATATTGAAAAAATTCTCAAACGTTTTAACATAGATAATGCTCATCTATTAAGTACTCTCATGGTAGTCCGATCTCTCGATCTTAAAAATGATCAATTTCGTCCTAAAGAAGATAATGAAGAAATACTTAGTCCATAAGTACCACATCTTAGTGCAATTGGTGCATTGTTATATTTAACTCAATGCACCATACTAGATATTGCATTATCGGTTAATTTATTAGCAAGGTTTAGCTATGCGCCAACTCAATGACATTGGAATGGCGTCAAAAATATCTTATGTAATCTTAATGGGATTAAAGACTTGAGATTGTTTTATTCAAATGAGTTAACACAAAATCCAGGCCGTGTTGGTTATACTGATACAAGGTATTTCTCTGATCCTTATAAGACACATTCACATACAGTGAATGTTTTTACCTACAATAATACCACAATTTCACAGCGATCTACAAAGCAATCTTTTGTTACTACATCCTTCAACCACTCAAAGATACTTACACTACATGAAGCAAGCAGAAAATGTATATGGTTAAGGTCACTTATCTATCACATTCAGAACACGTGCAACCTAAACTCTACCACAGATATTTCAACAGTGATATATAAAGATAATGTTGCATGTATTGCACAAATTAGAGAAAGTTATATCATAGAAGGAAGAACCAAGCACATCTTACCTAAATTCTTCTATACTCATGAGCTATAACAGAGTAAACAAATTGATGTCAAGCAAATATGTTCAACTGATAACTTTGCAGACCTATTTACTAAAGCTTTACCGACGTCAACATTTGAGAAGCTTGTATATAGCATTGGCATGTGTCGACTTAATAATTTATCCCGATGATATCTTTTAGGGGGAGCATTTCATCAGAGAGAGCGTATTCATTGACATCGTGAACTACCGTTTGATAGAAGTGCATTGTACTATTTTTTCTTCGATCAGGTTTTTGTCCTACTGAGTTTTACTGGCAAGGTTTTAATGAGGCAATGTTAGGTCAATTATTGTAAAATTAAAGTGATAGGTCCCAATGAGGAGTGTTGTAAATAAGATGGTCATTCATCTTTTATTTTCTATTTTAGTTTATCCCACATTGCTTAAGGATAATAACCTTAACGTAATCTATTCCTATAAATAAAGATCATCTCTTGTAATTATTTTTAATTTTATTTTTATCGAGAATCAATCAGAAAAGCTTACAGCTTTCAATGTATTTTCTCTTATTTTATAACAATTTCAAAATAGATTGTGTTGACGGCGGATTTTGGTCTCAGGGCAATATGAGAATATCACCTCAGGACAATCCTCCCTCAATAGTGAATTTGTTTGGTTTATGGGGGAACCCAAAGCAAATTTAGCAAAAGATTGATAATGCACCAATCGACAGGAAGATTTAACGTGGTTCGGCAGATTTTGATCCCACCTACGTCCACGGGCACAAAATGGATGATACTTTTATTACTGAGATATGCTTCTCTGATATCTCTTGTGTTTACAAATCTAACCACAATGAGATTGATAATGATTCTGATGCTTCTCTTGCTCTTGATCTTGATTATGATGTCCATGCCTCTTATGCATACTCTACCCTCCTATTTATAATGGTGAAGAAATCAGATTCCTACTTGTACAAGAATTCCCAGTCTAAGATGATTTTCTTTTCCTACAAGGATTCCTAATCAAAACTATCTTTACTTTCTTTATCCTATTAGGATGTTGACTTTATCAATTTTACCCCATGAAAGTAGGATAATTTAATATATTATCCTGTAGGAATATGATTTCTTATCTTCTGGAGCACGTCTCGCCGGGTGGTCGGTCTTCATGAGGTCGGTCATGATGGTTCTTTGGACCGGGAATGCTGCTACCAATCTGATAATGCCTGGTCATCCGAGCTTTAAGTGGTCGGCTACCGATAAAGGTGCTCGGTCTCTTACTGTTTATAATACTCATGTGATCGGGTCGACATTAATGATTTTGATCAGGAAGAAAGTTACCATCTTGTCCCTGCTGTGCTGTTTTAAAAAACTATAGTGCCTAAAAACACCATCAACAGATTGATTTTTTTTTTTTATTATTTCTATATCAAATGGCACATAAATTACTGTTAATTTGTTAACATAAAAAACCTGAAGTTGATTTATTAAAAAATTCCCTAGTGAATTTTGGAAGGAGGCTATTTAGCTACTTGCCGATGGACATCTAGTAATTTATGTACCGTTTGTTAGAAGGGTTGATAAACGTATAAAATAATTTATATTCTCATTATAATATTTATAAGTTAAATTATACTTTCAATCAATACTTTTATGGATGAGTGAATTCAAATCACAATTTCTGTTTTCCCTAGAGTAAAATTGATAATTTGGTACAACTGAATTAGCCCCTATATATGGCCATGTACATGTTTTATTTAATATCTAATAATAAAGAATTTTACAGCTTCCAATTCCATATTCTTATCAAAATATTGACATGACAAAGCTCTCAAATTTAAATAATAATTAAAAAAAAGAAAAAAGAAAAAAGAAAACCCCCAACTCTTTTTCCTTTTTTATTTGCTGGTATTGGACTTAATGGTACAATAATAAAAAGAGATCCATGTTCATAAATGTTCAATAAAAATTTGGCATCGGTCACAATCAGCCATTACTATGTTTTTCTATTTAAACCACCCATTTAAAACCATCTGACTCTTCTTTCTCCAACTTGCTCTCTCTCTTCTTTGGTGAAGGATAAAATGGTCCAAAATTGTTTGATTTGGTTAATTTTGATATTAAAAACATAGTAATGGTTAGTTTATGACACAACTGACTTATTATTATTATTATTTGCATTTTTTAATAATTTCCTAAGAATAGGGAGGATATAGTATAAGTTTGGAGATGCCTACAGTAGTTAGTATGTGAAACATATCAAGGTACCTGATTCCCAAGAAATTCCATTGCATTATTCTCCTTTTTATCCTAATGTAATCCAAATTCAGATTCTCAGACAGATGGTGTTTTTTTTCGAAATCGTTGAAAATTCCGCTGTTAAATCATTTATTTTGAACTTAAACGGAGCATGTAAAACACCTGACTGTCCCAAGTTTTTATAAAAAAACACATTCCCTGGATTCGAATCCAATATTTGAAAATCAGATATTGAACCATACACTACAAAACCAGACAATAATTGTTGGTGTTGCCAAAAGCAAAACCATTTGTAGTATAAAAGCAGTTGTCTGTTTATTTCTCTATGATAAATTTACTCTTTTTACTATATTTGGGTCATTTACGAAAATTTTGATCAACATAAATTATTTTCTAATTAATGAAAAAAATTAATTCTTTTCAAAAAATATAATACGAAATATAATTCCATAAATCATTTTTTCAGAAAATATTTGTTTGTCTTCTGCAAAATTTATATAACTCATTTTTAAATATTATAAAATATTTTTTCAAAAAAATATTAGACGCGTCCAATATTTTAAAATATTTTCAGATGATAATTAAAAAAAAAATTACTCTTTCATTTTTGAAAATTTACAGAAAAATATTTTATAGGGAAACAAATCGATATTAGTGTGAAAATTACGTAATTTTTGATGTATTATTGTCTTCAAACCCGTTGAATAGCCTAAGAAAAGGACGTGGCTCCTAAAGAATTAGACAAAACTTTGCAGGCCTTATAAGATCTTTAATTAAAATCAGCTGACATTACATTACCTGTTTCAAATCTTGTTTGATTTTCAGACATGGGGCCCACCTCATGGCTTTTTTCAAAGGAGAGTTACCATCAAAACACAAGTATCTGACGTGTGCAGTAGTGATCGAATTGATCTCATAAATTTAATAAAAATGATAAACTTACTCACAGTCGTACTCACACTTATCTCAACTCTCTCACTGTAGCTACAGTGAATTACTGTTGATCACTGTAACTACAGTGAGAGAGTTGAGATAAGTGTTAGTAAGAGTGTGAGTAAGTTTATCATTACTCTAAATTTAATGGGTCATTGATTCGATCAGTTGATTTGTTTCAAAAAAATCAACAAAATCGACTTATGTCATAAATAAATTTATTTAACTAAAAATTATAAAAATATTAAGTTGAACCGTTCGTAGAGTCTTACCTTTTTTGAACAATTTTGATCAATTTTTTAAATTATTTTTATAAATATTAATCGGACTGACCGGACACTAAATCAGTTATTGATTTAATCGATCGAATCGACCGATATTATCATTTTAAAAACAACGTACGTGTGGGTCACCCAACTATACTTAATCCTTAGTTTTGGGTGGCTGTTGGCATGCCTTGAAAAATAGTGTCTTGACCTTTTAGTGTTGTGTTATTTTTTATATATGTATCATTTTTATAAGAATTATACTAATGAGTATCCTTAAATACTCATTAATAATTCATTTTAAAAAATATTTTAACACCATTAAATTTTGACTGCTGATTCATTTAAGTTTGAATCCAACGGTCAATCATGGGTTCCGGCATGGTGCAGGCACTTAAGCAGCAGCTCTCGACTCAGAAAGAAAAGAAACATAAAAGATAAAATAACATTCAGACACCTTAATTTTATCAAAATATATACTTTGACCCTTGTAATTTTATAAGTGATCGACTAAACCCATTTTGTTGGTAGATTTGGAATATTTAATGTCAACAAAAAAAAAAAAAAAAAAAAACACACGTGTATTGATACATGTTTCTTTGGAATTGACAAATATATGCACGGGATGTCCGCGTCACGTTAATAGTGCATTTATTTAATAATGTATCATAATTTTATTTTAAAAAATATAGATTTATATTGTAATGTTTTGATAAATAAAAAAAATAAAATGACTAGATATATTCTAAAAAAGGAAAATTTATAACACTAGCAAAAAAAAAGTATCATTTACCAAAATGAGTTACAACGTTTGCCATTTGCGAATTTGGTCAACTTCTACGAAATACACACAGAAGTCAGTTTGGACTTCGGAGATTCGAAGTTTAGTTATTGAAATTGGTAGTCAAAATGACTGTGAGTAGTTTTTAATTTTACATTTAAATGTCGTTCGGTAAGGTAGTGTGATCGAGCTATATTGATTTGTGATAAGATTACTGTTAGCAAGGGTCAACAATTTGGAGGTCGTTCTTCGCCGAGTTGTAATATAATAAGTCATTCGGTTCCAATGTATGTGTCGGATGAAGCTCCATGGGATAATTATACAATGGGTAGGGATGAGGAAATGTCTAGGGGTCATGGTCAAGTGATGAGTTTAGTGTAGGTGATATGGTTGGTTATTCAACAATAGTTTTATAAGTTCCCATGAATATTCGAGTGGATGCATCTCAATGTCTCACTCTTATCATTTCTTCGACGGATATGCCTTCAGACACCGATATAACAACATCGGGTGGGGAAGAAAATGATGGTGGGTAAATACTACTCATCTAAACTTCAGTTGCATAGAGAGTTGGCGTTGATTGCTATAATGTGACACTTTAAAACCATAGGAAGCAAACCAATAATAAGATTTGAAGTTCATTGTACTGATCAATCTTGTGACGGAAAAATGCGGGCACGAAATGTTTATGGAGTCCAAAATTCAAACTGGAATTAATTGAGTACGTGAAGACACACGTGTTGGTGACATTATCAACAGTAAAATTCTTTTATAAAGCACCATTTCTTTTTTTTTTTTTTTTTTCTTTTTTTTTTTGGAAACGATGGAAACCCGCCACCAAACCACCCATTATGGGCCGCGGCGCAGGTAAAACCACCGGCTGTCCCAGACTATTACAAGAAGTGCACCACCTAGATTCGAACCCAGAACCTCAATGTGAGATCCTGCACCATACACCACCAAGCACCATTTCGCTACATCTTAACACCCCAATTTTTGCAACAGTGTCGTTCAACTATCTTTTTATTATATTTCTTCCTCCTACATTTCATCCCTTACCTCCAACTAAATAATAATTTTTATACGGAATAAAATAAAAATATGTACAAATTATTTATTTAATTTATGAAAAATCATTCATTTTTTCACGGGGAAAAAATGATAATTTTCCTATAAGTTATGTTAATCACTTCCGCCTACTGTTCCTAGAAAAAGCAACTCTTTGATCTTCGAAAGCATATGAAGAAGCTGCTTATAAATAAGATCTTTTAGCAGTTGAGACTTGTATCTTTGAAAGTTGCCCATCAATCAATGTTGACTCAGAAAGCAGGAAGCAGGCCACCATGGGTGGGACTTGGAGCTGCAGTTTGGGTTCAAATAGCAGCTGGGAATGGATACAGTTTCCCTCTCTACTCACCTTCTTTGAAATCAGTGCTTGGATTTAACCAACAACAGCTCACCATGCTTGGTGTTGCTAATGATATTGGTGAAAACGTGGGCTTGCTTCCTGGTATTGCCTCTAACAAGTTCCCTCCTTGGCTTGTTCTTCTCATTGGCTCTCTTGCTTGCTTCCTTGGCTATGGTGTTCTTTGGCTTGCTGTTAGCCTCACTGTTCAGTCTTTGCCTTACTGGTTGGTTAGTTTTCTTTGCATCTGCCTTTCACTGATCTTGATTTTGTTCATCTTTCCACGTTTAAATTTTCAGGGTATTTTTTATAATATGACAATCTTTTGGTATACAATTAATAACATTTGTTAGTTTATAATTTTTTAATGTATCTGTGAATAAAATCAAAGGAATTGTGTATTTTTGACAGCGTGATAATCTTTGAGTATACGATTGATATTGTATTTTCGCTATTGTATTTTCCAATTGATTTTTCTTCTAGTAAATAGTTTATACCAGTTTTGCAATGATATCACATTAGGAAGTCGAAAAATGGAAGGAGTGTGTTAGCAAAAAACCTTTAGGGAGATTTTGCTTTACCTCATGGATCTTGTTAGACTTCTTGAGAATTGAAGTTAGCTAAGCATTTAAGGATCTTTTTTCATTTCATTAACTAGAATGAAGAAAAAGAATAAACTAGTTTTGATGTATGAAAATACAATTTCACTTAATCTCTGCTTCTCAAATTTATGCTGATCATTATTTGATTCTTTAGTTCAATCCTGTTTGACGATAATGGATATATGGATATACCAATGCAGGCAAAAGTGATTTCTGGTTCATTCGTTAGATTAATCTCTGGAAATCTTGTACCATGAAGGAAAAATTATAGTTGTTTATCTTTTCCAATTTTACAGTTATGGATTGCACTATGTGTTGCCACCAATGGTAGCGCTTGGTTGGGCACGGCTGTGCTTGTAACCAACATGCGAAACTTCCCTCTGAGTCGAGGCACAGTCGCTGGCATTCTCAAAGGTTATGCAGGACTCAGTGCTGCTGTATTCACAGAAATTTACAACATTCTGCTTAATAATTCCTCTTCTAAGCTACTGTTGTTCCTTGCAGTTGGGATTCCTGTTGTATGTCTTGTAATGATGTATTTTGTTAGGCCTTGTACTCCAGCTTCTGGTGAAGACTCATCAGAACCCTTCCACTTTCTTTTTACCCAAGCAGCTAGTTTTGTGCTTGGCTTGTTTCTTCTAACAACAACAATATTAGATCATATATTTCCTTCAAGTGTGTCAATTTCTTACGCTTCTATTTCTATTATGATTATCCTTCTCATGGCTCCTCTTGCAATACCTGTAAAGATGACAATTTTTCGCAAGAGAACTAGCGAATCAGGGATAGACCAATCTGTAGGTGATACAGACAATTCAGAGCCACTGCTGAATCCATCCTCATCAACAACAGATTTGGGAAGTTTTCACGAGAATGAAGATATATCGGAGGTGGCCATGCTCCTTGCTGAGGGTGAGGGTGCTGTGAGGAGGAAGAAGAGGAGACCTAAAAGAGGAGAGGATTTCAAATTTACAGAAGCCGTAGTCAAGGCAGATTTCTGGCTTCTTTTCTTGGTTTACTTTGCTGGAGTTGGTACAGGGGTAACTGTTCTCAATAATCTGGCTCAAATAGCGATTGCTCAAGGAATGCAAGATACTACAATCTTGTTGTCTCTGTTCAGCTTTTGCAATTTTGTGGGTCGACTTGGTGGGGGAATAGTTTCTGAACACTTTGTCAGGTTAGTGCCATCTGAGCTATATAACGATTCAGTATATCATCCAAGTATTTTTCCGGATTTCTAGAACTTTCAATCAGTTTCCTAGCTTTCAGTTTTTCCTGACAAACTAAGAAAAGAAAATCCTAACGTTTCAAAGTTTCAGCCATGAACAACCATCAGAAGATCCATATATTAAAGAATGTAATTCCTAATCGATGCTGAAATGAATTCTTATTGTAAAATTTGTGGCTTGAATGTTGGAAGTCCACAGTTTGTTGCTTCATTTGCATCTTCAAGCATACAAGCTAAATGCAGTTCATTTCCTTCTAGGACTAGTGAATGCTGATGCTTGATCCTCATTGTAGTTGTTGAACTTTATTCTAGGCGCACTTAACATTTTTCACTGGTGGATCATATTAATGCCAATATATTGCTATTTTTTCTTGTAATATCTATCGTTTTGTTTGTCTTCATCATAAGCTTATGTAGTTTTTTGTTGCTCTCAGGACAAAAACAATCCCTCGCACGGTTTGGATGACATGCACTCAAGTAATTATGATTATTACGTACCTTCTATTTGCTTCTGCTATTGATGGTACTCTTTATGCTGCAACTGCTTTTCTTGGAATCTGCTATGGTGTTCAAGTCGCTATCATGATCCCGACTGTCTCTGAGCTTTTTGGCTTAAAGCATTTCGGCGTACTTTCCAGCATTGTATCATTAGCGAATCCTGTTGGTGCATTCCTTCTCTCTGGTCTCTTAGCAGGGTATATATACGATAACGAGGAAGCAAAGCAACAAGGGTATAATCCTTTAACTTCAAACGAAGCCTCCTGCTTGGGTCCGAATTGCTTCAGGATCACCTTTTTGGTCCTGGCTGGTGTCTGCGGTGTTGGCTCTATCTTAAGCATTATTTTAAGTATCAGGATAAGGCCTGTTTATCAAATGCTATATGCTGGGGGTTCCTTCAGGTTGGCCCAAAGTTCAAATGAGTGATATGATTGAAGCCAAGACTAGCACCTTCAGAACTTTTTGTCTAAGTTATTTTGCAGGATCATACTTATAAGTTATTCAGGCTCTATAAGTAGTAGGTTTCTGTTTAGGCTCTCATGAATGCAGATCCAATTAGGTGCCAAGCTTAAGCTAATACTCATCTAAGCCTGTAATATATACATAATATCCTTGGATTTATGTATTAGATTGGTTAAATCTTTTTTCTAATTTCTAGCGATATCCGCACCGACCTCTCTTGCATGTTTCTATCAAGTGGACTTGTATGGTCCAAGGTAGATATTGTCCGCTTTGGAATTTTGACGGACCGTTCCTGACTGACGGTTTTATTGTCAAGGTGGCGTCTCTCAAGTTCAAGCTTCTGTTAGTGTTAGCTAATAGCTAGTAGCCAACTACCATCATCTTGTCTTGAATCACTCTTCCATCCCATGGCCCAGAATTTGCAGCCCTTCTTGTTTTGAGCTTGGGCTTCTCCACCACGTGTACTTCCTTGTTTTTTTTTTATTACAATATAAATCTACAAATATATAATCTGAAATTTACTGGAATATTGAATACAAACATTGAAGTACATCCAGAATTCTACGTCTACTAGAGACGAAACATCAACTCCCACTCAAATATGGGGAGAATTCTACCACTCTCAAATTAAGAGAAATTATTTTTGACTCCATGCCACAGGGAGTCGAACTTGTGGGAGAGCACAAGTCCACCACTGGGCCAGTACTTCCTTGTTAACGCTGCCCCTTTGCATTGTTTTTGATAAGGGGCGGCTCAGGCAAGCTCCTGATGGACACGATTTCATAAAAAAAAACAATTTGATTAATGTAAGAAGGATGGTAATTGGGACGTCCCGTTTCGATTGGATCCTGTCATGTTTGGTTTTGATTATGATTGGAGAAAAAAATTCGGATCCTGAATTGAATGGTTCGAGATCTCATATTTTAATCGGGATTAGTGAATTTTTAAGCTAAAATTTGAGATTTGAAATGAATTTTTCGTTCGAATCCAATTATTTTTAAAATCAGCATTAAAAATTATTCTAAATCTTAATCGAAATTTTATTCGAGATGATTTTTATAAGGGCCGTTTTTATAACCGGGATTCAAAATTTTCTCAATTCCCGTAATGGACCTTTATGTCAATAGTTGAAATTAATGGTATTATTTGGATTTAATGTAAACTTTAGGGATCTGTGTATTTTTGCGTAAAATAACCAGGTTTAGCGTTTGAAATCGTGCCCTAGGGTTAACAAAGCGTACTTTTATAGGCTTCTTCTTCTCCTCTCTTCACAAACCTTTTGAATTTCAATTTCCTGGAAAATCTATCTCAATGAAAGAAATGGACGAAAACCAAGTGGGCTCTTCATTGATAAAGAAGCTAGCATCCTGCAACAAGGGCACCCGCGACAAAGCCCTAAAAGCCCTCTTAAAGACCTGGCTCCCGAACCAGACCCAGATCTCCGACGACGACATGAAGAAGCTCTGGAAGGGCATTTTCTACTGCGTTTGGCACGCCGATAAGCTCGCCGTCCAAACCCAACTCACCGAATTTCTCGCCTCCGTCGTCACTTCCCTCGATCTCCCCCTCGCCATTCACTATTTCTCCTCTTTCTTGCTCACCATTCGCCGTGAGTGGACCGGCATCGACGCCTTGAGGTTAGACAAGTTCTATTTATTAATCAGGCGTTTTTTGCGTTGTTATTTTCAGATTATGAAGAAGAATTCGTGGGATGTTGAGCTTGTGAAAAAATTAATGAGTGTTTTAGTGGATAGGAGCTTGTCATCTGATGATAAGTTTCATGGGAATGGTGTAAATTATCATATTGTGTCGATTTTTGTTGAGGAGATTAGGGCTTTTCTTCCGTTGAGGAAGGAAGTGCTTGAGGAAATTTTTGGACCGTTTGTTTCAGTTATGGGGAAAGTTCAAGATAAGGTGCTTGTCGGGAAGATTAGAAGTAATGTATTTGATGTGTTGTTGAAGATGGGAAAGAGATTGTTGGAGGTGAAGAAGTCGGGTGGGGAGGTTGATTCGGGTGATGAGGTGGTAGTGTTGGGGACAATTGCGTTAGTGATGGGTTTTTCGGGGAAGTTTTTTGAGTTGGGTTCATCGGTTGAGTGTTGTCAAGGGAATAGGAAGGTGTTGTTTAGTTTGCACGAAGAGTTTCTGAAGTTGGAGAAGGATTTTGGTTCTTCTGGTATTGAGATTTCGATTCCTGATGTCAGTGCTGGTAATGAAGAAGAAGAAGATGATGAGGTGCCGAATTTGGTTCCTATTAGTAGTGAGATGGAAGTGGATGGTTCTGGTGATGATGTTGCTGAGGGAGCTCCTGCTGATAATGTGTTGAAGAAATGCAAGAAAGGGAAAAAGGCATCCAGTGGCAATGACGTAAAGGACAAAAAGTCTAAGAAGAAGAAGAAGACAAAGAATGCTGTTAGTGATGTTGGTACTGAAACTAGTCTTAGTGTTAAGGAAGATGAGAATGTACTAAGTGCAACCAGTAATGGTTCTATTGATGAACAGAGAGAGGATGCAAATTTGTCATCGTTTAATGAGTCTGTGATATCAAATCTCCAAATGCAGTTTGAGAAGGTTGCTGCTGAAGTGGGAATGGAAGACAATGTTGAGAGTGCTTTTGAATTGCCTCAAGTTACGGCTAATGGTACTAATGGCACTGTCTCCAAGAAGAGGAAGAGAGTAAAGAGTATGGGTGGGAAGCAATCAAAAAATCCAGAATTGACTAACGAAGACAATGTTGACGGTTGTCTAACTGCCAAGAGCGGGGAGAAAAGCGCAAAGAAGGTCAGGTTTTCCATGAAAAACAATTTAGTTTGGAAACCGCAGAGTCCTTTGCCTCCACAAAATTTGAGATTACCACCATCTGCTGCTCCGAGAGGAAGCGCACTTAAGAAAGGGGTGCCACCAGGTCCAGTTAGGGAGATGCCTCTTGCAATTGCAAATAAAATGGTGAAACAGAGAGCTAAATCTATGAAGAAGGCTCGGAAGGTGATAAAGATAAAGAACCCTGCAAAAGGTGCAAAGAAGTTGAAATCTCTTTCCCCCTAATAGAGTTTATGTGGTAGGTTTCTGTACTTTTTGGATCTAAGTGATTTCATGCTTGGTCAGCTTCCTCTTACTTTCAAAGAATATTGTGCTTTCCATTCCTAAATTTAATATTTTTAGATTTCAAATTCCTAAATTTTGACTTCATAAAATGAATGAAAGAGAAATGATTTGCTGGATGTATACTTTGTTTTGTGATTGACTTTATTTATGATGTTCGGATTTGTTAATTTACCATGAATAACATTTTTTTTGGGGCAAGGTTTTTGAAGTACTTTGGTATTGAGAGTTCCGTTTTTAGGAAACCTAAACAGCAAATAGTTTGTAATCGATGTTTATTAAGTAGCAGGAAACATATGGTAATGTGGAGTTTGCTACTTTCTAGTTCTAAGACAGGATGCCTTTTTATAAATAGCATATGTGTCTATATTTTACAGTAGTATACTAGTATTCCTTTAAATGTGTATGGACAGCCTTGAATAGAATTGCAGAATATATGTAGGTGTAGATTATTACTGCTATCATGGATCGTGCGGAGCCACTAAGAGGCAAGAGGGGCAGTAGTCTACGCTCAATCTTATAATTTGCTAAAATGTGTCTTATAAATTAATGAAAAGTCTAGTTTATTAATGAGATAATTTTGATTTATTTATGAAATTCAAATTTTACCCTTGAATGTTCTGGCTAAGTCATTGATCATATTTTTTTTATTTTTTTATTTTTTTATTTTTTTGTTGTTGTGGTGATGATGAAGATATGATTGGCTTCTGACCATGTCCAATAAAACATAAATGTCAGCCAGGTTTTTGAGATTTATTAACATATTATCACATAAGAAAATTGTTTGTCACATCTTATTATGCCTCTTTTTTTTTTTATCAGTTTTCGCTTGTTAATCACAACTGTTGGATGGGGACATTAGTACTTTGCATTCTAGGGCCTTTGGTATTTGATTATAACATTAAAATAGAAATAAGTAAATTTAAAGAGGGTTAAATTTCTCATGGATTTTTCAAAGAGGATTGATTAATTGTTACCATGAGTAGTTGTTGTCCTGTGAAATTTCAAACTATTAATTACTGTTGCCAACCATTTCAAATGGCTAAAAAGTATTTTCTCATTAGATGGGATCGACTTCATGGATCTTTTTGACGCGGGACAGCTAAAATGTGTTAGTTTAACAAGTGACAGAACCTTCTTGTTCTTGAAGATAAAATCCTTTGATCAATTTTCTTAAAGGAAGATTCATTTCAAACAAATATATGATTCAAATCAAGGTAATGGATTCAAGAAATATATATTGAAATATAATGTTTACTTGATAGAAGCTGATCATAATACAAATTCAAGAAATTTTCATATCCAATTTCAATTTTTTTAAAAAAATTTCTTCTGGGTGTTCTTGACGTAATTCAACAAACAAATGGAACTGTAATGCATAAAGGTATCAAAGAAAAGTTGGATTCTGGTCATATAACCCGAGCACAGTCACCTGATTCACAAATCAATACAGCTGAATCTGGGTTCAACTGGCTAGCCAGCTCAGGTTGGAGTTCAAGATATTCTTTTCTGACATACGATGCAGCTTCTTCAGCAAGATCAGCGTCTACGAGTGCCAGACAGCATCCTCTAAATCCTGCGCCACTAAATCGTGCTCCAAATACTCCAGGTGCCCTCCGGAGAATCTCATTCAGTTGTATCAATGGCTCGCAACCTTTACAAATAACCATATCAGGAATACGAGTCATCATCTAAAATAGTCTTAGGTTGCATTTGCTACACAGCAATCAAGGGTTTATAAAAATTACACTAACATGCTCGTGCTAAGAATCTAATCTGGTGCGGCTTTCAAAAATGGCGAAAGCAACCATCATAAACATTGGAAGAAAGGAAAAATAATGATAGTATGATTGTATTGTACCACATTCATAGCTCTGAATCGAGCTTAGACCAGATGCTGAAATGAGCTTTCCAAAATCTTCTAAATTGCCTGATTTCCAAGCTTCAAGTCCTGAAAAAAAAAACATGTATCTACAAGTTTATAATGAACAAAACCTAAAGGGCAGTAATTTCCAATAAGATTTTAAAAACAATGTCAAGAAAGCAATACCTTCAGTAACCCGCCTGTTCTCCGTGAAGTAATGCTCTGCTCTTTTAGCTAGAATGGGCTCCAGTTTGCTCTGCACAAAAAGAAACTCATCGTTTTGGGGGGGCAAAATACAATCGACATGAAAATCCGCAGCCACAGAAACTGTGTTAATTGTCACGATTCCGTGTATGTGTCCCTATCAGTAAAGTTTTGAGGCTATTTGGATGATCCATTGGCTACTTCTACTTGGAGAAAATATATAATTCATTGGAAAACTCATCCTTGGACTGATCATACTTGGCTTCGTGTGGACAATTACCAACAGTACTGGCTGTAGTTGAATACATTTCCACAGGGAGAAATTGATGGAGATTCCATTAGAGACCGACGAACTTAGGTCAGGCATCAGTGTAGGACTTAACATCAATTATATACTGTTTATCTTTTCTTTTTACAGTTATTATCTCTACATTTCAGTTGTATTTTAGGACATATTCAGAGTTCAAATCTATTTATTCATTAAACCTATCTAATAGATATTCGTGTTTATAACTGAATGCCATTTAGCGAGCGTATTTGTGTGAACATTTACTGAATAGCTGTCTATATATCCATAAGTACCATAAAGAATCTGAACTCATTTTATCATAACCATGAAATTGATGCAAGCCATTACCTTGTGAGCTTCATAAACCTCTTCTTCAACTGTTTGAAAGAAAATCAAAATCATTGTTAGCTGTGAAAACAATAACCCAAAAAACAAAACAGAACAAAATTAAGTGAAAGTACTAGCCATTGCACAAGAAAGGCTCCACTTCAGCTTTTCCAGAGGCACTGTAAAACATGAGCAAAGAAATGTAAAGTAGGCAAGATAACCACAAAATAGCAATTTAAAGATATCCTGCGGTAGTAGGATCCAAATGACATGGGAAATGATCATACCACAGAAGAACTTTTGCCGCCTCTTGACACTCTGCAACTCGACGATTATACCCAGGATTGTTAGTCAGGGCACACCTCAAGCCTGAAAATGCCAACAATATTTTGTAGGACTTCTGTAACTCATCTTCGTTGCTGTTCTGAGGTTCTCGTGGTTGTATAATGTTGTATTCCTTAGTCTACACATGCCAAACAAGATTCATGAAGCAAAACCACAAACCTATATAGAATAGGAGGAGAATTTTAAATCAGACAGAAGTTGAGAACAGGTTATTTTCTTCTGATAAGCTATGGTAAACAGATCAGCTAAACACATCCAATGAGGGAACGTCAGTTACATGAACTTAGGAGCTCAAAAGAATTTTCGATTATAATCCTGGTCCCACATTTCTGGAACCTCAGTTACCTGAACTTAAGAGCTCAAAATAATTTTCAATTATAATCCTAATCTTCATAGAAATAAACCATAACTCTTGTATCTCTCAATAAATTATCTACAAATAATCATGAATGGTACTATACATTTAATTCAAACATGTTATATTTTTCACGAGTTTAAGTTTTGATACAATCAAATTCCTCATGCAACTATCCTGTATTCCATATTCATGCTGTAGAAATATACACAAGACAAGATGAGCTAAAATAATCCAACCATGGGTTAAAATCTGACTGTGCAATCAAATCAAGTCAACTTGGATTTATAAGAACGTCAAGGGATTGATTCTTAAGAACGTTTGATGCCGATACAAACAACTATATGTTACCTTATGCGTGATTGACAACTTACCTTGCAGTCCATGTGTGTTAGGCAACCATATCTTGAAAGTAATATAGCTGACTGATCAAGTATGCCATTCCTTAGACCCAAATATCCGTTTTCAATTAACCTAAATGAGCAGAAAAGTAAGATTTAGAAGGATATAATACTCTTAACATTTGGGTACAATGCATCCCAGTTATTCCAATGCTTCTACAAAATGGTAGTCTGTGTATTCATGATTAAGGATGCAGTAATAGGTATATATGTCATATTAAGTTTTCTAGTAATTATGAGGGCGTTGGATGCCTTTTGCTATACTCTTTTCAGTAACTCACAGTTCAATCCTATGCTGGCAAATGCGGTAAGTGGGGCAAGGAATTTTAGTAGTTCAACCCGCCCAAGCGCCGCCTTTGACCAGTCAAAGGATGGGTTGTCTAGTCATACATGCAGAATTTTATCTAATATATAAAGATTCACAAATAAAGCTACAAATAAACAAATACAATGAATAAATTCATGCGTAGAAGAAACCTACCGATCGTATTCTATGTTATCAAAAGGAGATACATCCATACCATTTGCAGTTTCCAAAGCCAACAGATAAGCAATTCCTACCTGTCAAATACCAACTAATGTTATATATTGAAAGACAAATTATCCACAACAGAAAAACACAGAGCTCAAAAAGGTTGAAATCACGACAAATTGACAACTGCTATTGTTTTAGTCCATCTATTTGCAATGTTACTCATTTATTGTATTATTATGCCTTACTCTCTTTCCCAGTTTTCTCTAGTTTCTCCTACCATGTATGGAATTCTGTTTTATTTTGTTTTAACATAAGTAAGCTTCCCTTCTATAGTATGACCAATTAAAGTCAATTCTGGCTCTCCCTTAGTAATTAAATTAAAGATTTTTTATTCTACATCTTGTTTACCATAATCTATTGAAATTCTTATGATTTTTTTTTTCAAGTTTACGAATTTGATCCATGATGCAGTGAATCTTCTTCTCTTTCTTCCTTTTTCAAATGGGGAGGAGGGATGCTGTTAATAAAAGGTTTCTATTTGAGGAGTTAAGGAAATAAAATTCACATTCATATTAATCCTTGATCGGTGATTCTTCTTTTCTTTTTCATAGATGGGTATCGATAGGTTTCTCCCCAGGAAGTTCAGAGAATAATGATTCCAAGCTCATATATTGGCTTTGTCATTACAGTTAATCACGAATAAGCATTCCTCAGCAGTCACAACATTAGAAGGAAAAGACAAGCTTACCGCAGCAGAAGAGCTAAGGCCTGAACTGTCAAGACTATCGGAACCACAGATGTACCCGGTAATGCCCTGCAATGATCACAACTGATCACATAAATGTCCAAACATGCATGAGTTATACTATAGACAACAATAGAGTATCAGATAAGCCACATGTAATTCTTTTAGTCCTACTGAAAGTATATTGAAAAGAGAGCATTTCCGATAACAAAATGGAATGTGGCACAAATTAGAGGATGCAATATGCTTTGTAAAGCAAGAATGTCATCTAGTAGTAAGTAGAGTGTGAATAGCAATTGCAGTTATGAAGTTGGCTAGGGGTTAAATACAAACAATGAAACTCTAGAAAAGAAAACAAATTTAAACAGAACTCTCAAATAAAATGATATTTTTCCTAACTCAATAAATTCCGCTCTCACTGCTTCTAGTGCTTCATTATTTCCATCGCCTTTGCAGCCTAATTTGACAAAAATATATAGAAATATCCTTGTTAAACCACATGATAGAAATCAAAATGAACCAAAGCTACAAAATTATTTTCAGAACATGTTTGGTCATTTCATTAACCTAAAGATGATCACCAATCAGCAAGATGAGGCAAAACTATTCACTTTCTTTCACTTAATACTGGATGGAAAGCAGAAGCCTCACCTCACAAACAGACATATAATACATAAAAGTATAGCCACGATAATCGTTTAATCAGAGTAATTTTACACATAAACATATGATTTAATCAGAGTAATTTTACACACAAGTTTATGATGCATTAGTGCATAGTCCCCTACAAAACGAAATAAAAAATTATTTTATTCAATGTTCAGGATTCAAGGGAAAATAGAAGGCTAACTTTGCCAATATCTTGATTAGCCCATATGACAGAGCATATAAAAGTTTTATAAGGTAACAATAGAGAATTATTTTTAACCTTGGTAAGATTATTCCCCCTACTCTGTAGTGCATATAGAGCTCCTCTAGCATAATTGCCCCACCTACTTTCTTCTTGTACTTGGGCAGAATCGCTTGCATGGACTGCGTCATGTTTCTTAACAGAATTTCCTGGTTGCTGAATTTCGTCAACACTATCATAACCCAAAATGCAAAATAGTTCAATTTATAATGAAGCCTAGCATAATGTGTGAAGCAGTCGAACTAAATTCACACATGAAAATCGACAATTTAACAGCAAAGAAGTCATATGCAGAGTAAACAACCACAAGTATGACAGTCAATTTGTTTAAAAAGAGAACTACACTACTACTATTCCCTCAGCTTCAGGCTGAATCAAGAATCTTTAGTATTTTTTCTTACTTATTTAGAAAGTACTCTCCTTTTGAGTACATAGATGTTACTTGTTCAAGAGGGACTTCTTGTTTAAATTAGATTTAGTTTTCTTAACTTGGTTTTCCTATTTGAGTAGCTGTTATGGTACTCATTTAAAATATATTAGGATTCTTTCCTAACATACAAATAAGGCGTTCTTGATATATTTTTCTCCAAAGCTTATGATGATACAAGAATATGAAATCCTAATTTGCAAGGTCCTCTTTTTTTGTCATTGTATTTCTGTTCCCCTAGCTTCTATTCTTCTTACTTAGCTACAATTGAACAACTTGGTGGTGTAGGGCTTGAGATTTCACATTGAGTTCATGGGTTCGAATCCAGGGAGTTCGTTTCTTGTAAGAGTCTGGGATAGCCGGGGCTTTACTTGCGGGGTGGTTTGGCGGCGGAGTTTCCAACGATTCCAAAATAAAAAAAACTGAACAACACTGCCATCTGATATGCTTGGTTAAGATAATTCACACATTTAACCCTATTGAGTTTGGAGTGTAACAATCGTTGACTAAAAAAAAAGAAAGAAGAAAATAACTCCTCTTGGGTCCACACAATGAAGCCTCTTAGAAGCAGATGACTATCTAGAATTAAGAGTAGGCCATGAATAAAAGGGGGCGGCTCAGTGCACGAAGGCTCCCGCCATTGCGAATTCTGGGAAGGGCAGATCATGTATGCAACCTTGTTTTTTCCAAGATTCGAACCATTAACTCCATGTCACATTAAATATAAGAAAAATATAATAAAACGAAGATTTTAACCAATAAAAAATAACCAAATCTTACGTTAACAAAATTACAATACTGGAGCTTGACTTTCAGATATGTTTTCCAGATATGATAATTTCCTCCTTATGCAATACTGAATTTTCATTGTGTTGTATATCTAGAAACATGACACAAGAAATTGAATATGGCAAAGGGATTATGTAAAACAGTGCCCATACCGGAATCTAACTTCTCCGTCAAACTGTCCTGAACGCAGCACTACCTACACAACAAACTTTCAAATTCAGCATATAATGACATTGAATCAAAGTACTTAAGGCATATATATACCGGAAGTTTTTTTTTTTCCGAGGACACGCCTTACAGCTTTCCATTTGTAATTTTATTTGTTAGCTCTATGTTTTACCTCAGTGTTACCAGAAGGTACAAATCCTAGAAGTATTCCTCTGTTTATTGTCATGGCTGAAACAGTTCCTCCCTGAAAACACCAAGCAAAAGTACAAAGCATATCCTGTTAGTTTCTGAAACTTGTAGTGATGAACTTGCAGATAAATACATCTATTTTTAAGTCCAAAGAATGATTAAAAACAAAAAAAAAAACTAATGAAGGTGTGTTTGGGCTTGAGATGTAAACACTACAGTTACAAGCATACCCTATATTCACAGTGATGAAAATCAATAATGAATATTGAAGGAGATAAATCTCTCCTTAAACGAGGCTCATTTGTCTGCTTTGGGTATTGGTGAGCACCGTGCCACGCGTCCCCTGCACGTCCATGTGGGTGGTTCTTGGCATGGACACTACTCGAAATCATGCCACTGCAAGGACGTAGGTGTTGAGTGTGCATGCTTGGTACCATCAGGCAGGACCGCAGGAGAGCATACCCAAAGCGAACAAATGAGCCTCGAGCGCATTTATCCTCTTCAAATACTAATAGCATTTCCTGAGGTTCTTAATTTTCCTATAAAAAAGATCAATAATTACTGTGATAATCTAACAAAACTACGAAATCGAAGCATATCAAACTAACCTGATGATCAATATGAGCTCCCAATGGACAGATACGATAAGGAGACACAACAGTTCGAACCTCTTCAGCATTTCTCCCAGACATTTCAGAAACTATATCCCTCATTTTATTTAACTGCAACAAGAAAAATCAAAATCAAAATAAAAATAAAAATCAACAAACCAATTGATGAACACTTCAAAACAACTTCTGTAAAACGGTAGCCAAACAATCAATAAAACAAAACCAACAAATTAAGCAGCATTCAAGGAACTAATCAAACAAGGCCATAATCAACATTAAAACAAGAAACCCAGATACATTTTACAAATTTAGAGCTGCCAATGATCATTAAATGTAAAAATTATTACCTGATCTTCGGTAGGCCAAGAAAATACACCCATCTTTACAAATGAAAAAAAAAAATTAGTACTTTTCTTGCCCAGCGTAAACCCGAATGAGGATTTTATTGATAAGCCTCTGTGATGATGAAAGAGATGAGGATGCTGACAGAACAGTGACAGGTTAGCAGAAAAGTGAAATGTAAATAAGCAAGAAAGCGGCAACTCAACTCTGACAAAAGTTTGTTAAAATGTCGCAAGTAAATTATTTTTCTTGGATCTTTCATAACATCTTCAAAAATGATAAACGGAAGGACGAATGACCTGTATTATCAATAAATTAATAAATGATATGTATGATTTAATATCTATTTTTTAGTTGGTTTTTAATATTTTAGAACGTGCCACAATAGATTATTGGATTATTTCACAGATAACGTAATACTTTCGTTGTATTGTAGATTTTTTTTAATATTAGGCGTTAACATTTTTTTTTAATAATATAATGCATATATTTTATGATTAGTTTTAATTTTTATCACCATTTTATTACCATCTTTGTACATATATCACTGTTTTAAGATCATCCAATAGTTTTTTTTTCTTGTTATTTTTTACCATACATTTCTAGTGATATTTTAACTGCGACAAAACCACAAAGTTCTGTCTTTTATTCGGTGTTAAACTAAATTTTATATTGAATTTTTTCTTTAAATTATAATAAGAAGTTACTGGATTATAATTTATATATAATTAAATCTTAACCGTTTATTATTATTAATATACTATAAAAACAAAAATGTTACTTAATGCATATGTCCGATTTAATTATTGAATAAACAAAAATTTTTATATTACAATAAAAATTTTTACATTTGGCATTAAAATACTAATGTTTTTAAAAAAATGACAAAATCCAACTTATCAATTATCATTGCATCCAAATTCTAAGTTTGTTAACGAATCTTCATAATCATAAATCCTCTTTCGTACGCATTTATGATGAGTGAGTACGTTCCTTATTTTGGAAAATATTATCATATTCCAAGCAATTTTTTTTTAAACCTTCCAGAATATAGCTGTATTTATGGATTAAATGGTAATTTTTGACAATTTTTTTTTTAATCGTTGGAAATCCCGTCGTCAAATTATCTTTTCCGCACTTAAGTGGAACATGTAAAACTCCCGGCTGTCTCGAGCTCTTATAAAAAATAGACTTCTTAAATTCGAACTCAGTATCTTATGGTGATATCATAAACCCTACACCAACAAATCAGGTTATTTCGGGATAATTTTTGACACAACCTACTAATTCGATAAGAACATTACACAAATTAATGGGTTTGAAATTTGAAATGATTATTAAATAGATTAGGTTTATATCATCTGTTTAATAATCATATAGGTTTATAATTTTTGACATGACAATTCAGTTATAATACGATTAATTATTTGATTAGTTATATTAATTTAGGTATTTTTAAAAAATATAATCATACTATATTTAAATTTAAGAAGGAAATAAGGGTTAATGTGTTGAAGTTGTGTTCAATCATAACCTGGCAGATCTAAAATCGACTCACTTATTAAATCAATTATAATATCTAAATTCGTATTATTATTATTATTATTTTTTTTGGAAACGATGGAAACCCCGCCACCAAACCACCCATTCTGGGCCGCGGCGCAGGTAAAACCACCGGCTGTCCCAGGCTCTTACAAAGTGCACCCCCTGGATTCGAACCCAGAACCTCAAGGTGAGATCCTGGACCCTACACCACCAAGCCACACCCCTTGGGGACCTAAATTCGTATTAATTTCATTTAATAAATGAATAAACAAATCTATTCGTTTAATTGTTTAAAATTTGTATGATAATTAAATTTAAAAATAATAGATAATAACATCTAAATGTATATAATACAATATCACCTGAATATAACATATAATATTTAATTTGATTTTTTTTGTCCTTTTCATCAGCCACATACAAAATTAACCTTGAACAATTTGCTTACTTAAATTTCCATAATATAAAAGTTAAAATACTTCACACCAAATTCAGCAAATTTAGCATAGAGTGACAGTTAGTTCATGTAATAAATAAATAAATAAATAAACTCTTATTTTATTAGACAAAATATTTTTATATTAATTATGTTATTTGTTCATTAACTCGGCCAGTACATGTCAAAATCAAAAGGTAAAGTTCTAGTAACAAGCTACTAAATTCTACCAATCCGAAAAACGTACTTGAAGATTTAATAGAAATGGAAAAAAATTAATTTACAGAGAGGGCATTGGGACCAGAACCAGACCATCACCATTCCAAATTAATTGTAGATTAGATTTTATTAGATTCCCAGCCACTACAAAATACAACGTAAAATCAGTCTCTCTTCAAATCTGGATCTGGTGTAGGATTCAGAATCTCATCTGATAATTCTGGGTGAGTGTATTTCTTGTAATTTTCTGATCCGTTTAAACCTGAAATGAATGATTTGACGATATAAATTACAACGTATAAATCAGTCTCTCTTAAAATTTGGATATGGTGTAGGATTCAGAATGTCATTTTAAAATTATGGGTGAGTGTATTTCTTATAATTTCCTGATCCGCTTAAATCTGAAATAAATGATTTGACGGTGGAATTTCCAACGACGAGAATAGGTCGTTAAAACCATACAACAGTCTCTTTTCTGTCACTGTTCCTGTACGTAATGGGAGTGTTTAGTTATTGTCTGAATCATATTCATCGTCTCTGTCAAATATTTTTCTTCTATTTTGTTTGTGCATTTGTTTTGATACCATCTAAGTCCTTGTAGTTTAGAAACATCACAATTAAATACTTATTTATGATTATTTTTCATGTACGTCTATATTATATTGTTGGCTTTCACTTGAAATACATTAACAAAAAAAAAAAAAAAAAAAAATTAACATGGCTTTTATGATTTTGAAAACTTTTAATAAAATAATTGAATCTCATTCAATTTAATTAAAATAATATAAATATATTTACATTATCTCTCTTATACTAATATTATATAACTTTTATATCACATTATTATAATTACTCATAATTATTTTTATATAAAAATCATATAATAAAAATGGACCATTTCAATTTGATTAAAATAATATGATCTTATTTTTATTTAAATAATCTTTTGGAATATTAATGATGCGCTAATGATTAAATTATTAAGAGTAATGATATACTCACCAACACTCTCATTCACAATAATCTCAACCCTCTCACTGTAGCTACAGTGAACTACAGTAATTCACTGTAGCTACAGTGAGCGGGTTGAGATTATTGTGAGTGAGAGTGTTGGTGAGTTTATCATTTTTAAATTATTAATGTTCATTTATGGACACTTTTTTATTGAATGATGGTATATTTCCATTCATATTTGTAATGTAGATATGGCTCAAAATTGAGTTTTGACATGACCAAAATGAGTTCGAGCATTGACAATTTGACACTGATATGATAAGAAAATAAAATACAAATCATTAATTTATTAGTGATTTTATTTATTTTTTATCTGCCCATTATGAAAATATAATGGAAAATCGGAATGTTTTATCTCGTTCTGTCTCAATTATTATTTGGGTTAAAAAATTATCTTAAAATTTGATCGAGATTCAAGAATTTTGAATTAAAATTTAGGATCCGAGAGACGATATTTCAACCCAAATTCCATACACCGAAGAATATAATGAAATTTCAAATTAGGATCGGAATTTGAAATTTTCTAACGAATTTTGAAAAAGATCACAAAACCATGCAAAACACTTGATAAATTTAACAAAAAAACAAGGACCTGCAAGTTATAGCGCCCTTTCTTTTTTCCTACAAATGGATCCATGAGAAGAATAAAATGAATAATAAGAAGCAAAATCAAGTCAGTTACACATCTGTCTTTAAATTTTCTCTCAAAAATCTAAAAACACAAGCAGCTCACATGGCCACTTTCAATCCCCCATCACAAATCCCCTTCATCTTCTTCATCACCATCACCATCTTCATTACACCTTCTCTCGCAAACACACACAACAACAACTCATCCCCAGCTCCTGCAAATTCAAATCAAATGCAAATGCAAATTACACGCCAATTAAACCAAGCATAGCCGTTATATTAGCCGTTTTAACGACCGTATTTTCAATCACATTCCTTCTACTTCTCTACGCTAAGCACTGCAAGCGTGAAAACGGCGTCGGTTATACTGACCACCATCACCACGACGCTGGCCTAATTATTACTCCATCCCCAATTAGAAAGAACTCGGGGATTGACCGGGGAGTCATTGACTCGCTGCCCATATTCAGATTCGGGTCACTTCGGGGTCAAAAAGATGGACTCGAATGTGCCGTTTGCTTGACCAAGTTCGAGGAAATGGAAGTGCTGCGACTTTTGCCTAAATGCAAGCACGCGTTTCACGTTGAGTGTGTTGATACTTGGCTCGATGGTCACTCAACTTGCCCTCTCTGTCGACACCGAGTTGACCCAGAAGATATTCTGCTCGTCATAGAAGAAGAAGAAGAAGAAGAAGAAGAAGAATACGCCGCCAAGACTGAGTCGGAGCCCGAGTTGGAGTTTCGACGAGTTTCGGGCAGGCACTCGTCTGCTGGGGAGTTCGGGTCGTGTTCGCTGCTGAAGAATAATAATAATAATAATAATAATACGACGTCGCTTGATGATGGGGAGTCAGTGGCCGTTGGATGCTTTGACCGTTCGAGAAAAGACGGGTTGTTGTTGTTATTAGCGGATAGAAGGAAGAGTTTCGAGAAGAGATTTGAGCACCGGATTATAATCTCAGCGGCTGGTGGTGGGCTCCACCGTAGGTGGAGTGACGTACAGCCGTCGGATCTGTTGTATCTACGGTCAGAAATGTTGATCAGTGATAGCCGTGGACTTACTTCGGAAACATCTCGGCCGTCAGTGAAAAGACAGCAAATGCAAACTAGCATCTATGGTGGGAGTGGCAGTGGTGTAATAAACTCTAGAAGCGTGTCGGAAATTACGGACTTGAGCAGGTTTTTGAATAGAGGGGACAGTAAGTAGTAGTAGTAGTGTTACTAGTGTTAAAGTTAATGAATGATTAATAATCAAATCGATAAGTTATGGATTGAATTGAGATTCAATCGTTTTGAAAAATTCAATATAATTTATAAATAATTCTATTTAATTTAATGGATTATATTCAGAGATGGTTGGCTTGGATCTCTTCTCAGCCGCAGTCACTGCCAGCTGTACTGTTCGATCGTACTACGGATTTAAGTAACATTGTCTAGTAGTAATTTATAGGCGATATGATTATACTCCCTCCTCCTTTTTTATAGACCACATTTCTATTTTTAGAAGTCTCATATTATAATCCTATTTCCTTATTTGGAGAGAGTTAAATGAAGAAGTTTACTTATATATCCTTATTATTATGATTGGGAGTATAAATAATTGAATTAAAGTGAGATTGTGTGTTGTATTAATGAGTGGTATATTAGGAAAAAATTATGTTTTAATCGTGTTCCCTTATTTTTTGGAAAATGATCAGCGGCCTATCAAAAAGGGACGAATGGAGTGATTATAATTATAATAAAATTATTTTGTAATTTTGAAGCCAAATGAGTGAGCGAGTCATATGCTAATGCGACGGATGGAGGGATGGATGTTACGACTAAAGTGGGTTCCATAATCGAAAGTCTATTTAAGCAACAATCGAAAATTAAAACAGTGCCAAGTTAGTTCATTGCTAACAAAAAGTTTTTGATTGTATTCGTTAGAGGACACTATTAAGTGGCTTTTTTTTAGGATAATGTGAGATATAATTCGTTTATTCGTTTAATTTGAATATAAGAAAATGTAGAATTACAGATCGATGACACCAAATAAATTATAAACACGGTTTTTCTTTCACTCGAATTAGATGATGGGAGGCTAAGAAGAATTGCTCACCTTTCCCTCAAAGATTACCGATCAAATTATATATATAAAAATAAAATATTATTATTATTCACATACACATTCACAACACACAGATATATATATTTATTACATATTATAATAAGAAACATGCTTTATTTTATTGGCAATTATTCTACACAATCATTTTTGAGGTTAAGGGTTCAAGTCACATCAATTGCATCAATTTATAAAATTAAATATGGATTGTGTGAGTTTAGTCTGGGCTTGTCCTTGGGTGGTACATAGGCCCAGGTGTGGACTCCACCAATGGCTGGTCGGGTGAATTTTTTTTGTTTAAAATGCAGTGAGTTACCGGCCGAATTATATTCAGTCAGTAAACTCTAATTTTTAATTTTTTTTAAAGAAATTACTGACCTAATATTCGGCCGATAGTTTCAATTTTTATTATAGTGATTCGTTTTAAAATGAATATGAATTTGAAAAAATGGATGTGTTTAATTAATAAATAAGTTAATTCAATTAGCATTCGTTTTATTATATTCGTTTAATATACAAATTTAAACTAACTAATTCGATTAGCATTCGTTTTATAATTTTCTTTTATTAGTTGTTATTTTTCAATTAAGATTCAAGAAGTTATCAATTACCATAAAAAATAATATTATTTATATTTATTGAGCTATTTTTAGTAGATATATTAATTGTGTATTTCAAATATATACATTTATGAAAAATTAATATAAATAAATTATGATAATTTATGTAATTAAATAATGTCAGGACTAAACGAATAATCTTAATATTAAGGTTGGTTTAGCAAATGAATTGAATACAAATCTATCGTATTTTGATTTAATTCGTTTATGATTTAATTCATCAATTCATTTTACCACTCTTAATTGAATCATGTATTTCCATGCAAGGCATGAAATAAATACCCCATTTTTACCTTCAGATTTCAAAACCGAACAGAACATGAATGGTTACTTAATTTTAGTACTTCAGCTCGCAAAGTTGATGATGCAAAGCTGAGAGTTTTTTGTTTCATAAATTCGAAAATTGAAGTATGATCACTGTAATATCTGAGCCAGCCAAGAACTCGAAAAATCGCTTTCATGATAAGAAGGGCTTTTTGCCATTGAAATTTTTTTCTGCATTTCTCTACTCTATCATATATATCCTTGAATCCCAGGACCATCTAAAACTTCAATAAAGTTGACCTGGGGATTACATCTCAAACCAAATCTATGGAAATGAGTTTCGAACCAATTCAAGCAATGGAGTGCACCCCAAAAAAAAAAAAAAAAAACATATTCACCAAACAAGCCAAAACGGGTCAAAAAATGGCTTCAAAATCGGTTCCAAAATCGATTTCGGTTCCGGTTAAATGGTCCGCTTCCAATTCTTACCTTTGCAGAATCAGAACAGGACCGTTTATATCCGGTTCTGAATTTTTAGAACCAAAACCGACTCTAAACGAATCGGTTCATGTTCTTTATCCTAAAAAGCGAGCCGGTTCCAATCGATTTGAAGTCGAACCAAATATGATGCACACCGCTAATGTTTAGCTTTTAAGATGTGTATGACTAAAAAATTTAATTCACGCAGCATCAATATAATCGCTTTCTCAAATCTTTGCCAGTCCATTCTTAACCTGCAGCTAGGGATGTCAAAAGTTCCCACGAGTTCGGGCTCGGTAAGGATTCGCTCTAATCGGAGGTAGGTTGAGACTCCCAAAACATACAAAAATTAAATCGAATCGGGTTCGGGTCCCGATTCAAAATTGACATTTGAATCGGGTTCAAGTTCGGTGGCCCGAATTAAATTTTCAATTATTTTTAAAAATATTATATATATATATATATATATAATACAAATAAAAGATTTATTGTCTTATTCTAACATTTTCACATAAAAATTGAAAACTAAACAATAAAATAGAAATCGGATTCCTACTAATTCCCCGTCCCCTTTCAAGAATAATAAGGAATGTCCTCATTCGGAGAATTTCGGGTTCATGACGAATTTGAAGATTTCTTAATAATTCAGATTCGAGTTCGGGATCATGATTCCTGTCCCGAACCCGCCCCATTGTCATCCCAATTTGCAACAGTCTAATTTTTCTCCATATCAGAAGCAAGCAACGTGAGTTTCTTTGGATAGAATTACACGTATGAGTAATAATTTGCATAATTTGAGATATATATATATATATATATATATATATATATATACACTGCCATTTTATCTTATATAATTATTAGTTATTTTATTTTCCTAAAATTATCATATAAATAAAGTTTCAAGATAACAAAAGTAATAAATAAATCAAATAATAGTACAAAGTTTAAAAAAATAATAAAAATATTATAGTATCGGGTCGGGCCGGGTTTTAATATCAAACCCGTGATCCAACCTGTAAATTTTGGATCGGGTTAACCCGAAAAATCATTAATTTTTTTTGAAACCCGCGCGGGTCAAGTCGGGTCGAGTCGCGGGTTGACCCGAAAATTTGCACACCCCTATTATTGATATGCAATTACTACAATGAATAATTATCAAACCTTTTAGAACTTGAAATTTCTAACCATTGAACATACAACTCTAACAATTACATATGAATCAGAATTACCAAACAAATAAATATGAAACATTTTAGAACATGAAACTTCTAACTATTAACATGTAATTCTGATAATTAATATGTAATCTTCACCGTTAATAAATATGAAATATTTTAAAACATAAAATTTCGGATTTTGATGGAAGTTTTTGATTTGGTAGGGTTTTGGGAATTTAGGGCTGCGTGTGTTTTCAATACATAAAAGAGGATAAAGAGTAAATCTTTGGTGTAACAGTGGTATGGATGACGTGGTACCACCAATCAATTAAAAAATAACATGTTTAATTTTCTTCATATTTTTTAGTTTTTTTAACTTTTTAGCACGCGTGGCAAAGGATGATTGGCTTGTTGCATGGATGACGTGGTACCACTGTTGCACCAAAGATTTTCTCATAAAAGAGAGTTTCGAATTTGTTCGCGTGGGTCTTCAGGTTCTTGCGCCAAACAAGGGGGTATTTTGGTCATTGCGATTAAAGTTTTTCTAAATTTATATTTGGGACAAAAGTTTAGTGAAATCACAGATGAGGATACGGTTTGCAATTTTTGTTTATGAAGGTACCAACCGTCCGATTGTATGAAAATCAATGTGTTTTCAAACAAACGGCTCCTTCCTTCCCGTGTTGGTTCGACCGAAATTATTTTACGTCTATTTCTGAATTTCAATACAATTTTTACTGTATTTTTGAAAATCTCTTGACGGAATGTATTATTGAGACGGTAGGGTGGATCTGGACAATCGACATAGGCGGTTGGCTAGAACCCTTAAATTTAGATAAAATTAGGGGCCACAAATATAAGAAAATTAATACCTATTGTACTAAAAATTTCAAAAAAATTTCACTTTTATATACCAATGAATGATCACATAATTTATAAAATCGTTTAAGCCCCTAAAATCTCAAAACCGCCCGATGGCTATCTATAGAAATATTGAGCACCAAGTGTAAATCATCAAATACGAATCAAGACAGTAAAATATGTAGAAGATTTCATTCAATATAGCAAAATAATTTTGGAAGAAAATTAATTTTCACAAACATATGCATAAAAGGACTCAAATTATTGTCAATACATTAATGGAAGAGAAATAGTTTACCACTAAGCCATTGGGTAGTGATTCAAACGTTAATTATAGTTAAAACAAATTAATTCTAATTCAATCCAAACACAAAATGTAAGTATCATATAGTTAAAAAGTTACCTAATAAATTTTAATTTTTTCTTCTCCATCTTAAAAGGTCCAAATCACTCAGGGATGACCCTAGGGCTGAGTCCTAAGACCACCAAATGAATGAATTCTATACATCCCGAATCCACAACGTATATAACGGTTAAGTCAAGAATGCATCTGCCAAATCCACACCCAAGTCTCAGATACGATTCGTCTGCGACTTGGAGGCTCGTCATAGAACCAACTACGCTAGTCTTTAGGGTTTTTTTCTCCTCCATCTTGAGATGTAGGATGATAAAGACCAAGAATAGGACTATTGCCGTGTTAGAGAAGGCAAGAAAAAAAAAGAAAGGCATTAAAAGAAAAGAGAAATATAAATACACAACTCCAAGTCCACCCATTATTAAAATTTGGGAAAAGGAGAAAAGAAAAAAATTAATAATTTGATAATATTTTGATTATTAGTGAAGTTAGAGTGGGATTTGGGTTGGATATATATCATTGATTAAGGAAAAAAAAAACAATGATATTAATTTAATTTGTAATAATTAATAGGGCTAGATGTGACTACAACTTATGCTCTCAACTTCTCTACCCCTTTTTTTTTTTAATATAAGTAAATCCTCTCACTCTTCGAAAATTATATTATGTGCCGGGTGTATATGTCTTCTCTCTCACAGCAGGCGGGCCCCACACAGCTGTGGGGCCCGCCTGCTGTGAGAGAGAAGGCATATACACCCGGCACATGATATACCACCTCCTCACTCTTCCGTAAAAATCAAGTATGAGATAAAATATCGACGATATATATTTTCATCGATAAAATATCAATTTTTATCGATTAAATATTTTCCATTATTTTATTGATGCAATTTATCTATATACACTTATACATATGGAAATTTCCGTTGATATTTACTTAATTTTTTTTTTATTTTTTTATTTTTTATCTTACCTGATCATTTTACTATTATTTTTTGTCGTTTCAAACACGTCCATCTTTTATTATAAAATCAATAATATGTTGACTATCAGTTTCAACGTCTTCATATTTGAATAATAATAATAATAATAATAATAAATGCATTTATGCATTTCATGAAACTCCAAACACAATTTAATTATTTCACATAATCTCTAATTAACAGAGACTTAAATCCCCCCTTAAAATTTCAATTCAACAATTATTTTTGTTTAAGCCAGCCCCAACTGGCTAATTATACTTAATTTACATTAACTTTTGCTAAACTTAAACCTACAAATTGTAATTAATTAATCATATAATAATTAACAATATTAATTTACTTAATTTTATTGCATGAAGGGCACGTTGTAGCTTTCTGAAATAATGGTGATGCTTCAGCTTTTATGGACTGTAATTCTTTCTTCAATCTTTTGTTCTCATTGCTTAAGCTTTCATGACATTTCTTCATAAATTCGTAATCTACTTCTGTTTGTTTCAACTTTGACCTGCAATATTATGAGAAATTAAATCCTCGTTGTCATTAAATGAAAATTAATTAATTAATTAATTAATTTAATAAGACTATAATTAATTACCTTGCTCTCCTGTTTTGAAACCAAACTTCAACTTGTCTTGGTTTTAGATCCATTTGCTCAGCCAACGCTTGTTTTTGGGACTGCATTCAAACTCTTTAACTTCAGTCATTAATTTTCATTTGTATTCATTTTTTTTTTTATAAAGTTCATTGGAAAAAGAAAACCAAAAAAGTTCATTAATCAGGTTTTAAGAATTATTCCAACAATATTGTAATATTTTCAACAGATATCCCATCACCAAACTATTAAGAAAATTAGGGGTCGGTGATTTAGCTCGTAAAATCTCTTTTATTATGAATGTACATATTTATGTGCTCCACCAACGAGGTTCATTTATCTGTTTTGGTTATTGGAGAGTCAGATCTCCGCATTTCACTCACAGTTTTGTTTTATGAGCAAATCGTTAATTGCGTATGAAGTCTTATTTTGGCATGGACACAACTCGAAGCATGTTCCATACCAAAATGAGGCTTCCTACGCAATTAATATTTACTCATGGAAGCAAAGCAGTAAAAAGAATGCGTGGTTCCGTCATTCTAGTATTCAAAACGGATAAATATGTTATGTTATTGGGTGAGCACAAATGCGTACCTTCACATTCGGATTCGAAAAAGAATAGGTTTATATTATCTTATATATCGAACAAAAAAAGAAAACCAAGAAAATGAATCAGAAATTAATTTTAAAAAACTTGATTATTTGTTAAATAAATATTCAATTAGTCGTGATAATTAAAGTATGCATGGAAATGTTACCGAATTAAGAGAATCATGCAAATTGAAGATGTCTTCAAGCAAGCTTGATTGCTCTTTTGTGAGTCTCAGTTTCTTTCTGCTGCCAATATTCAAGTCATAGCTTTTATGCACAAATTTACCATCGCCCATGAACTTCTGGTGATCTAAGTCACCTGCATCTTCATCATCTTTAGGGCACAATGTAAATGATAAGTCTATGGAATTAGCCCTAGCTGCTGCAGCACGCTTATTATTATCATCCCTTGATCTCTTGTGCCTCGCAGCGGCGGCGGCGGCGGCGGCGTAGTCATGAACACCAAGCCCTAGAGAGAGCACCGTGTTGCATCCTTCAGCTGCCATGGATGGTGGATGATAGCTTCTTGTTTTAGGTTTTATTTGTTTTTTCAGAGAGAGAGAGAGAGAGATGAATATAATTGCTGAAAGTGGAAAGAGTGGGGGGATAATGGCAGGGTTTTATAGTGCAATATTATTAATGAAAAGGGTATTGATTTTCAAATTCAGTTATTAGTGACTTGGGATGGCTGGAAAAATCTCAAATTTTAACCGGGATTTGTGATATTGTACTGGATTTATTGTCTTGAATAAAAGATCGTTTTGGGACTTGACATGATTTTTCCTTCTGAATTTCGAACTTTTGATCTAATCTCAAATCATGAACCATTTTATCCGGGAATCGAGACAAAAAATAATATCGATTCAAAATCTATGATGAGATTTAAAATGATTTTTCATCTCGAATTCACAAATGAAATGAGACCATGATTGACCAGTGGCGTAGCCAGAAAAATAATTCAGTAAGAGTAAAAATTGATTTTTCACAAAAAGTAGTAGAAACTCTCAATTTTAACCGGGGTAAAGAAAATTATTCCATTAAAAATAAAAAATTAAGATGTATTTTAATAACATTTTAAATTAAATAGGGATGACTACCCCACTAACACACGTCTCTCCACCATAGGAGGATTTTGATAAATCCGGATCTATCCCGACTGATTGTCAAACTCTACTAGTGTCATTTCATTTAGTAAATGATAGTAGTAAAGACAATTAGGGAGTAAATGATAATTAAGCATGATGTGAAATTAGAGAAAAAAATAGTAAAGAGGTCAGAATTTTAGAACTATGACTCCCTCAAAATACATTTTTAAATCCCACAACAATGGTGGACTTTGCTAATTCTATGGGATTTGTTTTTTTATTAATTATGAAACTTTAACTTATTCCACTAGCAACCAGACCATTTCTTCCAAACACTTTCTAAATTCTCAATCTTTTTTTTGTTTTGAGGTTTATTTTTATGTTAATTTAGTGAAACATTTACTTTATTTTTCTAGAGATTCTTCTGATTGGTGCCTATTTTTCTTTAGATAAAATGATTACTAAAGAAAATTGAGGTATATTTGTAATTGTTATATGATTTTACTTAACTTTTAAAAGAGTAAACTACCTTTTAATTCCTATATTTTTACTTAACTTTTAAAAGAGTAAACTCCCTTTTAATTCCTATATTTTAGATTAAATATCCGTTTAATTCATTTATTTTGAGAAATACCACAAGATATCATTGTAGTTAGTGCAGTTACTGTTAAAAACCATTTTTTCCGAACTTTTACAAAAACAATAAGACATCTCACATCTTCTATCGGTCAACATTCAAATAATATTATTATAAAATCTTGGGAAAAAATGACTTTTAACTATAATAGAATTAACGACAGTGATTTCTTAAATTAATTTTCAGGAATTAAACGGATATTTATTTACCCTTTTAAAAACATAACCTTTAAAAGTGTATTATACTCATTTTTACATAGCCGTTATTTCAAATGTATGCATTTGAGAGCAGTGATTGTTGAACCTTATTTTTTTCAAAGGTTTAATAACCTAACATATCTTATTATTAATTACATAGCCGTTAATTTTTTATTATTTATTTTAATCCTTAATATGGACTGATTTTTCAGAACTTGAGTAAACTCGTCTTCTCAAAAAAGTAAAAAAAAAAAAAATTAAATTAAATTGTTATAAGATCTGCATTGAAAAATTATAACAAATATATATATATCCTAAATTCATAACACCTAGATGCTCTTAATTTTGGACGATTTTGAAAAATCCCTATTTCAAAAATTATACCAACCGAACTTTGAAAGTCCTAAAATACTATACTTGCCACTTTTTTTTCTTTTTTTCTTTTTTTCTTTTTTTTTTTTAAGTAGGGAGTGGCCAAAGCCCAATTTGATATTTTAGCCTCTACCACTCCAAGATTCAAACTCGAGTAACCAGTTCAACCGTTTGAAAATCATTAGGCGAGTGGATTCCAAGAGAAATTCTGGATTCGAATCCAGAAAATATGTTTCTTGTAAGAGCTTGGGAGCAGAATTTTCGACGGTTAAAAAAAAGAGGCCATTCAATTCAGCCTTGATTCATCATTATGTATAACCATGAAACTTCTTAATTCATTTCCAAGGACAGCAATAATTTAGATGCCAAGTCAACCTTTTATGCCAATATGTATAACCATGAAACTTCTTAATTCATTTCCAAGGACAGTAATTATTTAGATGCCAATTCAACCTTTTATGCCAATATTCATAGCTACTATTCACAACAACTAAATACTTAGACATGTTTAAAGTTTTCAACCATACCCAAGATTCAAATCCTGAAACCTTTTTAATTTTGTTTCTTTTAATTAACCTTAATAAGTCGAGTTCAGTAACCAACTTCTTACTCTCATTGTGTTCTTTTTCATCCTCTTATTCTTGTTATCTCTCTTTGTGATATTTCCTCTCACAAAAACCCTCGACTAGATTTCCAATCCTAAGGAGATTTTTACTATAGCATCGAAAATGTCTCCAAGGGGCGTGGTTTGGTGGTGTAGGGCTCATGATCTCATCTTGAAGTCTTGGGTTCGAATCCAGAGAATATGTTTCTTGTAAGAGCCTGGGACAGTCGGAAATTTTACCTGAATTGATGGTTTGGCGGTGTGATTTCCAAGGTTTTCAAAAAAAAAATGTAATATCGAAAATTACCGGTTTCCAAGACCATAATACATCCCAAGGATGCGACTGAGGCTTATCAAGACTACTTCAAACCCAACCAAGACTTTCTACACCTCTTCTTTTTTACATTCCTTTTCCTATCAAGGAAGAACATAAATATCTAGTCATGGGTTGAGGCAGTTCCTTTATTTCCAGATCGTGTTACTATCATTCCACTAAAGCCAAATGCGACGTGACTTATAAGAGCCACTATGGATAATCACATTTGCATCTCTACATACAAGTTTCAAATTCCAAGTTGTACACTAATTCATTATAGCTCCCGAAACAAAAATTAAGCACCCATTCTCAAATTCCAAAAGTAAATTTACAGATTCAATAAGGTCCTAAATAAAATCTGGACAACCAATAAACAAAATTAGCTGGGCCACATGTGATCTGTCAATAAGGTGTTGTGACTTCTAATCTACAGCAGTACAACTGCTATGAAACGGAACACTAGCAGTAACAATCTAGCACAAAAGAGCAGGCTATCAGTAAACATTTTTGGAATCGTTAGAAACCCCACCTTCAAACCACCCCTTCCGGGCTTCGGCGGAGCAGGTAAAACCTCCGACTGTCCCAGGTTCTTACAAAAAACGTACTCCCTAGATTCAAACCCAGAATCTCAATTTGAGATACTAAACCCTACACTTATAGCAGTTCTAAACATTCATTTAGTCATGCCAGTCAGATTTTGCATCTAACATACAGCTTCTAAAATTCCAAACATTCAAGCAATTAATCATCGCGACAACTGCATTGCAGTGCCACGAAAAACATATATACCCATGAAAGAAACCAATGGCGAATTTCAGATAATTACTCACCCACCACTAATCAATAATCACTTAAGATTCATTAGCCATTCATAGCAATGTAGTATTATAACATAAAGCAAATCAAATATCATGAAATTCCAAAACCCAATTGAAATCTATCAAAATTAACAAAAATTAAGTACAAAAAACATTAAAATTCACCTAAGATAACCGGGGATCTTAATGCGGATAAAGAGCATACTCATGATATAAGCAATGACAACGGAGGAGATCCCAGCAGTGGCGTAAGAAGCCTTAACACTCTTAGCCCTGTTCTTATCAAGGGCAAGATCCAAAAGCACGATGCCCATGCCACCGAGCACGAACATGAACCCAGAAGAGAGACCCTCGATGATGTACTGGCCGTTGACGCGGCCGGGGAGGAAGACGACGGGGCGGACGGAGCCGGTGGCGGGGTCCTGAGTGGAGCCGATGCCGGGCGGCTCGACGATGACGTCGTAAACGAAGCCGGAGACGACCATGAAGTAGGTGAGGAGGACGAGGGCGTAGACGGTCATTGGGGATGGAAGCGTGAAGGACGGCAGCTTCAGGCGGAGACGTGGCGGCCGGAGGAATGAGTATGGGATGAGTTTGAGGATGTGGAATAGTGGGTCCGTTGATGATTGTGATGGGTCGGGTTGTGATGCGTGGGTTTGGGTTGATTCAGATTTCGGAGCCATTTTTTTTATGAAGGGGATCTTTTCTGGTTTTGTTTTTGTGATGATGAGTCTTCTTCTTGTACTGGAAAGAAATAAACCGGTCGATTCGGTTTATTTTTTCATGGTTCGGATTTTCATATTTTTCATTTAAAAACCCCGATGATTTTTTTGTGTTGGGTTTACCGGGCCGGCGGTTCGTTTCGGTTCGGTTCCGAACCAGAATCGAACCGTTCGGTTCCGGTTCCGGTTCTATTCGATTTTTTTTTTTGTTTTATTGAAAATAAAAATTGAGATTGATAAATCAATATAATTTAAAATTATGAATTTGAATTTATATAATACATTTACATTATATAATTCAATTAAATTACAAATAAAATTTTTTATCTAAAAAATAAAATAAAAAATTATTATTTAAATTCAAACTGGTTCCAGCGGTTCCAACCGGTTCAGTTAGGGTAGGAACCCTAACCGAACCGGTTAGGTTCCAGTTCGGTTTCAGTTCCGAACCAGAACCTTGGCCGGGTCTTTAGTTCTCTTATTATTAGGGGTGTTTATACTCGATCCGGTCGGTTTCTAAAAAAAAATTAATACAATTTAGAGTTGACATGATCCAACTCGTTTTTTACGAGTTCCGTCACAAATTTGATGATGTAATCCGACCCGACTAACATATAATTTTTTTATTGTTTTTCTAAAAAATTTATTCATTTTTTAAATTATTTCAGTTGTTTATTACTTTTTTATGTTGAAATTGTATTTGTATGATAAATTTCGGGACATAAAATAATTAGTATTTATGTCTCAAAATAATTAATACAATAAAATAAAAATTATCGACCCGATCTGTTCGGATTTTCCAAATCAAATTTCGGGTTTGGGTTTACAATTTCAAGTGATCCGACCCGATCAGATTTCGCAAAATTCTAACCCGACCAATTAACACTCCTTATTATATTCTCAATCAATAAAATACACTATTATTAAATTTTATGTAGCCACCATTTGTCTACATATTGTAAACTTAATTTTTTATTATATATTTTCATTTAAAGAAAATGTGTTTATGAGTTGGGGTATAATCGAGCCAGGGCCGGTCCTGAATTTTTGGGTGTCCGGTGCGAAAGCTCAAAATGTGCCACTTTTCATTACGAAAACATATGTTTAAAAAAAAAAAAATATTTAACGAGGGTTGGAACCCAAGCGAAGCTGGGGGCTAGGCTCTCACGCCCAAATTATATTACTTGAGAAAATATATAAAGGGGGGACATAGTACCTAAACCCCGACAATAAAAAATATAATCATATACAACTATTCATAGTAAAGCTCCTTAAAATTTCAATAGTTAAGAAATTATCTTCTAGCATTTTTTGAAACAAAATCATCAATTATATCATCATACTCTAAATCTTCAATCTCATCATTTTCAATGCATAAGATTGTTAATCCATTTAGCTTATCTTGAGTCATAGTGGTCCGCTAGTAAGATTTTAATAATTTCAATTTATAAATTGTAAAAACAAATTTCAATTTAGTGCCCCTTTAATTTTTGGGCCCTGGACAGTCGCCCTTGTGGCTCCTGCCCAGGGCCGGTGTGAATCGAGCTGAGTCGAGCTAAGTATTGCCCCGCTTGACTCGGCTTGATATGCATTTATACGAGTTCGAGTTCGAATTAAACTTTATATGTGTTGTTCGAACTCTATTCTTTAAGAAAATATTAGGATCGAACTCAAGTCCAAATCGAACTTTACATATATTATTCGAACTCGACTCGTTAAGAAAATATTGTGATCAAGCTCGACTCAATTTTGATTACTAAACGATTCAGCTCGGTTTGAGCTCGATAAATTTAAAAAATTCAAGTTTTTGTTTGTTATTTACTTCAAATTTAAAATAATTCCCTTACAAAATTCAAATATTTGTGACACACATATATATATAGTGTTCGTGAGTAAAAAATGAGTCGAGTCAATCTTTTGCTAGTCGGATTCGTTTAATAATCGAGTTATTATTTTCAAGTTCGAGTAGCTCATTTATTAAATGAATAATCTCGAACCAAACCAAATGTGAGTAGAGCTCAAGTTGTTCATGAATGACTCGGTTCATTTACAACACTACTTATGAGAGCTCCAGCCACAATTCTATTGAAAATTTGGTAGAGTTTTTTGCACTCTATAAATTTCCTTGAACACACATATTTTTTTAAAAAAAATATTTATTATTAAAATACCTATAATATAAATTACTATTAATGACAACCTATAAATATATTTTACTCATAATACTCTTATAACGCAAAACTGAGTCTTCACAAGTAATTTTTTGGTGCAAATGAGGCACCGGTGACGTGGTATCACCAACAAATTAGTAAATGACATGTATAATTTAATATCCATATTTTTAGTTATTTTTTAATATTTTAGCACACGTGACAATGAATTATTGGATTATTGCACGAATGACGTGATACCTCCGTTATATTGTAGATTTTATCCTACACCACGCAAAGTAAAAATTATGTACATAAATGCTCATGAAATCGACTACATATACCAAGAATGGACACAAAACGCAATTGGGGAACCATGAATCCCAATATGAAGATTGAATCCAACTTATTTATTGCACCAAATAAGGAGGTAAATTCAACACTTCCCTATGATTATTACAAAACAAGACCAGATGGAAAAATAAAAATAAAAGGAAAAGGGGAAAAAGTCTTCTAACTAATCATTGTACAAATTTAAACAGGTTACATCGAAGAGGTGATATATCATGTTTCGGGTGTATATGTCATCTCTCTCACAGCAGCTGAGTTCCACATAGTTATGTGATCCAGCTATTGTGAGAAATATGACATATACACCCGAAACATAATATAATTTTTCTACATGGAAGTAGGAACGACCCCGAGTTTCCCTAAATTTTGAGTGGTTTTATGTGAATTTTTAAAATGAAATTATTTTTTTTGTAGGTTTCCGAAGCCACCATCCAAGAAGATGAGAGCAAGTTGAGATGTTTCCCAAGTAACTGTACGCCATCAAAGGGATTTTTCAGCTTAAAGTTGAGATATGTGAAACTTTGTGACTCTATGGCCATACTTTTGAGGAAGGATGCTCAGTCTGAAGTGGTTAATCTTATTACAGGGTCAACCAATAGTATGAAATAAATAAATTGGATAGTTTCAGAAATTAAAAGACAATCATTAGGTTTCGAATCCAATTTAGGCCTCATGATTTGGTCAATCTGGCATGTAAGAGGGGGTCAATGGCTTTTGGCATGATGATTTTCCCTCGAATATCATGTGTAAAAATAATATCCCGTGTGGTGTAATTAATTCGATTCATTTTTTTTTTTTTTGAGAAATTATCCCTAAATGAGAAAATATGAAAAAATCTGAAATTTTTTAATATATATAATTTGAAATTTGAAAATTTCAAAGTATATCAAATTTTTACTTTTAAAAATATGGAAAATGATATGCTTTCGGATTTGTTTTTTTTCCACATTTTAGATTACCTTCGTATGGATATCCATTGTTTTTTTTCTTTGGATGGACGATGATGATATTCATTGTTCTTCTTAGGAAAAATGATTGTGACAAAATTCAACCATAAAATACTGACATTATACGTTTTTTTTTGGGTCATGAAGAAACTCTGATTGTGAGAAACAGCAGCCAAAGATCCATTTTTTTGTTTAAAAAAAACAACAAACAAAGGTTGATTTTCAAACAAAAATACAATAATAATGATGATGGGATTGTGTTATTTGTGAAACCATCATTTGAGCATTTGTAGTTTTTTCTTTCATTTGCAATTCTATTAAAAACCTTTTTGGACAGAATTTGTACTGAATATTGAATTAAGATAAATGAGACCCATATGAAATCCATGTCTTAAAACACATCATCTCATTACCAAAGGAAGGAAGAGCTGCGCATAAATTGCTGTAAAGTTGCAGACAGAAAAGCCAAAATTCAAAAACAAATACTACTACATACATATCTATGAACAAAGATGTACCAAATTCAACTTTCTGGTTAGTAGTGTGTATAAAAACCCATTTCCAGTAAAAAAAAAAATTAAAAAAGTAAATTTCCTACTCAGCATTAACTTCATATCATATGTATGTTGAAACCTGTGGTCAATTTTTAGTTTTTTCTCATGAACCAAAAAGGAGAGAATATTCTGCGGAGCCCAGATGAATCCCAGCACCTTCCTTCCATTGATTAACCTATGGGACAGGCAATTAAGAATGAATCTAGAAAAACTAATCGCAGCACAAAGGGGATTATAATATAATATTGAGGAAGAAGAAAGAATGGGATTCTTACTTTCCAAGTTTCTTCGATGAGAACGTCTTCTTTTGAACACATTGAAGACATTACTGATGGGAGTTTCTGGCACAGGAATGAATTTTCCCAGAAAAGCAAGGGGCCAACTGAAAAAAGAAAGAATCATTCACGGGGTTGCAAAAGGAGAAGGAAGATAATGACCTAATTGATTTATGCCCCAAAACTGACATTATTGGAAAATTAAAAAGTTGAGGTACACTGAAACTTCTGTAATTCATGAGGAATAAGCTCTAGAAAAAAGGGTAATTGTAGTACAGTATGCTCAAATAACCTGATGAAACCAATGACGGCGGAAATTATCCAGTACTTCCAATTAAGCCTGGTAGTTGATGCAAACTTCCCGAGAAACTCGATGATAAGTATCTGCACACAACAAAATATTAGACGATGGAACTACTTTTAAGCCCAAAAAGAAAACAAAAGTGAACAAGTCTCACCTGGAGTACAACTGTTATAGCGACTATCCCCATGAAAAGACGGTTTTTAGTAATTCCTTTGAAAATATTTTTTTCATCCGGCTTCCGAGCATTAAATTCATTAAAGATCTGCATTTTAAACAATCAGGCTCTCTGTCATACCAACCAGTTTATGGCAATTACAAATTAACAAGGCTGAAAAATAACTGAGTTTCAACGACGACTACAAATAAGGGGTCAGATCAGAAATGAAGATGTGCTAGCAGCATCAAGCTGCCTTCTAAACTACTACAACACACACTTGATATAACAAAAAACCTTTTTCCCTGATGATTTACTAACCTGACAAAGGACAAAAGAATTGAATATCAGAGTATTTATCACTTTGTTGGAATCATGCTCCAGGTTCAGTATACTCTTCCCTCGAAAATTCAGGACAAGCAGGACACTTATTTGATAGACAGCCTGAAATTTCCAAACCACCATTAACAATATTCAGTTATATAAAATGACAAAATACTACTGTTAGTGACTTAAAATTTTCTACATAAAAAAAAAAAATTCAAATGCATCTACCTGTATTAGGAGGTTCCTCCACATTATATTAGTTATAAGAGGTTCTCTGAAACACATGCAGGAATCCATCAGTGCATGAGATAGTTTAACCAATCAACGAAAAAAACACAGAATAAAAATCAAAAGGACAAGCCAAATGGCATTTGTTTGACATTCAAACTCAATGGATAAATAAAGAATTTACAGACAATAATAATAGGGACCTGCTAACTGAACCAATTTATGTGAACTTAACAAAATTTTCCATGAAAGAAACATGGATTACTTTTAACAGTTAAAAAGCTTATTTTTCACCATCAAATTTTTCTACCTTCGACCCACTGGAGACCTCTGCATCAGGTGATCTGTCGGAGGTTCAGTAGCCAATGCTAAGGCTCCAAGCGTATCCATGATAAGATTAACCCAGAGAAGCTAAACAAAGAGAAAGCAATGAGGGGTCATCAGTTCTGGCATATAAGCTGAGAATTACTTGTGCATTTATAGGGAAAGAGAACAGAAAGAAATGAGGTGTCAACAGATAGAGAGAGAACCTGCACTGCATTCAGAGGAACATCACCAGAGGAAACAGCAGCCACGAAATTTATGACAAGAGCTGCAACATTGACAGTAAGCTGAAACTGGATGAATTTCTGGATATTTGCATATACAGATCGACCCCATCTGACAACCTAAATGCAACCAAAAAAACAAAGATTTAAATTGTTTTCCGAGCATAAAAAAGTGATTAATAAAAATTAAGGCCTAGAAAATATCATTGAATTGGTTAGACTATTAGAGAATTGGACCTTAAAAGTCAAAAGGTTTAAAAGGCAAACACTGACCTTCACAACTGAAGCAAAATTGTCATCCAGGATAATAATATCTGAACTCTCTTTCGCAACCTCTGTTCCTTGAATACCCATTGCCAGACCAATATCTGCCTGGGATTCAAAATTATACATATATATATATATATATATATCTGTTAATAATAATATCACAGTTGGTGTGTGTTCATGGGCGGTGCCATGTAAGTACCAGAGAGGGCATCAGCCCCCTCTGGCTTTTGGAAAAAAAATTATTTAAATAAAAAAAGTAAGTTAAAATAGCCCCGCATATCCATATTAAAAAAAAACAAAAACAGTATTGTGTAATTTATAAGACCTAATATAAGACTGACAATTACCTAGATAAATATTGAAAAAAGTCACGTAAGAGATCGTATGAAATTTAAATAGTATTCATGGATCAAAGAATTTTGGCACCTATTATTTATATATATAAAATGTGTTATTGTTATAACTCAGCCCCTGCTGAATCGAATTTCTAGCTCCACCGCTGTCGGTGTGTTGCCAGACCACACTGACCCAGTAACTCCAATATGAAACTGTTCTAGTAGTCCAGAAGATTTAAAAATGTATGTTGATAATAAAGCAGCAGTGTTAAACATACACTTCATGTATGATTATAAATATCCGAGTAAAGTAGAATCACATTTGTTTCACCTCATGTAGAGCGGGAGCATCATTAGTGCCATCTCCAGTAACAGCAACAACATGTCCCCTCCTTCTCAATGCTTGCACGAGTAGAAGCTTATCATTGGGAGACGACCGTCCCATCACCTAACATAAATTGAAAAATTAACATTTTCCAAAAGGTCGACACCACAGTTTTCCTCTATGCAAAAGAATTTGCATAACGAAGAAAAGTAGAAATTTGGATCATACCGAAATCTTTTCAGAAATTTCTTCTCTTTGTGTATCAGACAAGGCACGGAATGACTTTCCCTCAATGATATTAGGCTCAGTAGCATCAGCTTCTGAAATTAGTATACCACACTCCAAAGCAATTGCTCTTGCAGTTTGAATATTATCACCAGTCACCATGCGCACCTGATGTTTGTTACATATATTTGTTAAACTAGTTTTAGCTGATAACAAGAGACAAAATTTAAAAATAAAAATTGAAAATAAAAAAAGAAGGAAACAAAAAGAAATTAGAATCTCCAAACAAATAAGTCGGATATGATAAAGCACATACACAGCTATCATCAATACTCCAAATGGAAATGAAAACCAAAAACAGAAATAAATTCCTTCATCATACTCAAAACTTCATACTTTTGCATATCTAAAATGGCATCCCATCAAATTTCTATCCAGAACTACCAAAATGTTAACCATTGATAAATCAAGAGACGCAGTTAGATACTGATATAGATACTGATAACTCAACTATCATAATCAAAAAATTTAGTAGTAGTAGTAATTAAGACTTCACTTTGCTGGATGAAAACTGTAAAGAGTAGTCAGCTAGTTTCAAGAGTTGAAAGTAGAGAGGAAAAACAAATAAGCAGATGCACAAGCACTTGAAAGGTACAATTGAACCCAAAAAAGAAGAAGAAAGAAATGAAAAGAAAAGACTGTACGGATAAAAGGGGTTTTAAAATTTTAAGCAGATAAATTAAAAAATGAAAATATACCTTAACACCAGCATTTTGGCATAGCCGAACAGCATCTTTAACACTTGGTCGACAAGGATCCTGCATGTATCGTCTGTATAAGCTAAGAGATTATCCAAAGTTTTGTCTAAAGTAATGTAAAGTTAAAGTGGATACACAAAATTAAATGTGCTTGCATCCCTTGTATATTCACGCTCTTAAGAAAAAGTAAAGCATGATGCTTTAGGTGTTTCAAGTATATGCTCAATGAAACTAAGATAGAAGAAGCATTCTTCCTTTAAAGACTAGAAAAATATATGGAAACGATACAGAATCAAGGTAATAAAAAGCATATCACAAAGGTGCTTGGCATCATTCTCCCAACACAGTATTCACTGTATAATTTATGCAAAGTGAATATATGATAGCACATCAGAATCTCTCTGTATACCAATAATATCATCTAAACATGCCAATAAATGATTTAAGAAAACATTAACAGATCTAAAACAGGAAGGTCCCAAGAAATTGTGGCCACAACACAATATAATGCTTAACAGACAGAATGACATCACAAAGGAGCAATCCACTAGACCAAAAAAGCAGAATTCCTTTCTCACAATCACAAATGATTAAAAAAAAATTAAGATTGCCCAAAGCATGCACTCAAATGCAAGATTCTTTCAAGTCTTGTTTCAGATGGATTATACCTTTATTCCAACAATAGCCAGCAAAACAAGGTCTTTGTCAGGTAATTCCCACCGAGAGAGTTCTTCTTCATCAGCCGGAACGCTTTCCCTTTCATATGTTCTATAGGCAATTGCAACACAGCGTAAACTACCAGAAGCCATATCTTCAATTGCTTTATTAAAAATCAACGCCTGCAGGAGGATCATAACATTGACATTCATACATTTACTTGTAGAGATTTAACTAGCAAAAATGCCAAAAACTTTTACAGAACTTAACAAAGACCATTTCCAACTGCGTCGATAAACTCACCAGAACAATCCCTTAAAAAAAAGGGAGGGGTGAAGCAAAAAGGAAAGACATGCAGGAAATTAATAAATAATAAAGTGCATCTCCAGGAAAAACTATTTTATCGAACCTTATTTTCATCCAGTTCTACCAAGCGATCATCTGCGTTGATGTATCTCGTGCATGAAGCTAAAACTATTTCAGCAGCTCCCTTCCAGTGTATGTGAACTTCAGAGTTGGGCTGTAAGTTTTGAGTAGAAAGATAGAGACAGAAAGGTTAACAGAAGAACCAGTAAAAACAGTTCAAAATTAATCTACAAACAAAAATTCTAGGTGTAGGATCATCTAACAGAAATTCCAAGCACGAGTATCTGTCATGAACCATAAAAAAGAAAAATGCTTGAGATTTTACTGCTTAGCAGATGTTTTAACTCTTAACCAGCACAAAAGCAGCTCCAGTACTGTAAATCCAACAGCTTTGTACAATAATACTTGATCTAAAATGCACATAATTAGCCCACTGAAGTTTTGAAATAAGAATTCTGTTCACTCTTGAATGCATCTCAGTGGGACATGCATGCAATATATCATGACTGCTCAACAGATCAAACTGTTCAGTTACATTACCAGTTGTACCGCAACACCACCTCGTTTTTTCTCCGAATTGAATGGGAAAACATGAATAATCGAAGATTCCGATTTGGCAGCGTCAAACTTCATCCCCAGCTGCAAAAGTATCCATGAATGAATTTTTCTTGTTTTTTAATATTTATTTTTTTGGGCAGAAAAGTTACAAATACACCAACCACCAATGCGATTAACTTAAAATGAAACCTTGATTCCCCATTGAAGAATGGCTTTTTCTGTTGGTGATCCAGAGACCTCTATGTCTCCACCACCCTAAAACCAAGCAAAGTATGTTACAATTATAATGAAGTGAATACTTTGACCAAATGCTCTCCTCGATAAATTATATCATATTAGTACAAGTAATAAAAACCAACCAGAGGGACATAAACACTGCCAGTTGTATTATGTGCAATGCCTTCGATAAGTAATGAGGTCACCATTGAGGATAACTGTGAGTTGCTGTCTGGAGGATCAACTTTTCTCCCTCCAATATAAGCTTCAACCACCGTCATCTGAGAATATGATATAAGAAAAATTATGTATATAATGATCAAAGGAAAAAAATCCACCCATCAATTATCTCTTCATAAATTTGATATTAGCTCTGTATTTAAGCGATTACTTGGCATTGTCCCCAAGGGTGACATATGGTTTGCCTCTTGCCGTGGAAGTAAGAGGTCAAGGGTTTTTGAATCCTTCTCACACCAACCTTGGAGAAGGATTTCTTAAATTTGGGGCGGGGTGGGGTGGGGTGGGGTGGGGTGCATGAAAAAACAAAGATGAAGATTGAATTCTTGGTTCTCACAGTAGCAGGTTTTATTATGACATTGACTGGCCGTAAATCAATCGAAATGAAATTTAGTGGCCTTCACAGAGAAGGCATATCAACCAAAGATCATCAAAATACAACATGACCAGAGAAGACATGCATTTAACACCACATCATATTAGGTGAATGAGTAATAATTCACCTGATTCAAAGTTAACGTTCCAGTCTTATCACTACAAATAGTTGTAGCTGAGCCCATTGTCTCACAGGCAGATAGCCTCCTCACCTGCATTCCATATTATATTAAGCCAAATATAATACATTATTGTGAAGTTATAACTAAAAGCCGTGCATGAAATAATTCATAATATATACCAAGGCTTTATCTGCCATCATCTTCCTCATTGAGTAGGCAAGTCTGCGTCACAGCGAACAAACATAAGAATAATGAACAAAGGGAAAAGGAGAGGAATTAGTACAAAAATCTTTACAATAATTCACTTTTTTTTATTTTTATAACCCAAAACCCTTTAATAAGAATATGCAGTTTCAAATATCAGGGGACTTGAGATAATTGCATATATAAGATGAAAAGAAAATATCAGAATTTTGTACGCACGAACTTACGTTAAGGTAACAGCTAGAGGAAGCCCTTCAGGCACTGCAACTACAACAATGGTGACCTACAACATTCCAGATTTAAATCGTACACTAAGACAGGCATACAGACAAACTTGAGCACAAACATCCAAGTAAAGTGAACATACAGCGATAGTCAGAATTTTAATGGCGCCATCAACAGCATCACCAACTTTTGTCTTGCCTGCTTTAAACTTAGTACTTCCATCTGCATTATTGGTATGGCCGGTAAAGTACCTGAACAATTCAAACATATTACGTGCGAGAGTTCATTATAACATGAATTGTGCATTATGGATACAATGTGAGAGAGAGAGAGAGAGAGAGAGAGAGAGAGAGAGAATCAATAATCCAAAAAATCTGAGTTACCTTGCCAAAAGGACAACCAACACGATTAAAGCTACAGTAAGACCAACAATACCGATAAATGTTGCCACCCCATTCAGGCGTACCTATTCCAAATAATTTAAAGGTAAACACAACAGTAAAACATGAAGAGCCACTAAATAAACTGCAAGAAACCTAACCTGCAGTGGTGTTTCTTCACCGGAATCTTCTGATATACTAGCCATGAGCAATCCCCACTCAGTATTCATCCCAACACTGGTTACCTAAGGAAAGGACAAGACATTTAAGAAGTAAAGCAAGCTGACAAAGGCCGAGTTGAAAACAGCAGATATAGGCCATCAGTGTAAATGATTGGGACCACAACTTTAAGGTTATAGTGACTCCATCCACAAAAAAGGGTAATGATAGTGTTGTAAAACTGTTCCCTCAGTTAGAACTGAAGTGTTAATAAGACTTGACATCAAATTTGGTAAAGGCCCAAATTGATCCTAACATGACTTGCATCACGTGTGCACTCAAACTTTCTTGTATTCAGCTCTTCATTTGACACAGCTTAACCACAATAAAAGAAAAGCTCTTACAAGCATGGTGCCGTTACCGTCTGCGACTTTGCAGCCAGACATTAGAAATGGATCCTTTGAGTCCTTGTGAACCTGCAAATAGGCATTCTTAGCTACAGAGAAAAACAAAAAAAGCAGATAAATAATGAATAATTTATAGATGTTAAGATATAAAGGCTTACAATCTTGCTTTCTCCAGTCATGCTAGATTCATCAATGGAAAAAGAGTGACCAGAAATTAGAACTCCATCAGCAGGAACCTAGAGACAACCAAGATTGTCAAACAATGATGAATATATATTGTATATTAAAATAAAGATTCCACGACACTTGCCTGATCACCAATGTTAAGAGGCACAACATCCCCCACAACAAGATCATATATTGAGACCTCAACTCTTCTACCACCTCTAATTACCTACAAATGTGTTGTAACATTGAATTTAAATCAAAAGAAAACAGTATCAACAATGAAGAAGTATATTAGAAACACAATAAAATACCTCCAGACGTATGTTTCTCTTTTCCTCATTCAGATTTTGAAATTGAAGAGATTGTCGGTAATCACTTATAGCTGAAGAGGGAAAATAAGGGAAAAATAAATGTTGTAAGCACCTATCTTTTGAGGAGTTGAGGAAAATGCGACACTTTTAATAGACGTGGTAACACGGATTTTTCGTATTCGGGCTGACAAAAATTGACACGATTAATTGTCGTGTCGGGTCAACACGTTTATTTGTTAATTGAGTCATCTCTGTGTTACACCACCTCAACAACACAAACTATATAGCGACAATGACAAATTCATTCACTGCACATGATAAACTGTTACAACAAAGAAATGCCCTAACAGTGGCTAACCCATAAGATTGCACATTTAATTTCATACCTGTTACGACTATTACTAGAATTACTGCAAAGGCAATGCTTCCCCCGTCATACCAACCTTCCTCAATACCCTATAATATTAAAATTAGAATTAAATAAGTATTCAACAAAGTAATAAGAAATGAAACCACTCGGGTTTGAAAAATAATAATGTATTTTCAGGACATTTGCGGGTCGGGTCACGGGATTTTCAAACCTGACCTGACCCGACCCGATACAATAGAATTTTCATTATTTTTCTAAAAAAGTTTATTATTTTTTAAAATTTTTACAATTATTTCAGTTGTTTATTACTTTTATTGTTTTGAAACTTATATGTATGACAAATTTTGGGACATAAAATAGCTAATATTTACGTCTCAAAATAATTAATATAAAAAAAATTCTTTTTTTGCCGACCCGACCTACTCGGGTTTGCAATCTCAAATTTCGGGTTTGGGTATGACGACCAGCGTGACCTAACTCGATCGAGTTTCGCAAAATTCAAAAAGACCTGACCACGACCCGTGAACATCCCTAACCATAACTAAGGTATGAAAAGTAATATTTGTGATTCTCGCAAAACTCTGTCCACAAACAGTTATCAACAGCAAAACACCAAGACTTAAAGCAGGTGTGATTACTGTTGACCTGCTTGAGCTTCACAATCATTTGTCATTGTATAGTTATAGGAATAGCAGCAATGGTGTCTACTAGTAATATACTACTTGTCCTCAAATAGTAACAGAACTGATAATATTTGTTTGGCCTTCCTTTGGAAGGTTGACTCCAAGAAAAAAACACAATAGCAGCAATGATCATCATCATTAAATTAACAAAAGAAACTCTAATTTCAATTTCTTTGACAATGATGATATAATTATTGGTCTTGAGGTACTATGTTATATTGCTATGAATCACCATAATACCATATCAGCTATCAGGCATCTGGCATCAGCACCTCAATTATAAAGAATAATTAGTTGTAGCCAACTTGACAAAATAAGCTTGCAAACCTACTTCATCATATAACCACCATGGACTTCACAAGATTTCATTGGATTAAACACTAAAAATCTCCAGAATTTATGTTATTTATTAGATTTGATATAGACTCCCAAATCAACCTCATTTTTTTTTTAATTACATTAAATCCTTCAACCAGAATTACTTGGGAGTTGTCATGACTCATAATTGAGAATATCCCTACAGTATCCGCCATAAGTGTAAACTCAGAGAACAGAAATGCAATCATTTATGCACAGGAAGGGATTACCTCTGTCTTTATACCAAGTGCCAAAGAAGCCACTGCAGCAATCATCAATATAATCAGAGTAAGATCTTGCCAAGCTTCCCAAAGAAACATCTAGGAGATCAAAAGCAGGAAAACTAAGCATTATTTATCATAGAATATAATAGCTTAAAACAAAAGAAAGACTGCAATCAAAATTTCAACTTGGTGACAAAGTTTACCCAAAAACTCCTTCCTTTCTTTTGAGGATATGTGTTTGATCCAAATACATTCTTCCGTTTCAGTAAGTCAGCATCATCACCAAGAATCCCCTTATCCAAATTTGTTTCTAACATGTCTGATAACCCTTTAACCTAATGTTGCAAGAGAAATAAGGAGGGGAATGATATACAGTTAATAAAATTGGTCAAAACAAAGGAAAAGAATTGCAATGAAGGTGGACTTGCCCCTCCAAAATGCTGCAGAGCATCTTTATTATGATCCCTTGTCATGGAAGAAAGCTGTTCTGGTCCAATTGCAAAATCATCACCGCGAACTGCAGTTAATTTTTCAGGACCTGAAAATTAAAATCACACAGTCAATCAAATTCAAAACTGAAAAAAAAAATACGATGACCCTGTCAAACTGTTTTATCTCACAAATGCAGTAGCAAAGAGATATTTTGAAATCAAAACTACAGGAAAAAGAAAACGTTACTAAATACAGAGGAAGGTGAGCTCACGAACAGCATGGTTGAGGTTGTGAAGTTACAAGCACATGGTGCAAGTTGACAATAGAATGAATGCAGCCAGAAGAGCGTATAATTGCAAACGAGTAAAAGATTGTAGCTAAGTCCAACTAATCGAAGCAAAAAATTTGAAAGCTGTATATTATTTAAACAAGTAATTTAGACAAGCACTAGAAAAGGGAGAATGTTAATTACCTAACATCGTTTTCACACAAAATGCAAAAGAACGAGAAAAATAAAGTAAGAAACATGCAAATAAGAATAGTACAGTTGAAAAAAAAAAAAAAAGAAATTGAAAAAAAAAAAACAATAGTAGTATGTTTTATATAGACCACACATAAATTTTATTTCTTCAGAGATAAAAGGTCAGCCCTGCTATAACGCGTAATGAATTTGGACCCACAACAGATTATATAAAGGCCACTTAGGTAATTCAAACCATATATACGCATCGATTGTATAATATAAAATGCTTAATGTTAAACTCAGCCCCAAAGAAGCAAGTATACCATTAACTTGTGTCACAACTTCTTTGAAAAGAACTGCAGCCTAAAACAGAAAAGTTAGTGAATTAGAAAAAGAATAATCACTTGATTTATATAAGATAATCCTACCACATAAAAACTACATACTCGTATAGCTTGTGCATGTGCCCTAATCTTCCTCAATGTTTGCAGCTTCTCTTCTTCTTTCTTGAGGTCCAATGTATATCGGAACCGACGAGAAGCATTGAGTACCAGTGCCGCTTGCTAGAAGAGAAAAAAATATTAGTAAGCACACGCATTAACAGAAGAATAAACAAGTTCTATTAAAAACACAACAGTATGCAAAAAAAAAGAGACATGATACTCATTATCGTTCCTTTTTCATTTTTAGAAATAAATAGTGTCACAAGAGACATTAAGACCGGGAAAATACAAAAAAAATAAAAAAAATAAGAACACAAGATTAAAAAGATTTACGACTGAAATCACTAAATCAGCTAATCATGGGATTACAAATACATTGTTAGAACTGAACTGGTCGTAATCGTTTAAATAACTCCAAAATAACATCACCTTGAAAAACTTACGACTATTTTTGGCAAGTTCCCAAACACTGGGAGAATAAGCAAATTAGTAATCAATCTTTTAAACAAAAAACTAATTTACCCAACTACGGAAAATACCAGAGTTATAATTATTCGAGCCAATTCCAATTAAAACATGAAAATATTTCAATTACCCAGTCCACAAATGAGGTTTCCTTTTGTCACAAAATTACAACAATATAATGTCAAATTATATATTATTTCTTTTTCCGGCATAACCACTTAATTATAGCTATCTGTCTGAGTATCGCTTGCATATTAAAACTGACACACACGTAATGCTAATTATTTCTATTATATGGAATCCCAAATTAACCTAAAAATTACAAAGGCAAATTAAAAGCAAAATGAAAGAGAAGCAACAATACCCGCCAGCGCCTGAGACGGTCCACCGGAGCGTTCTTAGTTCTAGCAATACTAAAGGGATCCTCATCTTCGTCGGAATCAAAACCACGGCGGCTACCACCACCGGCTTCTTCATCAGTATGTCGCCGATAAGGCGAACCCTTGATGCCTTCCATTTTTTTTATAACTGTTCGCAGGAGAGATGACACCGTCAATCTTCAAAGCAATAATCAATCACAAAATCTTCGATTGCCACATAATCATAACCAAATCGTTTCTTGTTTTTAGATCATTTTTTTTTTTTTGGTCTTGAGCTTTACCTCCACCAAACAATATTTACTCTAGAAGCAAAATATCAAAAAAAAAAAAAAAAAAACAGTGGAAACAATGAAAACAATTCGTTTCCGGTAAGTGTAGTACAAGTAGTACCATTTTTTTTGTTTTTGTTTTTGAAAATGTTCGAAATACTGTCGAATAATCCGATTTAGACTTAAACAAAATAAAAAAATCCCTCGTATTTAAATTTAAGACTTTTCCAACCAAATCCTAAATGTCTTAAGCGGTTAGTATCAAATATTTACTCGTTGCTTAATGAAATTTTATTTACCTATTTTTATTTTAAAACTTCAAAAACGAAAAATGAAAAACAAAAGCAAAACAATACTAAAAAGAAATAATAATAATAATAAACAAAAGCAAATCGTTGCCGGTAAGTGGTCACTAGAAGACGAACGGAACCGTCAGCGGTTTCATTTTTAACTACTAAAACCGAAGCACACAAAGCGTTAAACCGACCGTTTTTTTTTTAATACTCGTACGGCCTTTACTTAAAAAAGCGGGAAGCAAAAACGGAGGCAGTGGGGAAAAAAATTTCATTAGAAATAAATAATAATAAAAGAGGCGTCGCTTGTAATACCTTCGTTACAACTTCAAAAAAAAAAAAAGCTGCTTCCAGTGTTGCCGCTTCTTCGCACTGATGGTGTTTCGTGGAAACTGGAAAGATATAGAATCAATGAAACAGTATTTCAGTACTATTTTAAGTAAAAATAAATCCTTTTAAACCTATAATAAAAATAATAATTGAATATTGTAAATTTTATAATAAAATAATAATCATTATATTTATAATTTTTAGTAGGGATAAAAATATTTTTTTAATATCAAAAGTTATTTTCATAATTTTTGATTATATTTTGAGTACAGAAATAAAAAATTATTTTCTCTACTAATTTTTGGGAGGAGAGTTTAGAAATTTTTTTTAAGATTTAAATTATAAATTATATTTAAAAAAACAATAACAAATAATATGAGTCAATAATGAATTGTTCTTTTATGATAAATTTATTAAATAATAGGCTCTAAAAATGTAATTATTATTCTCTTTTAATATTTTAATTTTCCTGGCTTTTAAAAAAACACGGTTTTGACGTTACACGCTCAACGCGTGTTGAGGAAATCGTGATTGCCTGTAATCAGGGCGTATCAATGCTTTAGGGGGCTTATCACGTGAAGCAAAGCTGGTTGTGATCAAATCTCGAGGACACGTGTCTCTTGATTGTAATCTCATCTCAGTCGGTGATGGTGAGGATATAAAAAACAAATGTATTTTGCGAGTGCAACGTGTCGGTTGTTAAGGGAACTGTAGCGTGTACGTGGCAAATCGAGGGAGATTTTTGGGAAATGACAATTTTGTAGGATCAATGACGTGGGCTTTTTTTTTTGTTTTTTTTCCCGAAAACGGGGCATCAAGTTATGTGATAACTTGTAAACTTGTCCCAATTGTAATGATACATTACCATCAATATCATATCTTTAAATTGAAAATTTAAGATAACATAACCACCTGTCTAAGTTAATTATATATTAATCTTTCATTTTCTTATGTTTTTCAAAGCACTAAGTATCTTAACTTCTTATAGTTAATCTAAACATCATGAATAAGATAAGAGACTGGTGGGTTGACGTGAAGGGTAATCATGATATTTCGTATTGTTCGGAAATGATATTAGTGATGAGTTCTTAAAATGAATGATTTTTGTTTAATTAGTGTAAGACGTGTTTGAATAAGGGGGCCCCAAGAGGTGTGGCTTGGTGGTGAAGGGTCCAGAATCTCACATTGGGGTTCTGAGTTCGAATCTATGGGGTGCAACTTCTTGTAAGAGCCTGTGGCAGCCGGGGGTTTTACCTACGCCGCGGCCCAGAATGGGTGGTTTGGTGGCGGAGTTTCCAACGATTTCAAAAAAAAAAAAAAAGTGTTTGAATAAGGGAGGCTTAGTTATCAAAACAAAATCGTGACGACAAGTGAGTGGAGCGAATGAAGATTTAATGACTGAAGCGAAATCATGAGGGTGTGTGTGGAGCTCAAAAGAGACGATATTTTATTAATGTGAATGTCTAATATGACAGAGATTCGGATAGGATCGAACTATAATCCTTAAATAATAAAACGCGTTTTGAATCGAATATAAACCGGATGAATATCTCGTAACATAAAAAAGTATGACGAGTGTTGAAAATCAAACTGATTACCAATATCAACATGCAATCGATATGACAAGCAAAAATAAAAATAAAAATAAACCTTAAATAACCAAAAGTTTCATCGATTAATTAGGATTATAAATCGATCTTTAATTATCATTCTTCATTTCAATTTATACTTCTAAAAAAAAAAGATAGAATTTAGATTAACATACCTGTAATTGTAGCAAAAGAAATCTTCAGCAGACAGAAAGAGAGATGAATGTAATATATCAGAGAGCGCCCCTCTGCATCATCCGAGAATGTACCAAGATTTGATGAGAAGGCATATATTTATAATCTTTGCTTTTTGCCTTTTCAAATTTCAACCGACCATATTCTATGAGGATATTTAAATAAATATAAATATAAATAATTAATACACTAATTTCAAATATCCTTATATTAATTTCAAATTATTCTTGTAATCAATAGAAAAGCATTTGCCGAATCAGAAGAAATATAACAATAATTTTTTTATAAGAATAAAACATGATCATGATTTAATATTGTTATACGATTCCTTGATTTTTCTCTAAGCATAGTTAAGTAATTCATTAACTAATTAACACTCAAAATCAACACGCGATTAGTGAAAGAGATTTGCTTTGTATAAGCATCAAGCAAGGTATATATTAAAGTAGGGAAATGCTAATGAGTATCCTTAGGGCACTTGTTAATGATCCATTTTATGAAAGTTTTTATAGGAAAAATGAAAAAGTAATTAATGTTTTGATAATTTTTTACTTTCTCCATAAAAGTGATATAAAAACTTACCGAAAATGGATCCTTAATGAGTACCCTTAGGACACTAGTTAGCATGACCCATTAAAGTATAGTGTCTGCGAGTTTCCTAGTTGTAGCCAGTGTGGTGCATGCATATGATTCTTCAAACTTTTGTGAATTTTCTCATATAACTTTTTACATTTCATCTCCAATGGGGCGTGGCTTGGTGGTATAGAGTTCAGGATCTCACCTTGAGGTCCTGAATTCGAATCCAGAGAGTGCGTTTCTTGTAAAAGTCTAGGACAATCGAAGATTTTACCAACTTCGCTTAAGCCGAGAATGGATGGTTTGACGGTGAGATTTCCAACGATTTAAAAAAAAAAAATCATTCTATTTAGGGGAAACCAATTGGTGAAATTAAGTAAAATCCCCCTTTATTTTTTAAAACTAGGCGAAATACTTTTCATGTTTTAGAATCAGAATAAAAATATTTATACCAAAACCAAGTGTATAGGGTGTTATAGTCCATTTGTCTTACATTGACTAAGTATGTGATTGACTAGTGTTTAATAAGTCTATGAGTTCTCTCTCCCTACAAGTCGATTTTTAATGATGAGTTCTACATGTGAGTTTATAACAAGTGATACTAGAGTCAACATCGTATGTTGTTGAATTTGGATATATATGTATAGATTCAATAAAAGATGGTTAATCTATCAATATAAGATATTATATTATATGATATGTCGGTTCGATTATTGCCTTATGCTCGAGCATCGGGGTTCGGCCTTTTGCCTTACGAAATTCAAGAGAAAAGTTAACCGAAATAACTAATTTTGTGTGTTCTGGAATGAAAAAGACATTATGTCTTACATTATCACGACAAAGGGTAATCATTGGCGCGATAATGAGAGACAGAGACATAAAGTTGTATTCTAACTCATATTGTTGTGACAATAGTTACTCTTGGCGTGACAAAGAGACACTGATACAAAAAGACTCCCAGACTTGTATTGTCACGCTAATGAATTCGCGACAATATGAATATCACCAGTGGGACGCTGGTTCAGAAAAACACGACTAAAAAGTATGTCTTTTGGAGGCAAATATTGGTTGTATATAAATAAAGTACGAAAATGATTCATTAAATATAACATATTTCATATAAAGAGTTTTTAAGTCGAAATCCAACAAATGTTGTGTTGTATTTTTAAATTTTTTCTGTATCTTAGAGTGTATTTGTTCTGCAACCATTACAACACAGAGTGTGGCAAATATTGCTATAAGAAAGCGTCCTACACTCCTCAACAAAACTAGATTCCCCACTGCATTCCCCAACAACGTACTTCTTGATTGCAATCATATGACGCATGGTTGACGTCGATATTACAGTGTTCGACTGGGACTAGACAAGGTAATGCAAAAGTTAGTATGCGTGAACAATGGAATTGTGGAGCGTGATTGAATGTTATGGTTCATTATATATTGGCTGGCTAAGTTTGGATTGTCTAGTACTTTATAAGTTTATGTGCGCTCTCTCATTATAAGTTGATTTTTTACGATAAGTTCTACCTTTTGTAAGTGTTTGATATAAATAAATGAGTGTTTGCATAAATGTCTAAATGAATAAACATATGGATGGAGCAGATTAATTGTCATCACAATAGCTACACAAACACCATTATCTTTGCTCTAGAAGTTTCTAGAAAGACCACATTCTTGATAAGAATAAAAATCGTTACTCCTGCCATCTAGGGACACTTTGTCCACATTAGGAAAGTTGATCCCAACCGTTGTTTTTCATATTACAAATGTAAGGACGTGATCTATGTAGTCATCTCTAAGGCGCGCGAGAGAGGGAGAGTTGAGTATCAACTCTCCTCCCTTCTTCTACAATTAGGTGAAGATCCGGGAGGCCGGAAACCCCAACGGGAATCCTTTCACCGCGTCACACGATTCTTTTGCTAAAAGGGGAAAGAAAGAGTCATAAACACTCAGAACCACTTCCTGTAATGGTTACTGGGATCGAAGGAATGACATTAAGAACTACTGCTATACCAAGAAAAAACTCCCCAAAGATTTTTTTAACTTACTCATGGATTTGTAACAAAGATTTCACTTAATTTTAAACACATCAGAGGGATTTCGCGTAATTTCATCAAACATCGGGAATTTCTCAATTTCCCTATTCTATTTATATCGAATTGGTATTAATCATTTTACCATTTTTTTTTCCACCCCTTTACGAAACTTCGTTTGCTTTTGAGAATGGTTTTGGTTTTAATTGTAATGAAAAAAGACATTAAGTGAGAATGAAGCTAGCTAGGGTTTCCTTGTGTTTTTCTTTCTATAGAAATGAAGACACTTTCCAATGAAGCAAGGAGGGCTCCATTCAGGCTTAATCAATTGATCAAATCCCATATCTAGGTGTCGATTAATAACACTTTTGGTGGTTGAGAAGTTTGTATCTACTTTACTTCCATTATAAGAAATAATAATGCTACTTTGATAAAAATAGAGTTACAAAAATTTTGATTAGATGTATGAGAACGATAATAAAAAACGAAGCTAATAATTAACACAAATTTAAAAATAAAAATAATAGATTTTTTTTTAAAAAAATATTTAGATATAAATAAGAAACTTCGCTATTAAACATCTCATCCTCATTATTATTCGAATTTAAGTAATCACGATGGGTAAAAGAATAATAATAAAAAATTAATAACACGTTAAAAGGGTGAATATTTTAAACCTTGTGTTTTTTTCATTCAACTCTAAGACACTTTTTCTTTTTGCTTTTTTTTTTTAATTAGTTTCCTAGCAATGAGTATTTTTTTAAAAAAAAAAGCTTTAATATGAAAGAATAAAAAGTTTTAGTAACTTGTTTATATAAATAGTTTAGATATCTAATATGAACATCCAAAAATGGTAAGATCTAAACCGTCCAAATCGATCATATACAAAGCCATAAGCAATCAAACACTCACAAATGAAACAAAATATTAAAGACAAACACGCCAATTACCCATATAATTAACTGTTACAAAGTATTATATATTATGATGTATAAATTTAATTGTGTAAATTTAGATATTGTCTAGTGTAAAGTTTGGTGGGCTTATAAATTAGCATATAAGTTAGTATATAAATGTTGCACTAAACACATAATTATTTTTTTACGCTAGTTTATATTTTAGTTTTTTTTTTCCACATCTTATAAACTATTTTATACTCTCGGCTTAATATTGTACATGCCAAATTTATGTCAAAGACATTTTCGACTTTTCACTTCAGGTCTTATATCAGATACAGCCCAATGGCTCTAAACAGTACCCGGACCAGACTTGGGCCAATAACCCAATTACCTTCTCAGACCCTTACACAAAGAGAGGCTAACCTCTTGACTTACCAGCTCCTCAACTGAAAAAATACCTTATTTATGATGATTTACGTGATTAGTCGTTTTGACACCAAAGGGTTAAGCCATCAATGAATTAATGAGACCCATTTTTTGATCACCTATAAAAGATGCACAACTCAGAATCAGAAGAGAGGTTTTTGGGATTAGCTTTCATACTTGAGCTCTCAAAAGAGATCATCCTATAAACACCGGCTCACCACCCTCACGGCAGTCTACAGAGGTCAAGGTAACCTTGAACATTGCTCTTCAATTACTTTCCGCTCGTCTTCGCTACTGACTTGAGCATTTGAGTGCCTACGGTACCCACCACACCGGTGGGTAGGAACTCCCCGCTAACTCTACCTTTGTCTTGCAGGATCGCTAGTGCCTCGTACTATAAATTCTCGATTGTGGACCTCGTGCGAAATCCAACGTCCATAATTTGACGCCCACCGTGGGGGCTTATCGATTTTTAGCAAGTGAAGATCTCTCAGTTTATGATCCTTACAAACACAGTTATTCATGACTTCAAGCAGCGAGCAGACACCAGACCCTATGGCTGCTCAATTGGCCTTTCTCTAAGAACGGTTACGAGTTTTAGAGGAGGAAAACTCAACCATGTGAAACTCTAATACGAACCTCCATAAGCAGTTGGAGCAAATCTTTTCAACCTCCCAACATCGTGATAATCCAGACCATCATAGCAATCCTACAATCTCAATCAATCCATCGGGGGCATTCAACTATGTGGCAAGTGACAATCCGCCATCAGAAACCATCCACCAAATCAAGAAAGAAGTCAACATGTCTCCCCAACCGACCGGGGACGATAAGTAGCCTCCACTATGCACAATAGAATGTATGAGTTCAAAGATGCAATTCTTTCCAGCCTACATGGTGTCAGAATACCAGTGAGAAATATTGAGTCAGCACGATCTCAGATACTCTCTTTTTCGGATCCATTACTGCCATTTAACTCCCACGAAAGTTCATCCCACCAGTTATGAATATGTATGGTGGATCAACAGACCCAAAAGACCATGTGGTCCATTAAAAATATAAGATGATGTCGACTGGTCTGGCTCCTCATCAATGAGAAGCTCGAATGTGTAGAGGATTTGGAGAAACATTGGCAGGCCCAGCCCTCACTTGGTTAATCAATCTACCATACAAGACTATTGGGTATCAGGAACTAGCTGATAAGTTTGTGGAGCACTTTGCCAGCTCTTGTAAACTTGAGAAAACCACAATCGACCTCAACGCAATTCAGCAGCGGAAAGGAGAATATCTAGGAGGCTACGTCGTACGTTTCAACAAAGAGAGAATATCCATTACGGATCTCCACCAGTCGACTGCCACTGAAGCTTTCAGGAATGGGTTACTGGTGGATAGCATACTTTATAAGAAGCTAACAAAATTTCGATGCTACACTATGGATCAGGTCATGGCCCGAGCCCAAATCGAGGTCACATGGGAAGAGGACAAGAGAAGCAAAAAATGGACATTCCCAATAACCGCTATGAAGAGAAAATTTCGAACCATTCCAAACGACGAATGAGTTCAGATGTAAGGACCCATCAACCAATAGTCAGTCGGGCTTCGCAAGTTGGGAATCATCACCCTAAAAATATGGATTATAATTTTATAATCGTAGGCCCTCAGCCTACATATTACTACACCGGTCTTCAATAAATTTATCTTATTCATCATCATGACCAAGCGACGCTTAGAAATGAAAATTTATTATATATCAAAGACAAAAGACTATTAATATCAAGAAAATATTATTTTTACATATAGACCATAACCTGGCCTAATTGACATATTTCTTTCAGTCGACATGGGAATACCCTCGTAAACCTCCAACATACCCAATCGACCAAGAAGCATTCTCTAAGATTGCATTATTCTCTAGACGATGGGGAAGAATTGTTACTACACAAGATGACATGGATGAACTGTCATCTACTTCATACGATGTGGATGGACTCTCATCTACTCCAGTCTACATGGAAGGGTTGTCATATCTTTCAGACGACATGAAAGGATATTCATCTTCTCCAGACGACATGGATGAATTGTCAACAACTCAATACGATATACATTGACTGTCATCTACTCTAGACTACATGAAAGAGTCGTCACCTCTTCCAGGCAACATGAGAGGATAGTCATATTCTCCATGACATGTATGGATTGCCATAAACTCCAGCCTACGTAGAAAGTCTCATAGACCTTCATCATGTCTAGTCGACCGTAGCCACCTCACCTTCATCAAGTCAGGTAGAACAAAGAACCACGAGGACATCTATCGGGTCCAGTTGACCGAAGCCTTTTGACCTTCGTCGGGTCAGATAGAGTGAAAAACCCCAAAGACCTCCATTAGCTGGTTTGGCCGACTGGAGATTGTCCTAGCCTTCGTCTGGTCGATTAAGGATCATCCATAATAATTATTTATTTTATTTAAATATAACATTTAACAGGTCCAAACGACATCAATTTGGGCCAATGACATTTTCGACTTTTCATTTCAAGTCCTATATCAGATATAGCTCAATCCCTCAAAATAGTACCCAGACCAGACTTGGGCCAATGACCCAATTACCTTCTCAGGCCCTTAAACAAAGAGAGGCCAACCTCTTGACTTACCAGCTCCCCAACTGAAAAAATGTCTTCTTTATGATGATTTACGTGATTAACCATTTTGACACCAAAAGGTTAAGCCATCAATGAATTAATGAGACCCAATTCTTGATAACATATAAAATAGGTATAACTCAGAATCAGAAGAGAGGTTTTATTTGATTAGCTCTCATACTTGAGCTCTCAAAAGAGATCATCCTCTAAACACTGGCTCATCACCCTCAAAACAGTCTACGGAGGTCAAGGTAACCCTGAACCTTTCTCTTCAATTACTTTTCGCTCGACTTCACTACTGACTTGAGCGTTGAGTGCCTACAGTACCCATCACATCAGTGGGTAGGAACTCCCCGCTAACTCTACATTTGTCTTGCAGGATCGCTAGTTTCTCGTACTATAAATTCTTGATTTTGGACCTCGTGCGAAATCCAGTGTCCACAAATATTATCTATTAAACTCATTCTTAGTATCAAAATTATAAAAAGAGATGGCTCTTTTTGCCATAATCTTAAAAATATACTAATTGATTTATTTTAGAAAAGTATAACAACAGGTTAAGTACGAATCTCATTCAAAATAAAATTTGCAAGGAATTTTCTTTTTTATTATTATATAAAAAATGCAAAAGCAAAAAGAAAAGCCATAAAAAAAGATAGAAAACAAAATATTATCATTTCCTTAAATAATTAGTATCAATAATTATTAGTTTTTTGGGTATACTATAATTTGTTTGCTTTACAAGTGTAGGTATGTGATATTTTTTCATTCATATTGTATGTACTATGTAGTATGTACCTATCTGTTGTGATTTTTTGATCACTTAAGAGTGTTTTGTGAGGAAAAATAAATATTTTCTACTATTACTTGAATACAATTTATAAGTATTACAAAACTTATACATAAAACCTCACACACTAACTATATTTTCTAAGCTCTCTTACTTGGAACTTACACTATAAACGTTATTTACTTGAAGTATCTTACTTGTTGGGGATGCTTTGAGCTCTCAATTAGCTCTAGTGAAACTTAAGCTCACTATTACAACCACTCAATAAATACACCTAAAGTTATTTTGGTGGTTTGCACAATTGTCAAAAAGGTGATGATCTCCTTTTTGACAATGGTTCTGAAACGATTGTCATATGACAACTATCTCAGCTATGTCTCTGCACAACTTTAGCTTGTCCTGATTGACTATCTTTGTTGACATGTTGGTTGTGTCTAGGGATGAAAGTGGGTAGGGTATGGTGCGGGTTTTCCATTACCAAACCCGCACCCGCATATGTAAATAAATTACCAAACCCGCACCATACCCGTTGCGGGTTTTATTCTCATTTACAAACCTGCACCGCATATAAAAATAAATTACCAAACCCGCATTGGTACCCAACGGATTTTTTACGGGTTTTTAAAATATTGAATTACTTTGTGCTCTTAATAATATAATTTTTTTAATTAAAGAATTTATTTTTAATTGCTAGCTGTAGTTTTCACATTTATTTTTCATTTGACATATACAACATACAATGTATGTATATACAGTCATAAATAACAAAATGTATGAAAGACTCAGTACCATATGTTTATTTTTTCATATAAACATAATTCAAACGAGTTCTTCCCTTCATAATTATAATGATCTAATTTAGCCAACTCAATCGACAATAAGCTAAAAAGTAATCACCAACATTTGGTCATATTTTTTATGCTAAGTGTAATGAAAGTGATGCTTACAAGGCTTAAGTGGTGTAAGTGTAATGAAGAAGCAGGAAAGCTACTGAAGTTGCAGCAAACACTAGCTTATTTTGCTCCTCTCCCGTTTCTGATCATGTGAACTTAATCCAAATTTTTGTATTATAATTTTATTAACAAGTGTGATTAAAAAAATAATAATAGTCATGCAAAAAATCTTCAGTTGGGCAGGTTGCGGGCTGCGGCTGAGTGGGAGTGTGGAACTGTGGATTAATGTTTTAGGTTTAGGTTTTTATAGTTGTTTTTATATGAAAGTTTTTTATATTGTCCTAAAAATATTAATTAATAAAAAATAATATTGCGGGTATGCGGATACCCGCAGTGGATACCCGCATTTTTTTCTTAAATACCAAACCCGCACCGCACCCGTAGCGGGCTCTGCTTTAAATTACCAAACCCGCACCGCACCCACTAATATATTTACCAAATCCTACCCATTGCGGGCGGGTTTTTGCGGGTTTGCGGGTAAAATTGCCATCCCTACTTGTGTCTATGCACAACACTTCAATGTATCTCTGCACAGTACTCTTATAATGTGTCTCTACACAGTACTTTTTGTTGTGTCTCTGCATAACACAGTTTCGTTGTCATGTTTCTTCACCCATTTATTCCTCAATGCCTTATTGCCTTATGGGAAACTCTATGACTCCCTCTCATCAGTAAGCAGAACATATTCAGATCTCATATATCTGGTTGATGGAATCCTGTCTCGCTCAAATCTTTTTGGTTGAGGTCCAATGGTTTCAGGAGGTTTATCATCATCCAAATTTATAGATGATCATGTAGCTTCTAATGGGGCGTGTGGCGGCCCACATGATCAACACTCTATTCTGTAGCTTCCGATGGAGCGGGTTGTGTCTCCTTTTGCTTAACATCTTCATTTGTCTTCTCTAGTTATGCTTCTGAAATATCATGCACCCTATTTGTGGCTAATTATGTCGGTGTTGGGTCTGGATTAGTGTTGGCACTGAAATTAGAAGACATATTGATCTTTTCAATATCTTGAATTGTCTGGTCTTCAAGAAACTATACATTTTATCTTCTGATGACCATCTTTTCCCTCGGATACCATAATATGTATCCAAATTATTCATATATATAGTCTAGTAATATATATTGAGTAGTCATTGCATCGAGCTTATGTCTGAGCTCATTGGATGCATGTGCAACGGCTAAACAACTGAATATTCTAATGTGAGAGTATGATGGATTCTTACCAGACTACACGTTCTCTGGAATCTCAAAATTCAATTGTATATAAGGTGATATGTTGATCAGGTAGTAGACGACACGAACAACTTCTCCCTAGAATGGCTTTGGCAACTTAGTCATGTTGATCATGCCTCTTACTTTCTCTATAATGGCACGGTTCATTATTTCAGTTACACCATTATGTTGTAGGGTATGTGAAATAGTTCTCTCATGTCGAATGTCGTGTCTTATACAGCATACATCGAACTCCCTGGAACTGTACTCACATTTATCTTCTGTACATAGGCACTTCAGATTCTTCCATGTTTTATTCTCTATTATGGTGTGGAACAGCTTGAACTGATCCATGACATGATCATTCATCTTGAGGAAATACACCCATATTTTTCGAGAAGCATCATCAATGAAAGACAGAAAATACTTGTTATCGCCTAGTGAATCAACCTCAAAGGGATCACAAACATCGGAGTGCATTAGATTGAGCAACTATGATATTCTCTTTGAAGAGAAATTAAATGAGACTATATGTTGCTTACCAAACAAACAGTGGTTGCAAGGACATAATGCTACATCCTTGGTAAGCTTCTTAATAGTCATGGTAGACAACCTTCTCTCACTTATGTGACCGAGTCTCTAGTTCTACAGATTTTGAGACTCCTATTTTTTAGTAAAATTAAGGCTGTCTGCACAAATTTTCACATGAGTCTTGTATAGTGTGCCACAAACATGTCATCGGACGACAACCAAGACACCTTTTGTCATTCTCCATGTGCCATTTCTGAAGTGACTGTCATTGCCTTGTTTGTCAATGGCTATCCTCGAGAGTACATTCAACCGAAGTTCTGGAACATACAAGATATCCTTCAAAGTTAATATACACCCGAAATTTGCCCGCAATTGAATATCTCAAATTCCTATTATCCTAGAGGAACTGAAATTTATTATCTTCACTGAACCAAAATCTAATGCTTTGTATGTTGTGAAGAAATATTTGCGATGAGTGACGTGGTAGGATGCTGCAGTATCTACCACACACTCAACATCTTGGGTTGCGGTGTGAAGGCATGTCTCTTCATGCATAGAGTATATCACTACATCTCCTTGGATAACTACTAGTGTCTCTCATTCATTATTCTTCGGGTAGAAATTGTCTTGGTCCTGCTCTCGTTGCAGCTTTCAACAATTCTTCTTTAAGTGACCTTCTATGCCACAATGGTAGCACTTATATGTAGACATCTTTTTATCTGAAGATCTACCTCTGGTTGTGCTTTTGCCTCTCCCTCAATCTCTTCCTCGAGTCTCTGTGACGAAGGCTTCTGTCTGTTCTGAGCCAACGTCTTTTCTCTTGCACTCTTCATTTGACAGGGCATCTTTTACCATAGACATGGAAAGTTTGCCTCATGGAGCAAAATTTCTGAGAGTAATCACTAATGTCTCTTAACTATCAGGAAGAGAACTAAGTAGTAGGAGGGCTTGTACTTCATCTCACAGCTGCATGTCTACTGCAGACAACTGATTCAACAGGCTCTGGAAACCATTAGTGTGTTCTGCAATGGAAGTTCCACTCTGTAGCTTCAAATTCACTAAACGCCTCATTAACAAGACTTTATTCCGAGCTGTCTTGGTCGGGTACATGCCTTCCAGCTTTATCCACATTTCGTAAGCATCTGTATCATGTGCTATGTGGTGGAAAACACTATGGCTGATCCACTGCCTAATCTGACCGAGAGTTCTGTTATTGAGTTTATTCTAGTCACTCTTTTCAACAAAATCTGGTCTCACTCTCTTTACCTCGATCATATCGAACATATCTTTGTAATGCAAATAACCTATCATTCGATGCCTCCAAAGGGAGTAATTGGTTGATGTCATCTTGATCATCACATCGGAAGAGAAATATTCCATTTTTATTTTAAATTTAAAGTTTAAAATGAAAAATATGATAAAATAAGGGCTGATTTTCAAAAATCACAGGTCACCGTTACATTCAGAATGGTCGAAAATGGTGGATTTGACTATTCTTTGGTCTAAATCCGTCTAATGGGCCGATTTATAAATTTCTAAAATTTCTGAGGTCAAATTATAAATTTTAGAGACTTTAGAGGGCTAAATGAAATTTACCAATATATTGACGTGGTAGATATGTGGCTACTGACGTGGCAGAAATGGGACCAGCTTGTTGACGTGTCCGATGATGTGGCAGACACATGACGATGATGTGGCAGTTGACGTGTTAGACTTCTTACTGACATGGCTGCTGACTGTGCTCTGACTGTTCGCTAACATGGTGCTGACTGTGCGCTGACGTATGGATGACGTCGCTAACACATCAGCATCTTCAACCTCTGGATGGCGCATACAGCGCGTGTCGAGAGTAGCGGCGCATGTAGACTCTCTGCTTTGTGTGTGCGACATCCTTCGGTCTCCGTTTGATTGCCAAAAAATACCACCATGCTCCTCTCGACGTGAACAAGCTGATGGTATGCCTAAAATTGATTTTTGAGAATTTTCTGAAACCCGAATTTTCCGAACCAAGTTTTGTTCTTCGGCTTTTCGATCCCCAACATGTAACTAAAGCTCTTATACCACTTGTTGTGATTCTCTGATCACTGAAGAGTGTTTTATGAGGAAAAATAAATACTCTCTATTACTACTTGAATAATATTTACAAGTATTATAAAATTTGTACAAAAAATCTCACACACTAACTACATTCTATAAGCTCTCTTACTTTGAGCTTATACTCTAAGTTTTCTTTACTTGAAGCTTATTTAAGATTAGTAGTTATGAACCTTGTAGACCACCCTCATGGGGGTGGTGAATGAAGGGTTGATGCTTTGAGCTATCAATTTATCGTAAAACACAACCTCATTATTACAACCACTCAATAAATGCACTTAAAGCTATTATAGTGGTTTACACCATTGTTAACCTCCACCTAAAATAATTTTGGATAATTCTTGAAGATGGATTCATGCATGTCATATGCATGCTTTGCAGCTGGATTCAACACCACTAAAGTTCTAAATCCCAAATTCTACTAATAATATTTTGAACAAAATTAACATATCTTCGAAGCTCGATAAGAGTTATGATATTTGTATAAAATGTTGATAAAAATGTAAAAAATAACATATAAAATTATATAATTTTAGTTATTTTTTTATAAAAATTTTTCTTAACAAGTTGCAATTTTATCACAGTTTTATGTATATCATTTTTTTTTCAAAAAAGAATCTTAATCATAGAAAACCACTTGAAGAATCCAAAACACAAAAAGAAGCCTTATCTCATATGCCAATGCTATAGATGGGAGAGAAAACATTTCAAGAATATTAGATGCTCGTTTGGTGGACTCCACCAAATGGGTAAGTTAAGGTTAGCTTTAATGCTCACAAAATCATAATTTCACAACATGATAATATTTTCACTCTAACATTTATTTCATAGCTTATAAGCTATGACAATACTCTCTACCAAACACATCATAGGTGTAATCAAAGGTAGGGGTGTTCACGGGTCGGGTCAGTCGGGTTTTTTGAAATTTTGTTAGACCCGATCGGGTCGGGTCAAGGGAAAATCAGGTCGCGGAGAAGTGGAACCCGATCGGGTTCGGGTCGGGTCGGGTCGTCGGGTCATTTAAAAAAAAATAATTTTTTTAAATGAATTAATTATTTTGAAATATAAATATTAGTTATTTTATATCCCAAAAATATCATATATATAAAGTTTAATATAAAAAAGTAATAAATAAATGAAATAATAGTAAAAACTTTTAAAATACTAATAACTATTTTAGAAAAATAATAAAAATTTTAGAAAAATAATAAATTTGTATAGGGTCGGGTCGGGTCGGGTCAAGGGGATCAAACCCGTTGTGCAACCCGAAAATTTCAGGTCGAGTCAAAATATTGTAAATTTTTTTATGAACCCGAGCGGGTCGGGTCGCGGGTTGACCCGACCCTATGAACACCCCTAATCAAAGGAAACTCAAGAAACCTATTTTTTAAGTGGGAGTAAACAACCAAGACTCTTTTGTGAAAATATCAATTGTTCAGGCTTTTAAGGTTAGGACCAGCGATATTGGCTAGTTATTTATGTTTTCAACATTAAGGTTCGTTGATAGTTTTAATGTTTGAGGGACAACCGTTTAGGCTGTTCATTGATATTTTGGCCATCAAAGGCTAAGGGAAACAACTGTCTAGAATCTTTCATTACATTCGGCCATTGAAGACTTGGAGGACAACCATTTAATTAGATTTGGTATTTAGGATTGTTTGAACTTTTAATGTTTGGGAGACAATCTTGTTAATTTGTTTGTTAGATTCGACATCTATGGTTTGTTTAATGCTCTTGATGTTTGTGTAACAGTGGGTATTGTTGATGGTGGTTTTTCAGCCCCGTTGAGGTTTAAGTATCGAGGAGAGTACAATAAAAAATGGATAGCAAGGGCCCAAAGACTCGGAGTGAGATGAGTCAGGCCGAGAGACCCCACCGCATAGCAGATGAGTTCTCCTCAGAGCAGAGTTTGATGAGGAGGAAGTAGGTGATGATATCGACTCGACCCAGTGAAATAGTTAGGAAGAGCTTTGAGGTGCATCATCCACCTCGGGTACCCGACCGGACTATATGATTGAAGGCTCGCCTATATTGAGGTCATATGACGTATGTCATATCTAGGAGTTTGGGCTTCTATAAGGCTAGTGATGACATAATTTGATCAACGACTCTCGTTGGAGGAAGACTCTGCCAGGTGTTCATATGACAAAATAGTACGAGAGCAGTTGAATCATAAGTTGTCGCATCAAGAGAGTGTGTAGTAGTGGGTAAAAGGTTGTAATAATGAGTTTCTACTGACAGGGATGGTTGAACCCAGTGGCAGTATAGTTGTTTGTTGAGTGGTTCGGGAAAGCGGCATGGGGGCAATGATGGCCTAGTGACGATGGCTAACATCATGGGTTGGTAGAATGGTAGGTTTGAGAGCCTAAATAAATGGGTTGAAGTCTCAGATCCAATGGTTGGTAAAATTTTACATCTCACCACTTAGAGAGAAGCCGATAGTTGAAGAGTTAGTGATATAGATAGAAGGCAGGTCCACTTAGGAGAAATGAGTATATTTTATAGAGAGAAGCCAATTTGTACCAGAATTGTTGTAAGACAAGAAGTATTTATTTTTGTATTCTTGTATTCCTCCCTCACTTGTAACTCGTGTCAATCTTGACCCCGAACAATAATAAAATATACTCATTTCTCCCGTGGATGTATGTTGGAGCCATTCTACTCCGAACAACGTAAACTCTGTGTTTTTCTTGTCTGCTTATTAAATTTACTTTTGGTTCCTAACTAAGAAAACAAATTCACTATTGAGAAAAATTTATTCGATTGGGTAATTTCTCATATTATCATTGAAACGAAAAACAGTCATCAATATTTATAATTCCAGAACCAATTGTTGAGGTATTTTCTTTGTGAATAAAGAACGTAGCACAATTACCTTTACTTCGCTTGTTTTTTTTTTCAAAATTTGTTTTGTCTTTTCTATTTATAAATCCTAAAAATACCAAAAAGATTCAAAATTTAAACTGCAAGAAACCATTAGTCAAAAGGTACTGGCAGTCAAAATCAATAGAGGGTCTTAGCGTGTGTTTGAAGAAGCGTGTCTTATATCCTAACAGTGTCATTTGATCACCAAATTGAACAGTCACCATGCAAATTAGATAGTCAATAATGCTCTAGGTATAAAATTTGGAAACCATCCAATATATATATATTTTTGAAATCGTTAGAAATTTCACCGTCAAGTTACCTTTTCCGGACTTAAACGGAGCAAGTAAAACCCCCGACTGTCTCAGACTCTTACAAAAAAACACATTTCTCGAATTCAAATTCAAAACCTAAAAATCAGATCATAAACCATACACTATCAAATCACGTCATCCAATACCCACATGGTAATAAACTACTTCTTTGTAAAAACTGTTTGAATCTCCTACTCACTAATGATTAATTTTTTTTCAAACCACGCATTATGTACTGTAATGGGCTATCTAAATTTTGAGTAACGTTTGTGTGAGAATTTCCGATGAGTTGATTAATCCAATTTAAGGGTGGCAAAAAAAACCCGAGTCCGATTCAAGGTTTTTTTAGGACACGGGGTGGGTTTAGACAAAAAAGATTGAGCTGAATTTTATTAATAAAAAATAATTTATTTAGTTATATAAATTAATTTTTAATTCTAAATACATATATTTATATTTTATAATTAAATTTTTGAAGTTTAATACAAAAATATTAAAAACATAAAAATATCTCGATATCTTCAGATTTGACCCGACATGTTGCCACGCTTAGCCCAATAAAGTTATATAAATATGGTATATGAGTAGTTTTCGTGTTCTGTCTACTTTTTTTTCTTCAAATAGTAAAAGATGGACGAAGCCCAAATATCACTTACTTATAGATTAAATAAAATTACTTAAAAATTATCAATTTCCCATAATATTTTGACTTTTACTATTTACTTAGTCATATGAAAGAATTTATTCCAATAATCATTCTACATACGTCTTATATGCATCATAGGTAGATAATGAAATATCATATCAATTAGTTAATCTTTTTTTAAATAATATGGCCACCTAAAATTAAAATTAGATAAAGATAAAATATATTATTAAAGACTAAAATTTTATATCGCTCCATGAATTTAAAGTAAGACATGAATTTTCAAGACAGGTTTTATAAAGATGGCAGTGTAAAAATTGAAAACAATCGCCACTGTCTCCCTTTCTAAAAACATATAACAGCAAAAATCAATTAAATTTTTTTTGTCTTAATTTAATATCAGTGGGAACATAATTTTTTTTCATTCATATAATGAATGATATATAATTGTAAAAAAAAAAAGAAAAAAAAAATTGCCAACAAGCAAAAGATATTATGCAGAATCTTACTTTAATAAATATATTCTTCTTTTATCCGAATATAAGTTGATGCAAAATTAAGAACTTACCTTATTGAGAGAAAAGCAGCGCAGGACTAGCTAGAAAGCTGAATGAGAATAAGAAAGTTTCTGAGAATTTATTTTTTGATTTTCTTTTTATATATATAAAGTACAAATAAATTTTTTCATTTTTCAAAGTGGCAATAAGGAGATGTGATGAAGATAACTTACTTGCAGAAAAATCTAGAGCTAGAGATATAGAGAGAGAAAGAGAGAGAGAGAGCTCATGGTGTTTGAGTAGAGGAGATGACTTGGAGTAGATGCAAAGACCACATCACATACACTACCTTCATATTACAAAAAAAAAAAAAAGACTATGTAGTCACCTAACATTAAGTTGAGATAAGGGATCGGAGTTCTTAAAATGGAATATCTACTGATAAAGGATTTAAAAAATATATAAATCTTATTAAAATTTGAAATTTGTCTGAATTCAAAGTCTCTAATTTTAGGTCAAATTTGGAGGCCTCAGTCGACTGCTTGTGTCGACTCTTTCTAAGACCACTTTTGATTGAGATTGAAGTCGGGACGTGTAGTATAGGCAAAGATCACATCACAAACACCGACAAATTGAAAAAAAATACTAAATATAACCACCGATGTTATATTGAGACTGAAGTGAGAACGTATAATGGATGTAAAGTCCACATCACAAACACCGTCATATTGAAAACGATTATATATAATCACCGATATTATACTGAGACTGAAATGACATTATGTTGAGATGGAGGTGGGGAGATTGGTTGGTCACGTAATTCCTTCTTAGCTACTCCATTTTCATATTCTTTTGTTATTTTAGAGTTTTGGGGAAGCTTCTTGTAAACTTCGTGGAAAGAAGCAAAAATAATGACCATTTAACTATAAAGTGGACGTAGTGGCCAGAGGCTTCCCCCACACGCACTATACACAGCACCATTTTTGAGGATTTTGTTTTTAATTTTTTATGCATGAATCTGTTTCTATACCGGTTCAAGTTTAACACGTCAGGTTTTGAAAAAAAAACTTGGGTGGGACTTTTTTTTTTTTTAAAATTGTTGAAAATCCTACGGCTAAAATACTCATTCCGAACTTAAGCGGAGTAAATAAAATCATCGATTGTCTTAAATTTTTACAAGAAACGTACTATTGGATTCGAATAGTCCGATCCGGAAGCAATTTCATTATCCCGGATCCGGTCCGGATCCGGATACCTGGTTTACTATTTTTTAAATTTTTTTAACTTTTTAATTGTATTATTTTATATTTATATTTTGATTTTGTCAATTTTTAGTTTTATTTCAATTCTTTTATATTTTTTAATTATATTATATTATATTATATATATATATATATATATGCACATTATTTTGTATTTTCATTATATTTTAATTTTTTTTTCGGGACCCGAGTCTATCCGGGCCGAACTCGTACGAATTCGGTTCCGGATCCGAATTCGCCCGGGTCCGGATCCGAATTCGCCCGGGTCCCTACTCGGGTGAGACTTAGTCCCACATAAGTTTATATTAATTAAAAAAAAATATATAGATGGGACTCATTTATTTTTATTTTTTTGATTTTTTTTATATAAAAAAAGTGGATCCTATTTATTTATTTATTTTGTGTGGGACTTTCTCTGAAATTTAATACAAATTAGAAACACCTGAAGTTCAGTTTGTTGAAGAACAATCAGTGAATGCTATAATTTTATTGAAAATATTTGTATAAACAATAATTTTACCAACACAGAATTGACTGTAATGAAAATAACAACAAACATGATTGAAACTTACAGTACAAGTAATTCAATTAAACAAACTCACTGACTTGAAGATTGAGGCTAGCGTAACGCTATGTCCTATAGCAGAATTTCGTCCATACTCTTGTGTTTGTAGTTCTACTGGACGTCTGCCACTAGGATTCAATAATCTGAAGTCGAAATTCTGCACGGAAATCGACCCCTGGCGAATCTACTTGATATATTTTGTATTTCGTTTTTCCAAAGATCAGATGTAATAATCAACATTTTTGCATGAAAGTATCTCTTCCAAAAATACATACTGTTCTATTTAAATAAACAGTTAAAGATAGTTGAAGTTGATGTCTTTTCAGTGGGGTTGTGTTCTTTTGATTTAAACTAAAATTTAAATCAAAAAATAAACAAAACAGAAAAAAATTTCCAGGGAGGCTAATTAATCACAAGAGCCCCAAAGCCCAAGGCCCATCTTTTGACTAATTAATATATATTAAATATATATTAATTATCATGTCAACCATACACCAAGCCATGCATCAAAGCCCAAGCCCAAGCCTTATCACTCCAATTTAATATAAGTGTTTAGAGACCACTTATAAACCTTTCACATTCCTTATACATTTTAGATGTGTGACTCTATCACTATTTGATATACAAACTCTTACAATACCCCACATTTGTATAGCAATTGTGGCGATACTGTACATAACATGATCTGGAGAAAACTTAAAATTGATATGCATTAGGAGAGATGTCTTTTGGACTTGAACCTTCCTTAGTAAATACTTATTGGATTTACTGATGAGTCAGTGTGTATAGGAGACATTGAACTGTTCATCATATTTTGTAAATCTAGGCAATAAGTATCACACATATTCAATTTCGACATCTTTCGATTCATACGGCTGTGTTCATTTTGGTTCTGAACAATCCTGGATTCATAGGAGCTTTAGAGAATTTAGCCATTTAATTCTCATAAATGCGACCCCACATTACTCCTATATAGGTGACACAAAATTTATAAGTATCGTATAATACTAATTTGTCATTAAGAATGATTAATCATCCATCCTTATCGTCATAAAGAGCATAACTTCTCTTATCATAGGAATGATCAGCTTGTTATGCTATATTACTTGAGTTTCACCCAACTAGTTTTCCACATTGAACCTAAACTTTGATTTACCAAATTGCTAGGTTGGGTTTCCGCTAAGTTACTTCTCATTGTGTTGGCTTTAAGCTCATTCCCCTCGATAAATATAACACTTGCTCCTTTGGTATACCCTTTGTTAATTGATCTGCAATATTCTCCTTTGATTTTACAAAATCAATGGAAATAATGTCAGTCGAGAGCATATGTTTTATAGTGTTATGTCTTCGTCTTATGTGCCTTGACTTCCCATTATACATATGGCTCTTTGCTCTCCCAATAGCAGTCATGCAATCACAGTGCACACATATGGCCGTCACAGGTTGAGGCCACATTGGAATATCTTCCAATAAATTCTTTAGCCATTCCGCTTCTTCAGCAGCTTTATCCAAGGCTATGAATTCTGATTCCATTGTTGAACGTGCTATACACGTTTGTTTTTGTGATTTCCATGATACTGCAGCTCCTCCAAGTGTAAACACATATCCACTTGTTGCTTTTTCTGTATCATTCGAAATCCAATTGGCATCACTATATCCTTCCAAAACTGGTGAATATTTTGTATAGTGTAAACCATACTTCATTGAGTATTTAAGATATCTCAATACTCTAACTAAAGCATCCCAATGATCATGTGAATGATTACTCGTATATATTGCCAATCTATTCACAGAGTATGCAATGTCTGGTCTAGTACAATTCGTGATGTATTGTAACGTCCCAATTATACGAGAATATTCTAGTTGTGACACACTGTCCCCAACATTTTTCTTTAATGTACTCTTAGGATCAAAAGAAGTTTTAGATGGACTGCTATCAAAATGTCCAAATTTCCGAAGAATCGCTTCCACGTAGTGTGATTGGCTTAGAATATAACCATCACTACTTCTTTGAATTCGAATTCCTAAGATAACATCAGCTTTTCCCATGTCTTTCATATCAAATGTCGAATTCAATATTTTCTTCGTGGAGTTTATGACACTTAAATTTGGTCCCATGATGAGCATATCATCAACATATAAGCATACAATGACATATGAACCATTATTCATTTTCTTGATATAAACATTTATCACATTCATTGATCCGAAATCCATGTGATAACATTGTATGATCAAATTTCTCATGTCATTGTTTTGGTGCTTGTTTAAGTCCATAAAGTGACTTCACAAGCTTACATACTTTATTCTCTTGTCCTTTTGCTACAAACCCTTCAAGTTGTTCCATATAAATTTCTTCATCCAACTCACCATTTAAGAATGCAGTTTTTACATCCATTTGATGTATTTCCAAATTATAAATTGCTGCAATCGCTGCTAACATCCTTATAGATGTTATTCTGGTTACTGGTGAGTATGTGTCAAAGAAATCAAGTCATTGTTTTTTACGGTATCTTTTAGCTACCAAACGAGCTTTGTATTTATCAATTGTACCATCAGACTTCAATTTCTTTTTGAAAATCCATTTGTAACCAATTGGTTTGCAACCAGATGGTAAGTCTACTAACTCCCACATATGATTTTGTAGAATGGATTCTACTTCGCTATTTATTACTTCATGCCAATAAATAGATTCATATGAAGTTATGGCCTCTTGATATGTTTGAGGTTCAGCTTCAGTGAGAAAGGTTAAAAAATCAGGTCCATAATCTTTTGTTACCTTGATTCTTTTTCCTCTTCTAGTAACTAAATCTTTCTCTTGGAGAGTTGATTTATTTGGTTCCAAATCCTTGTTTTGAACATCAGATGAAGAGGCAACATCATTCCCATTCTCTTGATTAAACTCAGGCATTTTTCGTTTATTTTTATCAAGTCTGTCCTTATAAGGCAATATATGCTCAAACCATTCAGCATTATTAGACTCAATAATTGTATTTACTTGGATATCCGAAATTCCAGATTTGATTACTAGAAAATGGTATGCTGCACTATTACTAGCATATCCAATAAACACACAATCAATGGTTTTAGGTCCAAGTTTAACTCTTTTAGGCAATGGAACTTGAACATTTGCTAGGCAACCCCACACTTTCAGGATTTTGTATGCCGGTAACCTTTTCTTCCATTTTTCATATGGAGATTGATCACTCTTCTTTGGTGGAATTCTGTTTAAGATGGTGTTAGCTGTAAGTAACGCTTCACCCCACATATTATGTGGTAAACCGGAACTGTTAAGCATGGAATTCATCATATTCTTTAGAGTTCTATTTTTCCGTTCAGCCACCTCATTCTGTTGTGGAGTGTAGGGTGCTGTTGTTTGATGAATTATTCCATTAGAAGCACAAAATTCTGCGAAGGCATTAGATTCATATTCTCCGCCTCTATCAGATCGCAATATTTTGATCTTCTTGTCTAACTGATTTTCCACCTCAGCTTTATATGTCTTAAACATATTCAAAGACTCATCTTTGCTATGTATCAAATATACATAACAGTATCTACTACTATCATCTATAAAAGTGATGTAGTAATTCTTTCCACCACGACTTGGTATTGATTTAAAATCACCCAAATCTGTATGAATTAATTCTAATAATTCATTTGATCTCTTAGTCACAGATTTATATGACTTGCTAGCAAACTTTGATTCAACACATGTTTCACATTTATGCACATTATCTTTTGTACAATTAGGCAATAAGCCAAGATTGACCATCATATGCATACATTTAAAGTTAATGTGACCAAGTCTAGCATGCCATAATGTAGAAGATTCAAGCAAGTAAACAGAAGCCTTATTTATTTTATTATTAATAACATCATCAGCAATTACATTGAGTTTAAAGAGCCCTTCAGAGAGGTAGCCATTTCCTACAAATGTTCCCCCTTAGTAAGAACAATTTGTCAGATTCAAATACAAGTTTAAAACCCTTCTTGCTTAATACAAGACCAGAAATAAGATTCTTGGTTATTTCAGGGACATGGAGTACATCCATAATGGCAAGTTTTTTCCGGAAGTGAATTTCAGAACCACTTTCCCTTTTCCAGCTACAGTTGCAGCATTTGCATTGCCCATATATAACTTTTCATCGCCATTGTTAGGAGTGTAGGTAACAAACATATTTCTGTTTCCACAAATATGTCTTGTTGCACCAGTATCCACCCACCAATCCTTACTGTCAGTCAGCAAATTCACTTCAAAAACAACAATACCAACAAATTCTTCCTCAACAATATTTGCTTGTTTGTTGCTGTTCTTATCATTTGGTCCCAGATTTCCTTTCTTGTGGCGGCAATCTAGTGCTCGATGTCCAATTTTTCCACACACCCAACAAGCACCTTTAATTCCCTTGAAATTCTTCCCTTTTGCAGCAAGAACTTTCTGGTTTTTATCTTTCCATTTATCGTTCCATTTATTCTTCTGGTTTTGAGGTTTAGGCTTCGACACCCCTCCACTCTCAATGACATTCGCTTTGGCTTCAAATTCTGAAACATTCAGCCCTTCAGTCTTGCGGTGATCTTCTTACACCTTAGTTTGAGAACCAGATCCTCCATTGACATATCAGTCTTTTTATGCTTAAGATGTATCTTGAAATCATTCCAAATTAGGCAATTTCTCTATTACAGATCCGACAGTAAACTGTACCGGTAGAGTCATGCCTTCGGCCGCAAGTTCATGGATAAGAATCTGTAAGTCTTCCACTTGGTTGACAACAATGTTTGAATCCACCATTTGGTACTTCAGAAATTTCCCAACAATGAACTTCTTTGAACCAGCATCTTCGATCTTATATTTATTTTCTAGGGAATCCCATAGATCCTTGGCAGTCTTATAAGATCTGTATACATCATACAAAGAGTCATCAAGACTGTTAAGAATATAATTCCTACATAAAAACTCACTGTGTTTCCATGCATCAATTGCATTGAGTTTTTCTGCAGGAATGTTATCTCTCTCTCCCACATGGCATTCTTCCTTGACGACATGTGCAAGGTTCAATGTTGTTAATATAAAACAACATCTTCTGTTGCCATCTTTTGAAATCCAGCCTTTGAATTTGTCTGGTTTCTCAACATGAGGCTTCACAGCATTCGCAGATTGTTCCATTGTAAAAAAGTTCTGCTATAGATTGATGAAGAACAATCAGTGAATGCTATAATTTTATTGAAAATATTTGTATAAACAATAATTATACCAACACATAATTGATTGTAATGAAAATAACAACAAACAGTATTGAAACTTACAGTACAAGTAATTCAATTAAAAAAACTCACTGACTTGAAGATTGAGGCTAGCGTAACGCTATGTCTTATATCAGAATTTCGTCCATACTCTTGTGCTTGTAGTTCTACGGACGTCTGCCACCAGGATTCAACAATCTGAAGTCGAAATTCTGCACGGAAATCGACCCCTGGCGAATCTACTTGATATCTTTTGTATTTCGTTTTTCCAAAGATCAGATGTAATAATCAACGTTTTTGCATGAAAGTATCTCTTCCAAAATACATAATGTTCTATTTAAATAAACAGTTAAAGACAGTTGAAGTTGATGCAGTGTTGATGTCTTTTCAGTGGGGTTGTGTTCTTTTGATTTAAACTAAAATTTAAATCCAAAAATAAACAAAACAGAAAAAAATTTCCAGGGAGGCTAATTAATCACAAGAGCCCCAAGGCCCATCTTTTGACTAATTAATATATATTAAATATATATTAATTATCATGCAAACCATACACCAAGCCATGCATCAAAGCCCAAGCCCAAGCCCAAGCCCAAGCCCAAGCCTTATCACTCCAATTTAATATAAGTGTTTATAGACCACTTATAAACATTTCACATTCCTTATACATTTTAGATGTGGGACTCTATCACTATTTGATATACAAACTCTTACACAGTTGTTAACACAACTATCCCGGTTGAATTTTTCACACGAAACTAAAGAATTCGATTTGGTGTCGGATTGACTTTTGTGTTATTTTTTTTTTATAAATTATGATTGAGAGTTATTAGATAAAAAATTATAAGTAGTTAAATTTTAATCGTCCTTTACGATACATGTATGTGAACAAAATTATAAAAAATTTAACTAAAAAAAACACAAAATCCAAATTTCTTAGCTAATCAATCATTAGTAATTATGAGTGGCAATTTGGATTAAGATTCATTTTTCATTCGATTCGATTCACTTTCAAGCGAATACATGTTTGAAAAATGGATCCGTTTAATAAATGAGTCAATTCGATTCGATTCGTTTATTAAACGAATCCAATAAGGATTTAAGCTCATTATTTCGTTTATTCGTTTATGATTCGTTTTATTATTTTCTTTTATTAGTTATATTATTTTTTAATTAAGATTTATTTTATGGCTAATTAACATTGAAAATAGTATATCAAATATCAATATTTGATGAACTATTTTTAGTAAATATATTAATTACGTATTTCATATGTGTATATTTATTAATAATTAATTTAATAAATTATAATAGTTTGTGTTATTGAATAATATTATGATTAAGCGAATATTCATATTCAATTCGTTTAATAAACAAATCAAATACAAATACATTACATTTTGATTCAATTCGTTTAAGATTTGATATGAATCATATTCGTCAATTCATTTTATCACCCATATTAATAATTATGTCACAGTAAATACACATATGATAAATATATATACAAGTTAATATTACTTCTTCTTAATCGAAAACCACACGTTATTAATATTGTTACCTCACAGAGAATTGTGATTCTTCGTTTTTCTCTAGCCTTGAGTGCTTCTCTTGATTTTATGGATTTAATTGCCTTGTAGCTTTTGGATTATTTTTTTTTTTGTGGGGCTGCTCCAAGCAAATAAACCAAATTGCATAGTCATTGAAAACAATTGCTAAGAAAAATTAAAACCCTGCCAAGAAAATAAAATCAAAGGGAAATTGCTTAAAGTTAGAGTGTCCGAAAATTAACTTGGTAGACTAAAATTCCCTGTGGAGATGAGACCCACAGGAGCATATACATTAGGGTCGGATATATGTATAATTTTTATATCCGTTAGTTAAGCAGGACAGATACGAATATTATCATTTTTATACAAGTAAATATATTTCCATGAGTGGGTATTGAACGGGGCCTGCAACACAAATCCATTAAGCCGGGTAGAATATGAGATAATTTTCGTATTCATTATTTGATTATGTGTATTGCTATCATTTATCATACTCAACCCATTGCATTTCAATTTTTTCAGCCATATCACACTTTTACAATTTGAAACCTATTGAAAATTTAGATAGAGATATTTATAGTGTTGTCCATATATCTATCAGTATCAAAAACCTACTTCAACTAATATTCGAGAAATTTAGATAGATATATTTATGGATGTGAAGAATTTTTGGAACCCGTTCAAAGTTCAAACTCATGTCCTCAACCATATGAATTTCATTGTAGCACTGGTAGAAAATTACCTAGAAATTTGATTCAATCGAAAATAATAAAATATTTATATTACTAATTACTTTATAGTCACAAGAAAATTAGAAAAATAGTTTAATACATCATAACGATCAACTATTCATTGTCTATTTGCATAGTCATTGAAAAACAATTGATGAAAAAGCAGAAATTTTTGAACCATAAATGAGTCAACTCGACGACTCAACGACTTCCTGTGCAGGGCTATGGAATTTTTCCACACTTGCCGTGTTAAAGCTGCATGGAAAAAATATAAAAATGAGTACATCCAGTATATATTTTTGCTATCTAAGATTTAATGAAATTCTAGCTAAAAGTACAAATACTTATAGTACTATCCAAACGTTTATTGGAAGTTTCTTCTCATTAATATTTGAGAGATTTTTTTTTAGAAATATTGAAAATCCAATCGTCAAATCATCATATCTGAGATTAAGCGGAGCAAGTATAACCTCCGACTGTCTTAGATTCTTACAATAAATGCATCATGAACTCGAACTCATGATATGACAACCAAAACTTAAATCTTTTGCCACAAAATCACACCATTTGAAGACTAATATTTGATAAATATTTACCTATATATTTATAATTTTTCACATTCTTATGAAATAACGTAGAAAATATGATTTTTTTTGAATCAGTGGAGGCTCGACTCACGAGGACATGATTATCACTATGCTACAAGAGCAAATGGCCATCCTATATTACTTTGTACAAGATAAGCTTCTCTTTTTTTAATATTATTGGCGAAAAAGATGATATCCAAACAGAAAATAGTCCAATATTTGCCTGTTAAACAAAACAATTATTTAGACGAATATGCTCATGACCTTCCTCTAATTTGCCCAAAAAAATTTAGAAGTAAAATTTTTAAACCCCTTACATAATCTAGAAAGAAAAAAAAATATAAGAACCAATTGTCCAAACCCAGTTTGAGTTATCTTTAATCTTCTTGTTGACATCAAAATTTCGATCGGGATAAAAAAAAAATATTCTGAAGTTAGAATATCGAACATTTGAATTTATTTATAATACTGTCCAAATATCTACTGTCATCGAAAGTGTATTACAATTAATATTCTAGAAATATTACTGATATATATAATATATATATATATATATATATATATATATATATATATATATATATATATATATATATATATATATATATATATATCAAAGTTCTTATGAATAATATGGATAATGAAAATTTGTGTGGAAATTAATGTTATCAGCCATATCAAATTCTTTGTGGCATTGGAAGAATATTAACTAGACAAATTGATTCAATCGAAAATAATAAAATATTAATAGTACTACTAAATTCATAGTCACAAGAAAAATAGTTTAATACTCATAGTAACTATCTACTGTTCATTGACTATTGCATGCATGGTCATTGAAAAATATTTGCTTGAAAAAAAAATTAGAAAGAACCTACACAGAAATTTTTGAACCACAAATGCAGGGCTGTGTATTTATTCAATCTAGCCGTGTTAAATCTGCGTGGAAAAATAGACCAATTAATACTGTTTTAAAAATTAGATCGATAATTTAAAAAATTTAATGAGTTATTGGTTTGACCAGTTAATTTATTTTAAAAAACGGTAGAATCGTCTGATGTCATTGATAATTTTATTTAATTAAAATTATAAATAAATATAAAAATTACAAAATACATATAAAAAAATTACTATCATTAATTCTAACAAGTTATATTATCAAAACAAAGTGACTTGAACTAAAAAAATGATTAGAAACCTTTTGTTTTATTTTTTTTTTTTTAAAAAAAAATAGTCCAAAACCAGTTCGGTTTGTCGGTTCACTAGTTTTGGCGGGTTTTTACCGATTTTGGCCGATTTTTAAGGGTTTTTTCGGACCTGACTCACGGTCAGTTCTGGTTCGACCGATCGATTTGATTCGGTTATGAAAACTATGCCAATTAGTATATCAAGTACTATATTATTTTTTAAATGATTGTTACAATTTTATAGAATTTTGTAGATGGAAAATGATACACTCACTAACAATTTAATAAATAAATTTACAAACACTCTCACTGTAGTTACAGTGATTCACTGTAGATCACTGTAGCTACAATGAGGGGTTTGTAAATTTGTTTGTGAGATTATTAGTGAGTGTATCATCACTCTTTGTAGATATATACTATCTATAAGTCATTGGATATCTAGATAAACGCTTGTAGTGCTACATAGTTGTCTAGGTATGTTCTAAATTAAGATGAATTAGGCAGTCATCTAGATGCTCAAGTTTTAGGAATACTTATTTTTTTAATGCATGTCCTTAATAATTATAAAAAAAATATTTTTCCTTGGAATGTCACAGTTTTATTTATAATTGAGAAATATATTAATTAGAAAATATGCATGTGAAGGTAATGAGGTCTAATACAAAAAATTAACTTAAGACCACCGACTTGAGATCATAAGTTTATTCCCACTAATATCGAGAGATGTTTATTAATATATCTACATTTTCAAATTCTTTTGGACAATATTGCTTTTTTGAGTACGTTGATGAACAATAAAAAGTACACATTTATTGAAAAAAAAAATAATCATTTTACATTTATAGTTTCATTAATCCCATTAATTTTGTAACATAAATTTATGTTTTATATATTTTTATTGTGATTTTTATATTTTAGGTAGGTGAAATAATATTGTGGATGTATATATAGAGAAATGGATTTGACATTTGAATTTTGAAGGTCATAAATTTAATAGGGTGCTCTAACAATATACAACTTCGGAAATTCTAGACCTGTGCAATGTTCGTATTTTGGCTATAATATTTTACTCTGATATCAGATTGAAGTGATTAATATTCAAGATGAAAGAAGACTCAAATATTTACAACTTTACTGTTGATAATATTTTCTAATTCTAAAGTTTTGAAGCCTGAAATTGACGAATAAGCCAAAATGTGTTATATGTAAAAGTCATTGTCAAATAAAAAAAAATAATATTATTATTGGTGGAGGTCAGCATCCACATTGACAATTGAATGCAATTGTCTTTGACAGTTGTTCACAATTACATTTTCATAATTATGAACTTCGTACATCTTTTATAAATAAGAGGATGCTCTACACATAAAAAAAAATGCTTTATCTGAATTCTCAGTAGAATTAAGTAGATTATCTTGTGCGTTTTTTAAATTTTTTCTTGTAATTTCATTTTCTTTTTCTTTTATTAATAAAATTATGTGCGTTTTTATTCAAATTATGAGTAGCTAATTTCTTTTTGTTAGGGTAAAGATAAAAGTTTTTAATTTGAAAATATAAATTAATCTCACTTATATTATAATATATAAATTGTAATCTAATGATTAATATTTAATTTAATTCTGAATTAATTATTGACAAACTTTGTTACCGCCTATATGACTGGTTTTATTTATTTTGCATAATTGATTACCTAACCGGATATGTTATAGACAAAATTATCACCGCCTTTATGACTGATTTTATTTGTTTTAGCATAATTAATTCTTGAAATAATTTAATTGGGTAATAGTGATAATTTATATATTCTAAAAAATGAGATTTATAAATTTGAAATATTAAAAGTGGATCTCATAGCCCCAATATTTTATTTTATTATTGCAGTTCAATTTAAAAATTTTCAATCACTTCAAAAAATTCAATCTTTTTCTTTTCACTCAAATTATTATTTTTATCCTATTAAATCGATCCATAGTGGATCGACCCCAGACTTACCGGGTTATTTTTATTACTTCGACACTCTTATATTTGTGAATAAAGAACCACATTTTGAGTGTGTCATACGTGAAAGACATGAGTACTAACGAACTACAACCCAAGTGACCTGACCAATATTAAATTATTTTATACAATATAAGCTTATCCTTTTTCTTTTTTCCTTTTTAATAATATTACTCAACAAAAGAATTACAAAGTTTATTTCAAAACTTTACAAAAAAATATCTCAAACAATCTCTTTACTCTCTATTTAGCTCACTGATTTTTGGGATGAATTACAAATGAGATTGAAGCTCCTTTTATAGGGCCAAAACATGTGCTACTATGCCACACATTTTGGCAGTTGACAAAACGCGTTACACGTTTTGCCAACTTTATACAGCTGGCCAACTTGGCCATTCTGTCATGCATGCAAATGCATGCTGGAGTCAACAAGAATAAGAGATAATTTTTGTATTTATTGATTGAACGGGATAGGCATGAGTATTGCATTTTTATCATACTCAACCTATTGCATTTCAATTCTTTCAGCCATATCACACTTTTACAATTTGAAACCTATTGAAAATCTAGATAAATATATTTATAGCGTTGTCTAGATATCTATTGGTATCGAAATTCCACTTCAACTAATATTCGAGAAATGTTTACCTACATATCCATATTGTTATAGTTAATATGGATGTCAAGAATTTTCGAACCCGTTCGAAGCTGAAACTCATGTCCTCAGCCATATGAATTTCATTGGAAGAAAATTACTTAGAAATTTGATTCAATCGAAAACAATAAAATATTTCTATTACTAGTTACTTTATAGTCACATGAAAATTAGAAAAATAATTTAATACATCATAACTATCAACTATTCATTGTCTATTACATGGTGTACAGGCCAAAATTAGGCCAATGGTATTTTCGTCTTTTCACCTTAGCCCAATACTTGAAACTGACATGCATCCCCAGCAGTTCACATGATTACATGAGAGTAAGGCCTAAACTTTACAATACCAGTATAAAGTTTGGGCCGAAGATTTTGCAAGCCTAATTCCAAGGCAAACCTCATCTTTCCCACCGAAAAATGAGGTCAGATCATGCAGTTGATTGTCCTCCGAACAATCAGCTGCCACAACATTGAAAATATGAGGTAGCGTGTTAGTGAGGATCACCCTCATTAAATGCACGCGTTTGAACTCCCATTTTTAGATCTATAAAAAGGAAACATATTTGGTAATGAAATGGAGGGAGATAAGCTTCATAATTCTAATTTTAAGAGGCTTAAGCATCATAATTCCAAGCTTAATTGTTCTCACTGGAATCCCTCAGACCTCCGCCCATCCATACTCCGACCCACCGCCCTTACGACAACCTACAAGAGACAAGGTAGCCTCGAACCTTGCTCCTCCTCTCATCATATATACATATATCACATTTCCATTATTGTTTTGAGCGTCGGAGGGCTTACGGTCACCATCACTACCTTTTAAGTTGTGGAAGTCGCGGGAAACGGACGTCGGAAGGGAAGAGTCAGATATTGACATCTTGTTGGATTTAATTCGCTTATTTAGCTTCGGGTTCGCTTGTTGGACCTTTGTTTTAAAACACAACCTTAGCCCAAACCCCCACAAGTCACACACCAAGCCCCAATTCACACCACTCACGCCCATTACCCATGCAGCAGTTACTCACGCCATTAGCCTTCATCCAGCCCCTGAAGTCAGCCCCTGAACACGCCCAAACCAGCCCCTGAAGTGAGCCCCTAAACACGCCCAAACCAGCCCATTCATGCCAATCACCTTCCAAATTAAACAAAAACACATATTGATCACATACCTAAATAAAACAAATCAAATAAAATCAAATATATCATCTTCCTAATAAAATCAAATCATATTTAATCACTTCCCTAATTAAAAGATTTTTCCCTATCACACACTAATTAAAAAATATCTCCCATAATTACACAAATCCTTTCCATTTTCACACAAGGTACAACCCTTTGCTTATAAAAAGAATCCTAAACCCAACCTTGAATCCCTAGCAACTCACGCCCAAAGCAACAAGAAAAAAAAGCAAATAATTCACTATTCTCTTCCTCTCTACCATCACCGAAACACTCTCCCAAAACAGCAAAGGAACATCACCAAAACACCCCATAAACAGTAAGCATCATCACCGAAACATACCACTGAAAAAACCCTTCAAACACATAATCACCCCCTGACCAGCCTGCCTTCAACGCATAATTACCCCCTGACCAGCCTGCCTTCAGCGCATAATCATACTCCCTGACCAGCTTTAACGTCACGTCATCAAGCCCTCACAACTGCCCTTGACCAGCCCAACGCAGCCCACAAACTACTATCCTCCACGCACACAGCAAGCCCTCAACACAGGCCATGCACAAACAAACCAACTCAGCCCCCATTACCGCAAAAATCACCTTAAAATAATCCATAATTACCACGAAACAGTAACCAAAAAACACAACAAGAAACAACAGCGAAACGGAATAAAACAACAGCCCGAGCAGCGAGGCAACGAAGAGAAACAACGAACTAATGAACCGGAGGAGTTGCAGAGCATCAACCCTTCCGACAACCGCGTAGCGCACTTCCGAGAGACGACTTAAGAGGTTAGACCTGAGGGCACCCCTTTTTATTTATTCTCCTTTGTTTTTTTTTTTTTATATTTATTTTCTTACTTTATTTCGCATGAATATTGTTGGTTAATATATGCTATGGCTATTGAATGAATGGAATATGTGTCGTCTCTTATGGTATATCGGATGGAAACCCAGACATAAATTTTGTAGCCGAATCCGAATGGACGGTAGTGCGGTCTGTAATTGGGAAACAACTCCACGTACCACTTGAGCAAACGGCACATATTTCACTTTATTTTATCTTGTTCGTCTATTATTCACATTTTACATTCCGCCATTTACTTTCCGTACGTTATTTGTTTGTGTTTTGATGATATAGTGCACATGGGCAAATCAAGTTGGATTAAAGGTCCTCCGTTTCGAGGGATAAAAAGCCTAAGGGCTACCTTTGCCACGACGTTCTGCCGCGCTGGACGAAGTATGTTTGATTGAATGTGAGATATGTTTAATCAGACGTACGGAGTTCCACATTATTGTCTCATTCATTCGTATGCATTGTAATATAATGCACATGGGCTAACTATGATGGATTAAAGGTCCTCTATTCGAGGAAAATGTCTGAAGGCTACCTTTACCACGATGTTTTACCGCGCCTTTTATTATGTCATTTACCCTTTGCATATCATTGATTTATTTACGCATGCATTGCATTCTAGTGCGCATGGGCTAACTAGGGTGGATTAAAGGTCCTATATTCGAGGGAAATGCCTAAAGGCTACCTTTACCACGATGTTTTGCCGCGCCGGACGAGGTACACTCGATTGAACGTGAAATGTGTTCAATCGGGCATACAAGGTCCCATATTATTTATTTGTTTATTCATGTATTGATAATTTAATGCGCATGGGCTCACTAGGGTGGATTAAAGGTCCTCTATTCGAGGGAAATGCCTAAAGGCTACATTTACCACGATGTTTTATCGCGCCGGACGAAGTGTACTCGATTGAATGTGAAATGCTTTCAATCGGGCACCCGAGGTCCTACATTGTGTATTTGTTTATCCATGCATGTGTTTGTGTCGTTTCAGATGCCATTTTGGTAATCTCGTTCGAACGCGTTTCCGAACGCTACACGAACGTATGTATTCTGTCTCAGTCCGTTCGAACGCGTTTACGAACGCTACTCGAACGCGCATGCGTTTTGTTTTATCATGCATCAGGTCTTATCCCGTTCGAACGCGTTCTCAAAAACGCTATACGAACGTGAACATTCTGTTCACCGTTCGAACGCGTTTTCAAACGCTACACGAACGCACATACAGTGAACAAATTTCTTTTCATCACATTTCATGCATGTTCGCTTCTTTGGTAATTTCTTTTGCATTACATAATTAATCATATTATTTCATTATTGACACTTTTACTGTTATCATTTATTTATATTCCCGCATTTTATCTGCTTAATGTGTTCGTGAGATTGTGTGCTTGCCTTTATTTCACTTACTTCTATGTATGCAAACTTAGATATGAGCTTTATTATCATGCATGTGAAGTTAGAAATAAAACACTCTTGGAAATATATGTTGCGTATATCCGATTAAATTATTGCACAAATCATTTCATTACAAGTGGCATAAGTAAGTGACCATTCCGAACCCAACGGTTTGAGGTCTTCCCTTGCGAGGGGTGAGTGCAGCCTTAAATCATTTTTCCGGTTCACACCGGGTGGCGACTTCATTTTTATTTCTCCGGTGTAGTCCCCCGTGGGCTACTCCGTACTTCCAACTAGGCTGCGAGCTTGGAACATCGTCGCCGATTTCTGTGTCCTACATCCACCAAATAGGAGGAGAAGGTTTATTAAGCTGATATATATATATATATATATATATATATATATATATATATATATATATGAGTTGGAGATGGGTGTTCAAATATGAGTGTGCATTAATCGGTTTTAACCGATTAACCGAATCGTTTCAACCAATTTTCTTATAATGGTTCGGTTATTGTGATTAAATCAATTTTTTTCGATTAAGATTTTTAACGTTTTCGATTTTTCTGTTCGATTAAGGTTATGAGATTTGTATAACCGAACCGACCAATTAACCAAATACAAACCATAAATTGACTTTATATATATTTTTAATTAAAACGAAATTAAAATTTTTACCATATACCTCTACTGAGTGTAGTTGTTGACTGTTTTTTGATGAATTTAAATTTGTCTTCTATTGTTAAACAAATATATGTTTGTCTTTTTGATAAATTTAAATTTGTATTAATGTATTAATGTGGATTGTTATTTATGGAGATTCTTGATTGATTAATACCCGAATTAACCAAAATCGATCGAAAAACAATGGTTAGGTTGGTTAATGGTTATGTGTCATCATATCATTAAATTGGATGATCATTTACTTAACCAAATAATTTTGATTCGATTAAAAAATAATGATTAACCGACCGAACCGATTGATACTCACCTCTATATGCAAATACTAAATAGCGCAAAATTTTCACCAAATTTAACTTTACTATTGGAGATGCCATAAATAAATTGCAACATTGTGAAGTGACATTACAACAACCAACCAACTACCTCGCACTTAATGCACCATGAACCTCAAATACAAAGAAAATTGCATATAAATTTAACTTATCACAATTTGATTAAAAGAAACAAAACCCAACAAGCACATTAAGTGGTGACCACTGCTTGAGCCTCAGACAAAACTTTTTTTAAGGGTTTTTGGAGATCCATTGGGGATTTCAAATACTCAGTTACTGAGTGAAGGAGAAGAGTCTTCTGGTAAGGTTTAGAGATGGGACATGGGCCTTGTTCCCGGCCAAGCTTCCGGATTCGAACCGATTCGGTTAGGGTTTATCTCCTAACCGAACCGGTTGAAATCGGTTTGAATTTATACAATAATATATATATATTTTAATTTTTTTAGATAAGAATTTTATTTGTAATTTAGTGTAATTATGTAATATAATTTAACGTAATTTGTAATTTACATAATTTTATTTGTAATTATGTAATTTTATTTGTAATTATTTTCAAAAAAAAAATAATTTAATGTAATTATTTGTAATTTAACTTTTATTTTAAAAAAAGTAAAAAAAAACCCGAATGGAACCGGAACCGGAACCGAACGGTTCGGTTCCGGTTCGGAACCGAATCGAACCGCCGGCCCGGTCTACTTGTTCATGTTTGGCTTTAGCTTTGGATTTGCATGTAATAGTTGGAGATAGCCATATACCCGATTCGGTTATGGTTGGAAATTATAATCGAATCATACGGTTTACGGTTCAGCCAAATACGGTTTAATTTTTGGGTCAAAAAATATACCGATTATTTATTTTAAGTAAAAAATGTCAATTTTTTATAATTTGAATGAAGAGATGAAAATTTCAAAGGGTTTAGGATTTGATTGTCAAATCCTGGATTCGAGTTCTGATAATGTATTTTTTATAAAAGCTCGAGGCAACCGGAAATTTTATGTATTCCACTTAAATCTGGATGAAATTATTTGATGGTAGAGTCTTCAACATTTCAAAAAAAAAAAAAGTTTAGTTAATTACAAAATTGAAACAAATATGTATGAAACGGACATTTAGATCCATTATTATTATTTAGATGGAAACATCAAACATGACTGATGGCACCCCCATTTGGCATTGACAATTTGAGAGTTTGTACAGTTACAAGGATATTTTAGACATTTCGTCCACATCAACGGCCCAGATTCATTTTCGTATGCAAATAAAAATTTGGACCGTAGATTAAAGAAAAATAATCTTACAAAACCCTAATTTCGAGTCGCTTTTATTTTTCTCAGAAAGGAGCCGCGAAGCCAGAACTCCTCCGTGAAGATAGATCTCAGAGACCTCAAAATAACAAGTAAGTCACTTTCTGCTTTAATTTTCTCCATTCACTAGCGTCGTTTCAAATGGATTTAATATTTTTATTTTTATTTTTATTTTAAATTTGAATCAGAGAAATGGGTGAAGCAGCAGTTGTTGTACCAGAGTCAGTGTTGAAGAAGAAGAAGAGAGAGGAGGAATGGGCATTGGCGAAGACGCAAGAGCTGGAAGCAGCGAAGAAGAAGAAGGCTGAGACCCGGAAGCTTATTTACAGCAGAGCCAAACAGTACGCTAAAGAGTACGATGAAGAGCAAAAGGAACTCATTCGCTTGAAGCGGGAGGCTAAGCTTAAGGGTGGATTTTATGTCAACCCAGAAGCTAAGCTTTTGTTCATAGTCAGGATTCGTGGGTATGTTAATACTAATTGTAATTGTAATTGTAATTGCTGCTGTTGTTGTTTGAAACTTGAATATTGCTTATAATTTGTTTTGTTTATTTCAGTATTAATGCCATTGATCCAAAGACCAGGAAAATTTTGCAGCTTCTCCGCTTGAGACAGGTAACAACTCGTAGATGTATTATTGCCTTTGTTATGGAAAATGGATATTAAATGTCTGGACGTTCCCTGTGAATCAGATAATTTGTGGTGTAATTTGGTAGTGTTGCGGGTTTAGGTTTTAGCTATTGTTCTTCTGAAGCGTGAGAGTTGCAGTTTAACAGTTCTGTATCAAAGTAGATAGTTTTGGTGCACTAACAATAATGTTTGATGGGAATGAGAGATTGGAATACTTTTTGAAAGCTTAATTTGGTTTGGTTGAATTCAAATTTAAGTATCTTGTTGAGCGCTTTGTGTTCAAAGAATATTTTGGTATTCAGGGCGCTGTGTTTATCCTTCTGTATTTCTTGCAATGAAAATACTAGAATTATGCTTTTCCTCGGGGAAAGTTACTGATTTAGGACAGCCTTGGGAAACTTTTGTTAGAATGTTATTCGAAAGAGCTTGTCATTTAGGATTTGGTGCCATTATACTTTTTTTTTACTATTATCTTTGTTTCTTATGTATAAAAAAAGGTGAAGCATTTCATTGTAGTATTGAACATTTCTTTTTCTTTTCCTGGTTACAGATATTTAATGGTGTCTTTCTGAAAGTCAACAAAGCAACCATCAACATGCTGCATAGAGTTGAGCCTTATGTGACATATGGGTATGCATTTGATCTGCTATTTCTAATCTAGATATCGACTTATAATTAATCATCAACAAAGCTTGTTTTTTATTGAATTTGCTGTACATGATCTCAGGTACCCAAATTTGAAGAGTGTCAGAGAACTGATTTACAAGAGGGGGTATGGAAAATTACACAAGCAGAGAATTGCTTTGACTGACAATTCAGTCATTGAACAGGTCCATCTATGTAACATTTTTTCGAGCGAATCCTTGTTCATAGGATTATAATTTATTCATTCAAATAATAGAATGCTGTTTTCTGACATATGGGCTTATAATAACCAACAGGCTCTTGGTCAGCATGGAATCATCTGCATGGAGGACCTCATCCATGAGATTTTGACTGTTGGTCCTCACTTCAAGGAGGCAAACAACTTCCTATGGCCCTTCAAGCTCAAGGCACCATTGGGTGGCTTGAAGAAGAAGAGAAACCACTATGTTGAAGGTGGTGATGCAGGAAACCGTGAAGATTACATCAACGAGCTCATCAGAAGGATGAACTAGGCTTCTGCAGAGTCTCCTTGTTTTTGAAGTTTTGATGATAATATATCTTAAATTTTTGCTATTGTGATCATAAAGACCTTAGTTTTTCTCTGTGGTTTAAGTAGAAACTTCATTACTTTTTATAAGCATAACAATGTTGTTTATTTTGGTTCAGACTGGAATTGGATCATTCCAAACTTTATTTTTGTTTGTTTCAAACTTTCAATTATGATAGTGCTGAATGTTTTATTTTATAGACTTGTAGGTAATCTGATTATATTCACCCTCCTGCATTTTGATTGTATCCGTACATTATGCTGCCCATTGTTATTTGTCTTGAACCATATTGGTGTTGCATATGCATTGAAAATCATATCATTTTTCTGGCATTTTTTTTTTAATTTACAATTCTTGTCATGGGATTATATGTGTATATGCAATTAGTTTATCAATTGAATGGGGCTAGTAGTTCAGTGACTACTCCATTAGCATCATTGAAGCCACTGTTTTAATCAGTTCATATATTTCTCACTACATACATATTAAAGAAATTTTCCTCAAAAAGTTGATAGTGAGAGAGAATTGATTTCTTGATATTTTGCTTCCACTATAAGTGAACTCTCTCTGGGGATAGACTAAAGGGTGCCTTGATATTTCAAGTTACTTGACTAATCATAAATGCAAGCAAAGTACTCAAAAATCAAAATATGATGCTTTCGGAAATCATTTTTAGCCAACCATTAATTGGTAGTGTATTAGTAGATGATATATATATATATGCATCGTCATTAAAAATTAAGATATTAGGATTGGACTTGTCAAGCGACTCATAATCTTTCCAACACAAGCAATATCTATTCGAATCCCTTTTACATGTTGGAGTACTAGTACATCTTGGATCTATCGATTATTTTATGGTCGAAGTCTAATTCATGATGACAGTGTTGAATTGGAGGAATCCGTTAGTATTATTTTGGGTCAATCAATTAGAGAATCATGGATCCGTAATTCAAGTTTTAAATCTATAATAGGAATTCGAGATATTTTAGGCCAAAATTCGGGATGAAAAATCATTCCAAATTCCAACCGAAACTTTATTCGGGATGAACTTTCATCCCGAATCTTGTTCGGGCATGTTAGTGGCCTATTTAGTACAAGTACAAAGCTATGTAGTTATTTTAATAAAATATAGGAATTCAGGGATCTATATGAGAAAACATCAATTAAGAATATCGATTTTTTTAATTTTCCATAAATGGTTCTTACAGGCCCCATGTTCTGGATCCGGCCATCCTAAATTTGGGCTTAATCAGAAAGTGCAAACTTAATTAACGGCGAGCCTTTGTCAAAGAGCCTTCGCCTTTCTGGCAAAAACAAAATTTATCCATTTTTTAAATAATTATATAAAAAGAAAAAAACGCGAGCTCATCTGATCACGACCTTTCTCCGGCTCTCGTCCGCACTATTGAAATTCGGAAACTGTGTAATGAGTTTTAATTTGGAGTTCAGTGAATTTAATTTCGAATTTTGATCAGTTCACAAGAATCATGTGGTCTTCGTTTTGGAGATCCAGAGATCGATTCTCCTTGGAAGAACTCAGGTTAATTAATTAATTAATTAATAATTCTTAAATTTATGTGATGTTCGTTCAATTCTCTATTTTCTAGGGTTTTGTGTATAGAAATTGAAAAAATAAAATAAAATTAGTGATAGTGAACTCGTATGGACTTTTTTTTGTGGTCCATTTTGTGCAGATATTTGACTGATCAGCTGCCGAAAGTTCAAATTGTGAATGAGGTTAATAAGGTAATTTTATAGCCATTTCGTTCTGCTTATTCTAGCTGCTGCTTTGTGTTTTCAATGTTTCTAAAGCTGTGCTTTTTTTGTGAAGGATTTTGTTATTGAGGCTCTAAGATCAATTGCTGAGTTATTAACGTATGGCGACCAGCATAACGCCTCCTATTTCGAGTGAGACTCCTTGGTATTTTTTGTTTGTTCATTTGTTATTTTTTTTTCGGTTTCTGCATTTTATATTATTGCCTGTAATGCGCTGTAGATTGTTTATGGAGAAGCAAGTCATGGGAGAGTTTGTACGGATACTAAAAATTAGCAGAACGCTTGCTGTTTCGCTTCAATTGTTGCAAACACTGAGCATTATGATTCAGAACTTAAAAAGCGAACACGCCATCTGTAAGTTGGTATTGGAAGGAAGAATCTGTTTGTGTCCTGAATGTGTTTAATGAATTGAATGAGTTTTTATTTGGAAATTTTTTCAGATTATCTACTGGGCAATGGACATATTAATTATTTGATAAGTTATTCGTTTGAATTCTGCAATGAGGAGCTGTTGTCTTACTATATATCCTTCTTGAGGTATGTTCCCTGTATTTGACTGATACTCTTACATAGCTGTAACTTTTTGATTATTTTCTTGACTGTGGTTTTATAATGGCATGCGTTGTGTTTTTCGAAGAGCAATAAGTGGAAAACTAAACAAGAATACAATTTCTCTGCTTGTGATGACTGAAAATGTAAGTTCTCCCTACTTTTTGTTCATCAAATTGATTGCACTATATATTGATATTTTTTCTTATTTGTTTATTCTCTCTTTTAGGCACTATTGTTAGTTATTCAATGTCATATTGACAGTGCTTGTAGTCATGGTCACATTCCTAGGTTGTTTGGAGACATTTGGTATAATTATATATTGCTTACTTATCCTTTTCTTTTGACATTAAGTGTTTGAAAACATATTGAAAATATGGATGAAGTTAGAGTCTAAACGTGCTTTTACATGGTCAAAGTCATTCAATAAGGCCTTGTTAATTTTATGTAGTTTTGTCTTGTGTTTTAGTTTTTGAGTATCCATTGTACTAAATAGTACATATAGAAGCACACTTGAACATCTATTGTTTGCAATTTGCAGTTAATGCAAAGTTTGTGAAAAAAAGAGGTGGTATGTTGCTGTACTTGGGTAAACATAACTTCCAAGAAATGCTTCGGCAACATTGAATGAAATCATCTTATTAGTTTGTATTTGCTTTGTTAGTACTTGTTGACGTTATGTGTTTACCTAGTCTCTTTCTTTCTTTTGGCTTTGATTAAAAAAAAGCCATGCTCGATCTCACTTTCAATTGTTTAATCTCATTTCTCGTATGGTCGTCTTTCGCTTTATGTACTTAGGATGAAGTAGTTTCTTTTCCACTATATTCCGAGGCAATACGTTTTGCTTTCCATGAAGAGAGCATGGTTCGGATTGCAGTACGTGCGCTCACACTTAATGTATATCATGGCGAGTAGTTTCTTTTCTGCTCTTTTTTTTTCCTTATTTATTTTGCTCAAAATGAACCATGTTTTACTCCATAGGAGTTTATTTCTGATGCCATTTTCCCTTTTCCAGTTGGAGATGATAGTGTAAATAGATATATCACCGGTTCCCCGCATGCAGAGTATTTTTCAAATTTGATTTCATTTTTCCGGAAGCAGTGCATCGAGTTAAATAAATTAGTCTCATACACTCTAAAGTAAGAGCTAGGATTTTTAATTTGTTTCACTAATATGCTGGATGTGCTTATCTTCTAAATACTATCATTTGGTTACTGAGACAGAAACCCAAGCCCAGACTCAACCTCAAACATACTTGCTGCTGTGGATGAAATTGAGGATAATCTCTACTATTTTAGTGACGTTATTTCTGCTGGATTCCCTGTTATTTGGAGGTTGATTACAGACAACACTTTGCAGCTTTTGATACTTCCATTGCTTCTCCCAGCTCTACAGATAGATAATGCGAATGTATGGAACTTGATTTTCTTTGGTTTTCTCTTTATCCCTCTCTCTTTGTTTTTTCGTTTTATTTTTTTAATAGCGTGCTCCAAACAGTTGGTTAATCTGCATTTGATTCAATGCTACATGTTTTTATTCACTTTTTGTTTGTATATCTAGGGAATAGAGATCGGTGCTGTCACGTCCCTGTATCTACTCTGTTGCATCTTGCGCATAGTTAAAATCAAAGATTTGGCAAACACCATTGCTGCTGCTCTTTTCTGTCCACCAGAGGCCTACTTTCCAAATTTTGAATCTAAACTCAGTGGCTTTACAAACGAAAGCCAACTGCTAGATAATGATACTGGCAGGGAGGTGGTCGCTGACTGTTTAAGAGACACATTGTCAGACATGGCTACTTCGCATATTCATCCTCAAGATCTGGTCACGCAAACTGATTGTAGTGGTTCTCATTTGGCTTTGAGGTAACATATCACTAATTAATGATCAAATTCAGATGGTTTCTCTTCTAATATTTTTGATTTAGCAGCTTGATGTGATTTATATCTTTGCTGGCTCTATCATATACTAGCCTTCCATAACAGTACGTTTTAAAATCAATATTTATCAAATTTCTGTCGGTTTACCACTTTTAATTTATTCCTTTTGAGGTGTCCGTAATGGTAAAATTTGGAATTAGAAAAGAAAAGAGAGGCATCTAAGGATTGTTTTGACTGCTCTAGATCAATAAAGTAATAGTTTTAGAGGAAGGTCACTCACTAGTCATCTCCTTAGAAAGCATTTCCCAGTAGCATTTAAATCTTAGAGGAAACCTACTTTCCACCTCTTGCTCACTTACAAAACAAAAATTTAGTGGCAGTGGATTTTTATTAGACTAATTGCTCAAAGCCTCAAACCTTGAAATGCTTGATTGATCGAATCAATCATCACAAATGAGATACATGCTTGCTAATTATTTGGTATCCTCTGTCACCTGAGCAAAATGGGATCAGGGTGGGGAAGTTGGAGTTTCCATGGCTGTTGGCACTTCGCAGAGAAATCTCTTTATCCGAACCAGGATTTGACCTTTTTATTTTCTAAAATTGTTGGAAGAGATATGAATTTACCACTTCTCGTTAAAAGGAATTTTTCCTTCCTTATGCAACCACTCTTCTGAACTCTTATTTATTGTTCTAGCCGACCAGTTATTGTGTCCGGTCAGTGTTCCTTATTTTATTGACTTAAGTGTTAGCCCTCAGTTAACATTTAAAGACGAAGACTTGTAGATTTTTTCTTCTTGTGAAAATAATGAATGACATAGGACTAAGCAGTGTTGTTGAAGGGGAGCCTCAAATAGAGGTGGAAACCATTGTGCGTGATGATAGGTCGGGGCGACCTTCATCAGGCTTGCGCCTTCTCAGCAAGGCACGACCTTCATTAGGCTTGCGCCTTCTTGGCTAGGCGCGCGCCTTGCCAAGAAGCGTTGGGTGCCCTTAGGCTTTGGAAAACCCTACCCTATTTTGTTGACCTGATTTCATCGAATCCGATCCGGAATATAATTTCACAACAGTTCAAAACCCTAACCTTCTTTCTAAAAAACGATCTCCATAACCAAACTCATGCAGACTCTAATTGCAGCTGTCCCCTCAGTGCGTAGCCATCCTGATCGCACCTGCAGCCGCACACTGGTCGCCGGCACCCGCTGCTCACTTTGCGCCTCACCTACATCAAAAGCACCGCCAGGCCCCAAGATCCTTTGCGCCTTAATTTCTGCTGTTTTCTTTGCAGGCTGTAAATACAACATACTGTCCTTTCCAATAGTTTATTGACTCATTCAGCTCAATTTCACTTAGTTTTTTGCTTTATTCTTGTGTTCCTATCTCTCCTTCCCCTTACATCCTTTCTTCTCCTATTGCTTGTTGTAGAGTGTTTCTTTTATTTACCTTTTATGGTCCATTCATCCATTATTATGATGTAATACTAACACGTATAATGTGTAGGGAGACATTGCTTTGTTATGTTACAAACGGGGATGATGTACAGGTGTTGGGCTCACTGAGTGTGCTAGCGACGCTACTGCAAACAAAAGGTTATATCATTGGATTTATTTGCTTGTGTCTCTGCTCTCAATTTTTCCATCTGATTAGATATCTGCTCTTGTAGAATTGGATGAATCAATGCTAGATGCACTTGGCATTCTTCCTCAACGCCAACAACATAAAAAGCTCTTGTTGGTAAGTTGTTGTGAAGACTAGTCATAACTAACCAAGAGTTGCACTTCCATATAGAATCTTACGACATATTTTGCCTCCAAAGATTTATGCAGAACAGGAGCCTATTCTGCATGAAATCTTCATCATACGAAGGTGTATCTTATACCTATCAGTCTTGTACACTGGATATCAAGAGTCTAATATGACAATTTTTCAATAGGTGAAGTGTCCTAGGAATCTTAGCTAAGTAATTGACAATAAATTGTTTTGTATCTAAGCATAATACTATGGGTGTTCGTACTCCAAAAATAAATAGAATCATCATTGGTTTTCTTGTTTTATAAACTTTTAAAAAGTGGTTCTCATGTTGATTGCTTATCTGATTAAAAGGTAATGCTTTTTCTCCCATATTTGATTCCTGCAGCAAGCTTTGGTCGGTGAGGGCTCTGGTGAAGAACAACTTTTTTCTCCAGAAAGTAGCACGACAAGGGATGGTACCAGTACCGAGCTTGATGGCTATCTACGAAAGTTGAAGGTATGGGTGCTTCTTGCTTTTTTCGGTCTGCTTCTCTCTCTCCTATCTTAATGTATCTTTCTTTCCCAACCGCCTTTCATCGCTATTCCTCTATCTATGATTTTGACTGCTGTTTCTCATATCCAAAAGTTAGCATTATCAGGATATTTCTGTCAATCTCATCTCATGTGACATATTTTTGGTCTGAAATTTGTGGTCAGACTAGCTCATTCTAAATATGGCCTTGGATATTTTTTAACTATACTTTCTATATTTGGTTTAACATCTCTTCTTTTCAATCTTTTCTTCAAATGTTTCATGTGACATATTTTTTTTGATTATTGGCTGTTATAGCTATACTATTTTGGTGAAATTATTTGTTTATTAAATGGATAGTCTTATTTTATATTCATACTAAATATTTTGCAATCTTTATTTGGTAATAATGAACTGGTCTGATGGTCTCTATAATAGTATTCATAAAGTTGTCAGGCTTTTATTCTAGCTTGAACTGTGAAAATTAAAATGGTATTATAGTGAGTTCTGGTTTTTTAATTCACTATATTAATATGCTCTATTCTTGTACCTTTTTAGCTTGGTCTTGTATGTTCCTTTCTGCCTTTTTTCTTCGTAAATAAAAAAAATCTGTGTCACACATTTCTTAAGAGTTTTGTGCTTTATATGGTTAATGCAAATTTTTTCTACCCTGTAATTAACAGGAATATGGTGTGCTATGTTCTTTTCCAGAGGGGGGTACAAGCCCTCAAATAAATAGATATCAGGTATATTTCTCACATCTGACTTAAGAATAGGAATCAATTCTGAAGGGACTGTGAAATGTGAACTTTGCCTCTTTTAATGAGAAACGAATTTGTGTAAAGAAGAGAAGTCAAGACAATGGTCGCTTTTACATATTGATTTTAACACAATATTCACGAGGAAGTTAACATATTCCGATATCTGTTTGAAGTTGAAATTTGTAATTAATTATTTACGTGAAATTTCTCTAGGTGCTTGATGCATTGGTCAGTCTTTTTTGTCGATCAAATATATCTGCAGAAACATTGTGGGATGGTGGTTGGCTTTTGCGCCAGTTGCTTCCTTATAGTGAGGCTGAGTTTAATAACCATCATCATAAATTGCTGAAGGTAAGTTATACTTGGGAGCATTTTCTGTATTGACCCTGAGTTTGTTTATAATATAAATATTAAGGTTTCTCGACAGCATTCAGTGATGCTAATTGATTGCAATAATTCGAGATTATAAATCAAAAGGTAATGAAAATTGTTTAATCAACTGGATACTAATTGAATGATTTGGTTGACTTCTTGTGCACAGGATTCATACAAGAACTGCACAAGTGCCCTTCTGCTGGAGATTAGAGGTGTCTGGCCTGATCTAATTATAACAGTACTTTCTGATGAGTGGAAAAAATGCAAAAGAGGTATATAACAGGATTCAGACACAACCTTGAATGCTCGGAATGGTGAGCTTTGGTCTCAATTGTTTTACTAATATACTTGACTAATGAAACTTGTAGTAGTCGAGGCTTATTCTCCAAGGAAAGAACCCAAATGCATACTTTTGCCAGTACAGAAATCCTTTTCTGAAGGTAGAATTATACCGTTTCATAAATTGTGGTTTCAAATTGAAGATTCTTGGAATAGACTCTTAGTTTTAGCTTTTGTTATTTATTTCTTTGTGGTTAACTAAATGGCGGGGTTTGTTAAACAGAATTCATTTAATACATCTGTTGCATGTGCAGATGTTATTTCTGGTGAATCATCTTTTACTGCTGGTGAAAGGATGTGCGAGTCAGTGAAGGTGTGTATCTTGCTTTTATTTAAATAGAGTTCAAGACATGGTAAATTGTGGTTGATCGATTTAAATTGTAATCTAGCATTATAATCATCACCACCCGTTACTTCTTTGCCATTATAAACTTTTTCTGGCATTTCTGTTTGCTTGACCTTATTTTACAACATTTCTCACCCTTTCTATTTTAGGTGTTTGTACTTCTTCTTCAACTTCAAATGTTCTCCCTTGGTAGGGTTTTGCCTGACCAGCCTCCTATTAGTCCTCCATTGAATATCCCTGAAAATTCTCGTGCAAGAACTGCTGGTCTAGATATTTCTGGTCCTAAGCCAGGCACAGAATTAAGACTTGGTAAGTTTTCTATCTGGCACTATGTAAATATACAGACAGATAGAAAGTGAGAAACTGAGTGAGAGAGAGAGAGAGAGAACAGTGACTTATTTTTGTTCAATTCTCCTTTATATTACTCGACTTTTGGAGAGAGTTATTATCCTAATAGTCGGTCATGGTCAATTATTTCACGTCACTTTGATTTCTGCCATATGCAGTTGATGCTGTCCCTTGTAGGATTGCATTTGAGAGGGATAAAGAACGCCATTTTAGCTTTCTAGCGATCTCTATGGGGACATCTGGATGGATCGTTCTTGCTGAAGAATTGCCTGTGAAACGGCAGTTCGGGGTTGTTTGTGTCGCTGCACCATTGGCTGGCTCCAATGTATGTTTTTCCTTTCTTATTCTGTAATACATTGGATCTCAGCTTTATTTTGATAAAAGTTGACTTGTGCTCATGGTTTGGCATATATATTTGTGCAGCACAATGGGCAAATATTACTTATATAAATGCTTTTTCTTCTCCTTCCATTTTATATCTTGTGTGACACTTGGACAGAAGAAAATATTGGGTCAATTAAAACATATTCAGGGATTTGAAGGAAAAGAAATACATACCTAAGTGTGTTATGATCTAAGATTAAACTTTTTAAAGCTTTTATATGTCAAGCAAATTAATATTTCCGTCTGCTTTAGCTGCTCATAATTAAGAATGGGGCTCCTCATTTGCTGTCTTTGTTGGTGCTTTTGTGTTTTGAAGCCCCAGTATGATAACAATTTCTCGAGTAGTTGAATCTTTTTTTTTTTCCTCTTCTGCCTTCAGCCTAGGATTGATGAGAAGAATGCAAGATGGCTACACTTGCGGATCCGTCCATCAGCTTTACCCTTTATGGACCCTGCTAAATCCGGTATCTACAATTCAGTAGAGTCTAAGGCTTTTGTTGACGGGAGATGGACCCTAGCATTCAGGGACGAAGAGTCTTGCCAATCTGCTTCTTCAATGATTCTCGATGAGATGAAATTACAATTCAACGAGGTGGAGAGAAGACTCAGACCATTATTAGACCTCGAAAGAGATTCAGATTTTTCTAATCTCTCTCCACACCCTCCTAGAGCTTCCTCTTTGGGTACAACAGTTTTTAATTCATTATAATTTTCTAACAGGTTTGAATTTTCCATCGTGCAATTTGTTTTATGCTTTGGGGTGGGAATATATTATTCGCCGTCACCCTTTTTATAGATGTATATAATGTAACATTAGATAAACTGAGAATGTAGATTAGCAACCCTTAGTTAGGCACCATTCTTTGTATACTAACTTTTCGTGGCCTGATTCATTAAGTTTTATCAGCCATTTTCGTTCATTCTTTTACACCTTTAACCTAGGCCGTTACTTTTCCCTAATTTTTGTAACATCATTGTATATTTGAGGCGATCGCATGGTAGAAGTTTTTGCGCATTTCTGTATTCATCTAAACTACTGATCTACTTTGTCTATCAATCAATTTATGGCGCAGCTGGGTTTGTAAGAACTGCATCATCGACAAATGAGAGAATCGAGAATGAGAGAATTGTAGAAATTGAGATAATTGTGAATTGGTGTGTTGAAAGAAAGAAAAATGACTAATATTTATATATTTTTGGAATATTTTGTGATAACTAAAATGCTCCTAAAATTAGCCGTTATATTAATGTTATTAATGGTAAATTAGTAAATTAGATATTATATTATAATTATAATTATTATTTTTTTTTTGTAATTTAGGGCAGAGGCTTGCTCCCACCGGTTAGTCCGTTTCTGTTTCCAGTGGTTCGACTTCGGTTCGGTTAGGGGCTGAAAATTTTCGGTTTCGGTTTCGGAACCGGATCGATTCCGATTTGGAATCGGAACTGTAATCGGTCTACTTTTAGGGCGACATTTTAAGACTAACATGACTAGACCTTGGTGGCGATGAAAACTTAACTTGATGAAAACCTAATTAAACAAATATTTTTATTACATATGCACAATTTTTTATAATGTGAGGAATGTGAGTGGAAGAAAAGCCCGAGTACGACTTGGCCCGGCCCGATCGAGCCCAGCTTGGCCCGACGGATTTTAGCCAGAGACCAAATTTTAAGGGCCTGGACCCTAGCCGGGTTTAGACAAAAATACCAAAGTCCTTTTTTATTGATAAAAAATATTTTTTAATTATTTAAATTAATTTTTAATATTAAATACATATATTTATAACTAAATTTATAAGATCTAATACAAAAAACACAAAAATTATTGAAATTCTTAATTTTTTTTTTCATTTTTAAGGATTAAAAAATTAGGTTTTTTTTTCAAACAATATATTTTTTATGAATATGATTAGATATTGAACTTAAGAATAGAGACAATTGAGGATTTTATCTGCTCCGTTTAAATCCCGAATAGATAATTTAGAGGCAGAATTTTTAACTTGTACTAAAAACAATGCCAGGATCATGTCCATCGTTGGCCCCAAAGCAAAAAATAATTAGCGGTGTTCACGGGTCGAGTTTTTAAATTTTTTTCTGACCCGATCGGGTCGGGTCATTCAGGTCTTTCGACCCGAAACCCCAAATTTGAGAAGGTGACCCGCGCGGGTCGAGTCGTAACGGGTCGGGTAAAAAAACTACCGGTAGGATCGAGTCAACATAATATGCAGTAAATATAATATATATATATATATTATATATATATATATTTTATTGATACAAATTTGACAAGGTAAGTGAGTAGCTGAAATGACAAAGTATTTGATTAATTTCTACCTGATCACGGGTTCGATTCTCACCATTAGCATTTTGTTTTTTGTTTTCCTTTTTGGAAAAAGAAAGAAAAAAACAAAATTTTCGAAATTGTTCAAGTTGTGATTCGAACCTAGGACCACTTAAAACTAAGAAAATACTTTGCCATTTCAACTGCATTTGTTTCTTGTCAAAATTGTATCATTAAAAATATATATATTACAATTATAATATCATTTACACCGGGTCGGATCAGACCCAAGTTTTATGACCTAAACCCGTGACCCGGCCCGTTATTTCGGGTCGGGTCCAAATTGACCCGAATTTAAATTTTAAAATTCATAAACCCGGCCGGGTCGGATCGGTCCGGATTGGGTCACGGGTCGGATCGGTCCGGATTGGGTCGCGGGTCGACCCGACCCTATGAACACCCTTAGGGAGTTTAGCTTTGAGGATGAAAATAAGAGGTGAATGGCTAATTCTCCCTCACAACACAAGTTGTAAAGATGCATTTGGCTCTCTTGGGAAAATCAATAATGAGAAGCAAGAAACAGAGAATAAAAGATGGAAAGCTCAAGAAATGAAACTTTGAAAGTAAACTAAGATGGTTGAAGCCTATTTTTAAAAAACAAAAACAAAAATAATAATAATAAAAAAAACAAAAACAAAAACAAAAACAAGAACAAACTCAAACTATTTTGAAAGTAAAGAGTTGCACATCTAAAGATGGATTTTACAAAAGTCCCCTCCCCCTTAATCTAGCATAGCAATTTGGATTTTCTCAGGGAGACATGAATCCCCAAATCCATAATTTGCACACACTTTGACATTTTTACCCCCAAAACATAGCCTAATATCTATACCTTCATCTTTCCCGCCAATTTTAACTGCTTCCAAGCTTGTTTGAAAAACTTCTTTTAACCATTTTTCAAAAAAGCTGTTAAGGAAAAAACCTGAACCAATTATTACCTCCTCTAATACTTTTTCTTCAACACTGAAATTTACATTGTTGTGTCCCTTGAAAACTTCATAAAATGACTCCTCCATCTTTGCCAAGAAAAGCCCTGTGATGATCTCTCCATCATTGGAAGAATTTCTGTTGAAAATGAAACGATTTTGAATCAAATCAAGAAACTCATTTGCTAGAGGAGGATTAATGGTTATGTTTTCGCAAGTTAAATCACTCGAAATGGGGCTGAATTCTCCTGGTTTTTCTTCTCCTTCATCATCCTCATCATCTACTTTCATGTTCAAATCAAGAGTACTGTTGAAACTTGACTGCCTTGAGGCATCTTCCTTTTCCTCAATTCTTGGACTCTTCATCTTGGAAGAAAAATCACACTCAGCCTTTCTCTTGTGATTGAAATTAAGAGTCCTTTCATTGACTATCAGTGTCATTTTAATCACAGATTCTTGATTCTTGATTGTATCTTCATAGTTAGAGGAGTTACCCTTTGTTAAAACAAAGATCACTCCTCCAAAATTTTCAGTTTCAAATCCATCAGCAAGAATTTTCATGAACTGGGCATCAACCAAATCAATATCCTCTACTAAAACCACCAGCTTTTCATAATTCTTCAACTTTCCCATCAGCATTTCAGAAAATGAACTCAAATCATCATTTTTTTTCCTCATGTTGATGTGAAAAAGCAAATCAGCTGACCCAAAAACTGATTCTGCAATAGCAAGTGCCAATCTCCTTTTACCAATTGTGTCATTCCCCTGAAGCAGGAACCAAGTTGGTTTCTTCTCTGAATTGCATTCAACCAATGCTTCTACAATTGATTGAATGCTATCAAATTGCCAAGGGACATTCTCTTGCAACAGTTTAAACAAATCACTTCTTTGTAATCTTGCTGAATCTGACAACTCAGAGTTGCCAAGAGCAAGAGTAATTTTAACTTCTTTGCCTTCACTGCTCTTTAATGAATCCAAGCTTGGTTCAACAACTTGGAGCTTTTTAGCACATTCGCCAAAATTGAACTCAATTGTACTACAAGACTGTTGCTTTCTGAATTTAGCCACAGAATTGGAGCTAACATGAGGCTTCATTGCTGATTCTGCAAAGGAGATTGAATTCGGATTCTGGAGAATGCTGCTCTGATTAGACCACCAAGGATATGATGAAGCGTAAGAGAACAAATTTGAACTGAATTGGCTTTGAGTGTGTCTTCCTTGGTTCAGGCTGTGGCATAGTATGTTCCATTTTCTCCTCAACTCAACCAAATCATCCTGAAAATTCAAATAAATTTAAGATAGATTAATTTTCAAGTAAAAAGATAGTCCAACGCACGAGGTATTCCTCACTGTGGGCTCCGGAGAGGATTCAATATATATGCAGTCTTATCCTTATTTTTTTTTTTTTTTTACAAATAGGTTGTTTCTGCGACTCGAATTTGTGACCTTCAGGTCATTTGGACACAAATGGAATAACCTTACCGTTCAAGTAAATGATAAAATTATATAACATGAATTTCATTTTACTTTTACTACCTTTTGATTGGCATTGCTACAATGTGACTGTAGCCAAGGAGGCAAGAATTTTTTCTGGCCAGATTTGAATAACTGAGCTTCATCTTCATAGTTCAAAGTGCATTCTGCACAGCAATTGAGCTTATGATCCTCTTCCTCCTTGCTTGCAAATGGCTTTGTTTCCCATACTTGTGATGGATTCTGTGAAAATGTTACCGATTCATGGACACTGCAAACAGAACCATGAACTTCAACATCAATCAATTGGATACACAAAACCTTTTGTGTAGGTAAATTATATATCCAATTGCAAATTACTCTTACTAAAATAAAAATAGGATAATAGTTTGATACTTTTTAAATATCTAATTAGATGTCATTAAAGTGTACTCCTTATGTCACTAGGTGTCGCTCTTAATTTTCATAAATATCGTAATAAATGCACAAAGTTCTCGATATAAACAGAGTAGAGAAGGTTCTAATGTAGATAATCTTATCCATGTTTTTTCATAAAGAAATTATTTTCAGGATTCGAACTCACAAAACGTATAATAAACTAACACTTAAATATCGCGTTATACATGACTTAATTTTCATAATTAATAAAAAAAATCCCCTGTACCACCTGATGTCTAAAAAAATCTCTAATATGAAGGGCACTTTTGTCAAAAAGCCATATTTATTTCTTTATTCACTGTCTTCTCTCTTCTGATTTCTGCTAGTAGAAATCTGAAATGTGCAAGAAGCTAGCTACATCCTCTGACAAAACAAAGTAAGTAAAAACATAGTGGCAGTGATTCCTATCTGTCTCACCAATTCACATATCACAGTTGTTTTGGCCTCATTCATCAGCCATAAACTGATAAGCTGAGAGACAGAAAAAAAAGGTACAAAAACAAAACTTCATAATAAGACCACAATGAAGTATTTACATATTATTTTTAATTCATTAAAAATCTACAGATATATAAATATATTGCAATTTGAAATCTACCAGAACACCATGTAAAATCCCTCACTGTCTCAGACTTTTATAAGAAACGCATTCCATGGATTCGAACTCAAGACCTGAAAGTCAGAACCTGAACTCTACACCACCAAATCACTCCACTTACGGACATTATGAGACATATATGCTAATATCTATATTTAAAAAATGAGACTAGAGTTGAGCTGCCCTTGCCTTATTATCAACATGCATAATAATAATAATAATAATAATAATAATAAAAAATATGTACACAGTGTATAGCAAAAGACAGTTACCTGGAAGAATGAAGACTCAAACCAAGCCCACCAGAAGGAACAGAAACAGCTTGAAGTGCCCATTGAATCTCCAATGAAGGCTGCCTCATTTGACACTTGATGTATGTTTGGTAACTTGCTGTTGCCATTAACCAAACCCTTGTGTTTGAAGCAGTACTGTTACAGTCAGAAACCAACTTTCCAATTTCTGAAACTAGGTGATTAATGGGATTGTAACAAGATATAATTTCTCCATTATTGAAATTATTATTATTGTTGTTATTACTTTCTTGATCAACTATCCACTTCAAGTCTCCTGTGTAGATAATTGCTCCACCACCAACTGATGTAAGAGATTCAACTTTCCTTTTAAGTTCTGTGAGGTTCATTTCGACATCTTCTTTTTTCATGAACCTCAAAGTCACTGGTGCAAAATGAATGAGGACATGAGTTTGTTTCAACTCTTGTGGAACATCATCTCCTCTTTCAACTCTCCCCTTGAACTCTAAAACAAGAGCTTCAGCAAGGGACAAAGAGTCACCAACTATCACTGTGTTTCTTCTTTTTTTCCTCAACAGGACATCAAATACAAGCTTGATGTCATCTTTGTTAACAGATGCTTCCTTTTGAGGGGAAAACAGAAGAGGGTTTATGTAATGGTGATGAGTTTCAGAAGAAGAAGAAGGGGAACAAGAAGAAGAAAAAACCCCACCATTAGAAGAACTGTAACACTGAAAAACAGATGTAGCTGAAGAGTCCTCTATGTGATTCTTGATGGTTGTGCTTGAGAAACCAGCTTCTCTCATAACCCTACAGACACTTGGATCATCAAGAATTGAGATTATAAGCTGTTCTAAATCTATCTTGATTGTCAAAAGAGGCTGCTGCTGCTGCTGCTGTTGCTCAATACACCCTCTTCTCTGATAAGCTTGTGCTCTTTTAAGAGCAGCAATCAGAGCATTTGCAAGAGAAGGCTGGCCATGAATCAGAGAACCAGGAGTTGTTGGGAGTCTATTGAGAGCCACATTGAAGCAAAGCTCAAGAGCTCTGCAATTAAGTAGATGTGATGATTGATGATGATGACGATGATGAGATTTGAGACAAGCCCTTCTTAAAAGACTGCTGGTTCTTGAACTCAACAAAGTAGCGGCAACATGGAGAGGAGTGACCTGTGCATGGCCTCTCCTCCTAGCCAAGCTGAGTGAGTGCTTCAAGACTGAAGCAGCCTCAGTTGTTAGGGTCTGCTGAACTGCACAAGCTCCTGAACGCATAACTTAGCCAAAACCAAAACCCAAACCCCTCCAAAATTTTGAAACTTTCAACTCTCAAGGCCTACAATTTCTATCTATTTTTCTTATAATATTTTCACTCTCTCACCTCCAAAAAGCTTTAGCTAACCTTAGCTTCCTCTCTTGTGCTTAAGATGGGAAAAAAGTCAGAAGCTGAAGAAATTTTTTTTGAAGTGATCTGAGAGAGAGACTGAGTATAGAGTTTTAGGAAGACCATGCTAAACCAAACTACCTTCTTTATACTTCTTGATTGTTACCAACTCAACTCATTGCATAGAAGATTAAACTTAAAAACCAGACTTTCCGCAGTCCGGTATCCACGTAAATTAGATTTTGCACTAATCCAATTAATCATACCGAACATTACAATACTGACTCACCTTTACACGGTACGATTATATTTGTATCCTTTATGTCACACAATTATAAGTGGAAGGCATGATATTGGCTCTAATATTATTTATTTTGAATCTATTGTGGAAATTCATCATTAAAAATAGGCTTTTAAAGAGATGGTATTCAAGAATTAATAAATCACTTGCTAATCTCATATACGGCAAATAAACTACACATAGATGTTATGTTATTATTGTTATTATTTGTTTTTTATACTTTTAAAGTCTGCATCTTAATTTTACTAGAAGACAATCATGTCTTGTAAATCGGTGATAACGTGGTACGGGATACGCACGTGTTCGGATGGTCCGACAACCGGATTTACTGTCAACATTTGCTGCTTTATATTTTTTTTTCACTTCTTTTGTATTCTCTCTCTTCAGTTAACAGTTACATCTTGCACTTTTTTATCATCCATTATGTCTCTCTAAAGAGTATAATGTGTCAATAGATTTTGTTTTGTCAATAATTGTTTAGGAGATATAAAAAGGGTTGCTTTTATTTAATATAAATATATGTTCATTCATTTTTTTATTTGGGACTTGCAAGTATCAATATGTGTTTTAACTAATAAAATGTTAATGGCATGATACTCATATCAGATAAAAAAAAAAAAAAAAAAAAAATTAACTGAGTTCATGAAAAGCTGCAAAAGAATATTTGAATCTAACCCTATGCTTAATTTAATTAATATTTGCTTATGCAATTAAAGATCACTGCCTCATACAATTTTATTTATATAGTATTCTTATTAACTCATTTTCTGTTGTGATATATTTTTATGCAAATTGGGTTTCATAAAAAGGGTCTATAAACATAATAAACAATGAGGATCCACTCTGAATTTTGAAGATTTTAAACGAGTTTTTAAAATGAAATTTCTACCGTAAGAAAAAAAGTATATATAAATCTTATTATACATCTAAAAATTAAAATTTTCCATTCAAAAGTTTTACTCAAAACTCATAGGGAGATTCTCTCCTTTTCCCCATCGTTTCCCTTTGAATGGACAGAAATGCCAGCAGAAATTTTAATAAAAAAAATGTAACTAAAGAGAACAGGTGGAAAAGAAGCCAGAGTGTAATGAGAGAAAAAAGAAAGGAATTAAAAGTAAGTAGAATTGTTATAATTTTTTTTCTTTATTATTATTCTCGTTTATTTTCTTTATAGAGAAATAAAAATTAAAACAAACCATACGGGTTTATTACTCTCAGGCCAATCCCAATAGAGAGAGACAACACTTTATTCCCCCAAGTACCCTAAAAGCAACACTGTGTCTGCTATCATACATAGGGGTGGTAATTTGGATTAGAATTCATTTATTCGTTCTATTCGATTCGCTTTAAAGTGAATACAAATTTAAAAAAATGGATTCGTTTAATAAATGGGTCAATTCGATTCGATTTATTTATTAAACGAATCGAATACGAATTTGAGCACATTGATTCATTTTATTATTTTCTTTTACTAATATTGTTATTTTTTAATTAAGATTCGAGAAATTATGACTAATTATTATAGAAAAAAATAAAGGAGGAAGTTTAAAAATAGAAATGTAATGTTATTCTGGGACAAAAATGATATGTTTCACACTTCATTTTATGCTCATGTAATGAAGACTCTTGCTGTGGCTGCATTGCTCATGGGATAGCAAACACAGGCGGCGTTTGATTGTCACTCTTAAAATTAGGCCAAAATTAGAGATATATAAATTTAAAAAAGATTATATACATTTCAAATAAGGAAGACAAAAACACTCTATTTTACTGTTATAAAATATATATTTTAAAAACTCATATAGGGTTCTCTAAAATTCACGACCGTCGCTACAACTATCAGACCAAAAATAATTTAATGTATTTTTGGTATATATAAATTTTTTTGACTCCTTTCAAATCCTTTTATTTTTCACTAACAATTATCCAGTAGTATTTTTTTCCAGTGTTTTCAAAATCGGACCGGTGATTGAAAAAATTTAATGATCATTGGTTTGACCGGTTGAATCGTTCCATAAAAACCAACATAATCGGCTGATGTCATAAATAGTCATATTTAATTAAAAATTATAAAAAAAAATTAAGTTTTAAGTTTTTGTTTTAAATTTTTTTTAAAAAAACTGAATTAATCCGGTCTAATTTGCCGATTTTAACCGAGTTTTTTCAAGATCAATTTTTAATATTTGACAGACCAGACTCACGATCCGATCCGATTTTAATGATATTGCTTCTTTGTAGTCCTTACTAAATAAGTACATGTCATTGCTTTGTATTGATCTTTATGCCTCTTTCAATATATTGGTAATGGAGTTTTTATTCTGTGTAAACTTGTATATATATATATAAGATCGCTTAAAGGTTAAGGAAATAGTAAACCAGAAGGATGGGTAAACAAACTGGATTAAGAGATCCATTTAGAGAAAAATTAAAGGAGGGCCAAAAGGAAAAGGGAAAAAATATATATGTGTAAGAAAGAGATGGTTAGAAATATGAAAATAGTGAATGTTACTTTACAATATTCACAAAGAAACACACACATATATAACTTTAAAAATAAAATGAAGGCTGATATATCATTTTCCTTTCATTTTCCTTTTAAACATGGGTAGAATTAAGGGTATATAAATTTTCGGGTCAATCCTGTGTTGTGATTAAACTCACACAATAGAGATGAAATGAGAGAAAATTCTTCTTTATATACGAAACAAAGAATTACAAAGCTTACAACCCTAAGCTTTACAAAAAACTCTCACACCACTTTACTCTCTAATAATCTCACGTTTGGGATGTTGTTAATGATCCTCAGAGCTCCATCCATTTATAGTGTCCAAACCGCGTGAACAGTGCCACGCGGTTTGGCGCACACACACACCTCACAGCTTGCAAGCAAGCTGTCTCACTCTAAGCATGCAAAAGTCATGCATGCTTTCGGTGAGTTTGTTGTCATGCATGACTTTTGCATGCAATTGGAACCAACATCCTGTGACCTCACATGACAGATTTTAAAAAATGTTAATATTATTTTCTGGTTAAGATAACTGAACTCACAAGAATATGATTCTGTCTCGCGTTTGAAGATTAAAAATCGGATATGATTTGACTTGACTTGGTGATTCTAATATCATATATAGCTCAAAATTTAGGATTTTTATTTCCGGTCCTCAATTCTGTAGCTACGAACCCTTTTTATGTTTTTTTAAAGCGTTTTTTCTCTCCCACTCGAAGATAATCCCATCATTGAAATAGGATTTTGATTTGAGGGAAGCAAATTAGAGTATAAATATGAGTACTAATTAATTCAATTAGTAAAATACCTTGAATAGTTAAAAAAATATATATCTAGAGTTGAAACAATGCTCACACTTGTGTAGAAAGAAGTTGGTTTTCATCATATTATAATTAAAAATAAATAAAATAAAGATATCAAAATGGCATGTGAGGCATTAAAGAGGAGTGAAAAAAGTTAAATAATGAAGTTAAAAATATAAAAGCAATTAGAGGATGCTTGACGTGCCTTCCAAGAATAGCATCTACATAGTACTTAAAAGTTAGAAGTTAGATTCAAATGGTTATTTTATTTCCGAAGTTTTAAAGAAATAAATTAAAAATAAATTAAAAGATCAAATTTGCCAAAGCAAGAATGCCCCTTTGAATGCATTTGGAAAGCACTTCCAAAATGTTAAAGCTTGAGGCTTGAGCATACCAATAATTTATAATCGAATAAAGTGATAATCATTGATATTTCCTTAGAATATAATCAATCGCGTATTTAGAATATTGATTTAAATTAGGTAAAATTTGGTTTTCATAAAAAAAAAGTGACATATATATTCATTTTAATGGAATTAAATAAAATTATTTTATTAAAAAATTAATTTTTTTTTCATTAATTTATAAGATATATTTTAATAAATTTTTAGAATCGCTCCCACATATATAACTATCACAATTCATAACGATAAGGTAATACAAATCGTGTTTCACATGCAATATCCAATTTGCAAATATGTATTCCCATGATTAGTTGTGTACAATTAAGCAGCAGCTTCATTGAAAATTTTAAATTATAATAGAATTTTCTACCCAAACAAGGTCTTTGAAATTGAACTTACGGTGAACATAAGAGGCCAATGATTTAATTTTAGGAAATAAATAAGGAGATTAAAACATGATTAAAAAGAGATAAAATTATCATCAAAATAAAAATAAAAAGACTAAAACATTGTCATTTAAATAATTGTAATGTCAAAAAAATAATAATAATAACAAATCCGACGTATTATTATATATTGGTTCTTCAGTGTAGACGTATTTACATTTAAAAGTATAAATTTAAAGTTTTTAGTGTAATGTTTATATTTTAAAAAGTAAGAATATATCCACGATAAAAAAAATATAGATCTATTAGATTTTTTTTTTTTTTAAATGGTTGGAAATCCTGCCGCCAAACTAAACATAGCAAGTAAAATTTCTGGTTGTCTCGGACTCTTACAAAAAACGCACTTTCTGGATTCAAACCCAGGATCTGACCCTACACCATCACGTCACGCCCTTTGGTGACTAGATCTATTAGATCATAAATCTAATGTAGTAAATTAATTTGACCTTTTCGTACTAATATCTTTTATAATGTCACGGCATCCATTAGCAAAAACACTGTGAGTAGTCATCTCTATTTCATTTAAAATTTATTAAAATATATCATATAAATTAATAAAAAAAATCTATTTTTTTAATGAGATAAATTTACTTTACTCTCATTAAAATTAAGAATTTCTATTATTTTTTATAAAAATTAAATTTTGATCACACTGAATTAATTTTCTGATTCCGCCACTTATTGGCATCATGTGAATAAAAAAGGTGAAAGAGTATACAATGAGTAATATGTTGAAATATAAGTGGGTCACCTCTTGTAAATGGAGCACTCAAATGGTTTGAATAATGATGACAAGGTTCAATTTTTTTGGGTGATTAAATAACCTATAGTTAAAATATCAATATTGTGGTGATCAAATCATTGGGACATAATATTTCAAAGTTTAAAGGTGAGCAGCAAATTAATTGGATTTCTCTACTTGGAAGAAAAATATTCCTTTATGAATTAATTGATATAAATTGCTCAATTTCTTTGTGAAATGAATGCCACATCTTTTTTATTCGAATGATTTGGTTTGCATTTTTACAAACAAATATTCAAAAGTACAAGAATATCTTTTTTAATCGGGACTTGTGTTTATTTGATAAGAATTCGTTAAGGGCCAAAAATGTTTTTTTTTTTTTTTAAGCCAATTTTTTTTCCCAGTAAAATCTTTAGAGTTACTTTAATAAACCCAACAAAATTTTTCTCCATATATTAGATTTACTACCTTCAAATAGACCCGGTCAAAGTTCCAGTTCGGAATCGAAACCGAACCGCCGGCCGGATCTACCTTCAAGACTTCATTCTCTTTCATTTATGCATAAAGAGAAACGATAGGAGAATAAAATCATGACAAATTTTTTTTTAATCTTTTTACACGTTTGAGGATAATAATTTAATAATTTCATTTTTTTAAAAAAATATATAATCTACATCATCTCTCATAAAAAAGATGGTGTTGTCAAGCACACATATAGTTACTTCTCTCTCATCAATTAATGGAACTATCATATTGATGATTATAATGAGTAAGTTACAAACACATTATTTTAAATATGAAAAATACTAATGAGATTAAATTTGGATAAAATATGAAACAAAATTATCATAAAAATAATATCGTTTGATGGTAAAATATAATTAGAAATAAAAACAAATCAAAATGAGTTTGTTTTGATATTAATTTTCCCCTATTTTATCTCCTTATTATTACTCACTTTATATTGTATGGAGAGTGGGGTTATGCATGCATGCAACTAATCAATTAACTTTTTCTCTATCAACATGACAGAACCGCCTGCAATTATTATTAACTTGCCATGCATGCAGAAGGCCATATATAATTATGATGAGGGGCTAATATACATATATTTCCCGTCTTTTTATCTTAGTATTTTATATGTTATTTCGAGTTGTATGAATATTTTGATGTGTTTTGGGGTTTATTTTGCAGGTAAAAATCATTACACGACTCAAACGGACTTAACGAGAGATGAATTGGTAAATACGAAGAAGAATTGGGCCAAATTTCAGAGTCACAACGCGCATCCTGACGCTGCAAGCACATCGAGGCGCACCTCTTAACAAAATTGAGACAGAGAGTTGCAAAGCGCCGAATTTTGAACGCTCGTCACGACATGGAAGATCAGTCACTAATTCGCCCAGAATTCGATTTTTAACAAGGAAATACCCCTCATACCTCTTATATAAACATAAGTTTGTCTCAAAACCTAGAGAGAAGCCTCATAACATAATTTTGGAGCCTCAGAGTATAGAAGAACACCTAGAGTAAGACAAGAATAAGTGTTTCAACCGGCGTTGGAAATTGAAGGCGAAAACTGCAAACGAGAGTTTATTCTTTCATTTTCTCTCTAGTTTATCTTTTATGGGTTCTTATTTTGTAATAATGATTAGCATGTTTTTATTGATCATCGTGAGTAGCTAAATCATTAATTTATGGTTGTAATAGATCATGAGTATAATGTTTAATTGATTTGCATATTTTTATTCTCTTGGGTTGTTATTTATTATTTATTATTTTATGTGCTTTGATGTATATTTTATTTGTCTAGTCAACAATAAAATAGTCTTGGTAAATCCTTAGGAACTCGACGGATGAAATTTGAGTTAACCGTGTGAATAGTAGCGCCTGATCTAGTTTTTTTGAATAGATTTCCCTTCAGGATAGAAATATATATGCCAGACATGCATAACCACTATTAGAACATGATTTTAATGAATTTGGTTTAAATAAATTAATATAAACATATCGTTTATTGGTTTAACTTGAATATTTCTATCCGATCATCGAAAAATGCTTGTAGATAGTTTACTATTTTAGGTTAATAATTCGTAACAACCCAATTGAATAAATAGTGCATGAACCAATTGTTTGCTTGTTTAGGTGAAGTTACAACCATATGACTAGGTTCTTCTCGCATATAAAATTAATCTTCAACTCACATCCACATCCAACCACCCAAATATAAATGGTGTTTGGACAATTCTTTGTAGAACATGTATATTTAGAAAAAAAGTTATTCTCTTTTTATTCTTTATGTTTTTTAATACACATAATTGTACAAAATATTTTATAAAATATTGTACACATATCATTGTTGAACATGTGATGATACCAATCTGATGAGGTTCAAACCTATAGGGAAAAATAGTAAATTATTATTATTTGATGAAATTAAACGAAATCTCTTGATATTTTAAAAGTAAGGGAAACCCCCTATAAGGAGGTTTTGTTATAAATATTTTTATTATTAATATACAACATAAGGAAGATTTCACTTAATTTCACCAAACATTATTTTGTTCATTTTTCCCAAACCCTATATCTCTTATTATATTAGAAGAAAAATTACATGTGGAATAAAATGACCACCACCCAGTAAAGAAAAACTCTTGCTTCAATAAAAGTACGGAAAAAAATATTTCTTAGTGATTTGAATTCCTTCCCACAAATTTTTTTGGAAAAAAAACACCATGAAACAATACTTTAAATCTAATAAACTACCATGTATAAAACTATCTAGTGAAATTCTTTTAAGCTTTGGAATGCTCAAGTGAAGAGTGAAAGCTTTTATGTTGCTGAAATCAAAGAAAATGATTTAAAGTAGGTCACCATTAAAGCAAAGAAAAAAAAGTGGAAGACACAGAAAAAGAAAAGTGATATTGAAATGAAAGTATGTTCTTTTCTTGACCTCTTGCTTTCTTTCTTTCTCTTAACAATCACAAACTAAACTATCATTACTTACTGCTACTCTCTCTTTTATCGCCAATCCCGATGGCACACAAATCTTTTTCTATCCTTTTATTAATGAAACAAGCAAGTTAAAAAAAAAAAAAAGGAAAAGAGAAAAGAGAAAAGGACATCGATTCTCGATAACTGTTTTAATGTACATAAATATTTCATTGTTTTTAGAAATATTCATATAGATTTCTTTTTGGGAAATATAGACTTCAAAATTTATAAAAATGGAGTCTGTGTATCCAGAAAGAAATATGTATGATCATTTCTAAAAATATTGAGTCTTTATGATCATTTGATCAAATTTTCACGATATAATTATAATTTTTCCAAAAAAAGGAAAAATTATCCTTTCTATTGTCCTATTCTATTATTACAAAAAATTATGTCAAAATCATGATGCTACAGATTTCAAATGTTTATTTCAAAATTGAAATACGATTTTTAGGATAAAATTTACATTTTGAAAGCATATATTTTATCCATGTTCTTATAAATATCAATCAACTTATGTGAAATTGAAATGGCTTCACATGAATCACTAAATTCAAGTTTTTATGGGTCAAATCTTTCATTTAGGTGTGGTTTCTTAACTTTAGGCTTTTTAGCCCAATGGGACTCATGTCTCATTCACTATTTATTATTTATAAGAATGTGAAATATAAATATATGAATAGACATCTTAATATTAGAAAAAAATAAATTTTTAGTCTCATTCTAATAGACATTTGGGTAACATTACAAGTGTACTCATCTATATTTTCCCAATAAATTTAAAGTAAATATGTATAGAATTTTAACAACCATTTAAAAAAAAAAAAAACCCCACAATCATCAGCACTGCATTGTTGCCATTCCTTCGTTTTGTAACTTGATAATAGGCATACGTTTCTCTAACGACTTAATGTATAGTAAATTTTAGGAAAAAAAGAGACCTATATATATATATATTTTTTTTTGAAACTATGGAAACCCCGCCACCAAATCATCAATTCTGGGCCGCGGCGCAGGTAAATCATCGGCTGTCACAGGCTCTTACAAGAAGTGCACCCCCTGGATTCGAACCCAGAACCTCAAGGTGAGATCCTGGACCCTACACCACCAAACCACACCCCTTGAGGACAAAAGAGACCTATATGTCCCCATATAAAGGGAACTCATATATATAATTGATAGACAAAAACTTACAATGAACTAATAATTGATGACAAAAGGCTTCACATCCCTTAGCTCATCGTCTCATCATCAATTAAGTCATGAGACATGAAGAATGTCAGAGAAGTGAAGAAGTAACATATCCAACTTTTTATGGGCATATCATATATATGTCATATCCAAACAACAGAACAAAAACAAAATAAAAAGCCTATATATAAGCTAGCTAGCTAAAACCATATATCATGCATGCTTACAAGTTACAGCACACACAGGAACAATATATTCAAAGATTCTGAAAATTCGGGGTTATCCTAAGTTCTGACCCTATGCGAAATTATAAACAATAAGCAGGACAAGTCCTGTTACTGCTACTATGGAATTGCAACAGGCAAATTAACAGGCAACCACAATAACAAATAAATAAAATATGCTGCAAATAAAATCAATCACACAAAATTCAACACAATAATTTTGGTGACGAAGTGGAAAACTCTTCCGAGTAAAAAACCACTTCGGGTATAGGCTACCACCCGAATCCACTATATCGAGAAAAACTTACAGCGACGGTCAATACCTATAGTGGTAACTCCACCGACTCAAGTACCTCTATATTGCAAGAACTCAAGGAACTCCTCAAGCCCGCGACCCACGGTTTTCTTCAGAACCTCTGAAGTCTCTGAGTAGATTGTATCACCTCTGAACACCGGAACTCCGACTACCAAACTCCTCCTATAGAACTCTTAAGGATTAGAGATTTTGGGTTATGTTGTGTTGAAGGTTTATCAAAGATGGAATCACACCATTAATGAAGAAGACAAGAAGATGAAGAAGTCTTCAATGGTGGATTCAAAGAGAGTTGAAAGCTTTGAGAGATTTGGCTCAAGGGAAAAGTGTTTCAGCTCTTTCAACTAATGGGGAATGGCGGCTAAGTGTTATATTTATAGGTAGGGTGAAAACCTAGGGTTTTGCAGGCCAAAAACGCGTTCAGATCGCAGTCGCGTTTGAACGCTTACTAGAACGCTACACGAACGCGCCCTTTCTGTGAAGACTCGTTCGAACGTCAATCGAACGCACAACGAACGTGAGCTCTCTGGAATGCTCCCGTTCGAACCCCACAAGAACGTGACTCGAACGTTGCTCTCTGGAATGCTCTCGTTCGAACCCAATAAAGAACGTGTCACTAACGCCACACGTTCGAACCCACAAACGAACGCATCACTAACGCCAATCGTTCGAACACTGCAACGAACGCACCACGAACGCATGTCTGATGCACAGCAGCCAGAAACCAGTCCAATTGCACAAAGATCTTCATGAAAGATTACAACTCAACTGAACTTGTTTTGTCACGGACACATGCCAATAAAAAAAGGTGCTAACAATCTCCCCCTTTGGCATTCCGTGACAAAACACTACCTAATACAAAGACTACGGTAATAGACCCAAAAAGCAAATAGTCAACTATCAACCATCAAAACAGTGACTTATTACAAATGGACTCGATCTAACACCTAACAAAGTAGTCTTGAAAGTAATGCCACCGCAGTAACATACATGCTACCTGAAACATCCACAAACAACAATATACCGTGAAAAACATTGGGATAATCAAGTAAAACATAAAGCAGGTAAAAATCTCATGCATGTACAAGTAGAAATCCATCTCCCCTTTAATCTTAACTCCCCTTAAAACAGAGATATCTAAAGGATATTCTACAGCTCCCTCCTATATATTAAGGCTCTCCCCCTTAGTATATTACTCTCCCCCTTTTTGTCATGAAATGACAAAGGGAAAAAGAAACAGGAAAAATAACAGGAGAACAGGAGACAACACATGCAAGAGCATAAACAAACAGGAAATACTCCCCCACACTAACAGGCACATATAGTTAGCAAAATAGCACACGAGAAGCAAACCAAAACTCATAAAGGTGCACAGGAAAGAAAAAAATAGGTATGCAATAACATGAAGCACACACAGTCACATACTGAGATAAATAAAAATCCTGTCAAAAACTGACTGAAACAGCATTTCAAGCTGAGACAATGATACCCAGTCAGTATTCAGCTGTTTATGACATGAAACAATATGCATCATTTTAAAAGTGGCTAAATACAACACATATGCATATGACATAAACACCAAAGCATATAAAGCACTTGCGTGGAAAATAAAGAGCATAACGAATCAAGGCTTAAGACCTTATTTTATGAGCTGGACACAGCCAAAGAAATCCATCTCTAAACAAACCAAGTCCACAAAATAGGTGTTCTAACCCATCACCACTAGGACCTGAAAATAAGCAACATTGGTTGCATGCTATAATATTTACCCCAGAAATATCATGAGCTCATATTTAATAACTCTTTCGAGTGAAGGGTTTTTGCCCTTATCTTTTGAAATTGGTCATTTTGGCTCTTTTTCACTTGAGTCTCATTGTTCTTTTTAAATATATTTCTTTTTACTTTTATAAGGGGATAGCAAGGTCAACTAGTCAAAGGTCACACTATTAAGCAAACAAAGCATGGAAGAGAATAGATTCCCATTCCAAAAACTCATACATGTGACCAAGCCTTGACAAATAAAAACGTGTATGTGGAAGTGCAAGCACAAGATATACCAAAGGTTTTTATCACACACACTCATGTATATAGAGCATCAAGAAAAATAAAAGCATATCATACATGCATAGTCATATATCCTACATACCAGGATCACATGCATAAGCTTTTCATGCTCTAACAAGCCATAAAATAAAATAAATTTTGTCCTTTTCATTTTCTATTTTTTTCATATATCCTACATACCAGGATCACATGCATAAGCTTTTCATGCTCTAACAAGCCATAAAATAAAATAAATTTTGTCCTTTTCATTTTCTATTTTTTTTGTATTTTTCAGATTTTAAAAAAAATAAAGACATAAATAGGCTTGTAAAATATCCAATGGTACGTGGAGTTGTATCCCGAGTGCAGATCATACTACCGTCCATTCGGAATCGGCTATGAAATTTATGTCCGGGTTTCCATCTTATATACCAAGGGACATATAACACAAACAAGACACACACACACCCATATGTTGTGAAAACAAAATAAACGTGCAAAAACATAAAACACACGCACACACATGCAATGAGAAAATAAAATGCATCTTTTAAGCAGAGTTACACCGAAGTGCACTCTCATCATGTCCATCAGGACATGCAGAAGTAGATGGGAAATCATCTTGCTTCCCCACCCAAACCTTTCTAGGAGCCTCATGCACATGAGAATTCCCAGACAACAAAGCAAGTTTCTCACTCAAGAATTGAGCTTGTTTGGTTAGTGAAGAAACTTGAGACATTAGATTTGATGAATCAAATCTAGGAGACACACTCTTAGGCCTTCTCTTTTGCTTGTGCAATATGAAACACTTAGGCCTAATATGTCCAGCCTTGCCACAGTGGTGGCACACAGGCACAAACCTCAGACGAGAGCGAGGTTTACCCATAGCACCTCTAGATCGAGGTTGGGTCACAGGACGAGGAATAAATGGAGGAATAACATGACTATACTCAACAGGTCTCTTGCCTAAGTCATGTTTAGCTGCTACAGGCACAACTTTGGAAGAAGAAGCCTTATCACAGTTAGGCTCAGAAATAATTCCTAACATACGGTCCATATTTTTATTCTCACTAGAAAATACAGACAATTGGGTTCTAGTATCTTCAAGTTCAGTTTCTAATATTTGGACCCTATTAATTAGACCTCTATTTCTCTCCTCCAGGTCATCTACCATCAAAAGGCTTTGCTCAAGATTGGCTTGAGCCTCATTCTTTTCAAGCTCTACAGCTTTCAGCCTTTTATTGACCTCTATATTAGTCTTCTTAATAGCTAAACTCTCATAAAATAGTTCAACATAAGCTACCTGAAGACTTTCCTCATCTACAGACTCATAAGAGAGACTTCTGAATCATCATCATTAACCACAATATCTCTCTCATCAGTCATACTAGCAGTAAAGGCAAAATAATTGCCTTTAGGAGAGTCATCACCTTCAGAATCACTAAGTGATGCAGCCATGGCTTTCTTGCCTTTAGCCTTAAGGTATGTGGGACACTCAGATTTAACGTGCCCATATCCTTCACATTCATAGCACTAGGCACCACGGGATCTACTATCCTTATCCTCTCCAGACTCACTCCTGCTATGCCTACTCTCTCTAGGCATAACCTCTCTATCTCTATTACTGCTATGGCCATTCTTCTTAAGTTTAAGAAATTTCTTAAACTTCTTTGCAAACAAGGCCAAATCATGATCATTGATGGTATCATCATCACTAAACGAATCATGTAAAACTTCCTTAGCGATTTTCATCGCAAACTTTTTTGGCTCTCTAAAACCAGGAAGCTTTTTCTCATAAACCTGTAGCTTTCCTACGAGTTCTTCTAAATCAAGCTTATCGAGATCATTGCTTTCCTCGATGGCAGTAATCTTGGGTAGGAATTTATCAGGAAGAGATCTAAGGATTTTTCTAACTATCATATTCGTAGGTATAGTCTCACCTAGGTTAAAACTAGAGTTAACGATATCGTTAATCTCAGCATAAAATTCATCAAAGGTCTCATCATCCTTCATTTTGGCGACCTCAAACCTAGTGGCTAAATCCTGGAGTCTATTATTTTTAACAGACAATGTGCCCTCATGCACAGTCTGCAGGATGTCCCAAGCATCCTTGGCTATCTCACACATTGAGATTCTCCTAAACTCAGCAGAACAGACAGCATCATGTATGACATTAACAGCTTTGTTGTTCCTATTGCTAGCATCAAATTCGTCCTTGGTCCAGGTTAATTTGTCTTTAGGGGTAGTGACCCCATCAACAGTAACAACAGGAGGTTTCCACCAGTATTCAACAGTCATCCAGACCCTCTCATCTAAGGACTTAAGGAACGCTCTCATGCGAACCTTCCAATGCAAATATTCTGTGCCATCAAAAAATGGCGGACAATTTAAGGGTTGACTACGCTCCATAGCTAATGGGTCAAGGATCGAGTTCAGGCTCTGATACCAATTGAAAATTCGGGGTTATCCTAAGTTCTGACCCTATGCGCGAAATTATAAACAATAAGCAGGACAAGTCCTGTTACTGCTACTATGGAATTGCAACAGGCAAATTAACAGGCAACCACAATAACAAATAAAAAAATATCCTGCAAATAAAATCAATCACACAAAATTCAACACAATAATTTTGGTGACGAAGTGGAAAACTCTTCCGAGTAAAAAACCACTCCGGGTATAGGCTACCACCCGAATCCACTATATCGAGAAAAACTTACAGCGACGGTCAATACCTATAGTGGTAACTCCACCGACTCAAGTACCTCTATATTGCAAGAACTCAAGGAACTCCTCAAGCCCGCGACCCACGGTTTTCTTCAGAACCTCTGAAGTCTCTGAGTAGATTGTATCACCTCTGAACGCCGGAACTCCGACTACCAAACTCCTCCTATAGAACTCTTAAGGATTAGGGATTTTGGGTTATGTTGTGTTGAAGGTTTATCAAAGATGGAATCACACCATTAATGAAGAAGACAAGAAGATGAAGAAGTCTTCAATGGTGGATTCAAAGAGAGTTGAAAGCTTTGAGAGATTTGGCTCAAGGGAAAAGTGTTTCAGCTCTTTCAACTAATGGGGAATGGCGGCTAAGTGTTATATTTATAGGTAGGGTGAAAACCTAGGGTTTTGCAGGCCAAAAACGCGTTCAGATCGCAGTCGCGTTCGAACGCTTACTAGAACACTACACGAACGCGCCTTTTCTGTGAAGACTCGTTCGAACGTCAATCGAACGCACAACGAACGTGAGCTCTCTGGAATGCTCCCGTTCGAACCCCACAAGAACGTGACTCGAACGTTTTCTCTCTGGAATGCTCTCGTTCGAACCCAATAAAGAACGTGTCACTAACGCCACACGTTCGAACCCACAAACGAACGCAGCACTAACGCCAATCGTTCAAACACTGCAACGAACGCACCACGAACGCATGTCTGATGCACAACAGCCAGAAACCAGTCCAATTGCACAAAGATCTTCATGAAAGATTACAACTCAACTGAACTTGTTTTGTCACGGACACATGCCAATAAAAAAAGGTGCTAACAGATTCTGTCTGTTAATGGGAGTGTAAGGCCTTTCGAAATGAGTGTAATGGGTTTAAAACAGGGATCAACGTTTAGTGCGAACTGAGTTTGTGTTGAGTATTGAATCTAATAACTGTTATCGATTAGTAATCGGCACAAACTTAATTCTTAAAATAGGCAGTTCATAAAGTGTTGGCATTGTTGGTGGATTTTGAACTGCAAGACTTCTTACAAATTCGCTAAAAGGTCCATGTAATGCGAGCAAGCAAATATAAAGATATGGCATGTTAATTAATTATATATTTTGCATGAGGTTCTGATGAGTACTTATAATGTACATTTTTCAAGTATATTTACAATTGATTTTTCCTTAAATTATATTTTTAAATGTGTTGAATGTATTAATATTCATTATTTTATTGTCTGGGGTATATTATATGGATAATTGAGTAAAAATAAGTGAAAGCCCAAAATTTTCGATTTATACCAGTGACTTCCTAATTTGCGTAGCTTTCAGTATTTTAATCATAACTTTCTCATATACTTTCCAAATGAGGCGATTCAAGTTATGTTGGAAAAAAAAACTCAATTATCTACAACTTTGTAGTTCACATCAAAGACTAAATCGAGCTCCTTTTTGGCAAAATCGAGCTTGAATTTGACAATTCCGTATTGTCTAGCTGTGGTGGGACGCAAAATATTGTGGCGCACCGCAAGCTAGTTTAAAATCGTTTTAGAGAGTTCGAAAATTTATGTGACGCGCTACCAATGCGACCAATGTGAGAGTTTATTCTTTCATTTTCTCTCTAGTTTATCTTTTATGAGTTCTTATTTTGTAATAATGATTAGCATGTTTTTATTGATCATCGTGAGTAGCTAAATCAATAATTTAGGGCTGTAATAGATCATGAGTATAATGTTTAATTGATTTGCATATTTTTATTCTCTTGGGTTGTTATTTATTATTTTATGTGCTTTGATGTATATTTTATTTGTCTAGTTAACAATAGAATAGTCTTGGTAAATCCTTAGGAACTCGACAGATGAAATTTGAGTTAACCGTGTGAATAGTAGCGCCTGATCTAGTTTTTTTGAATAGATTTTCTTTAAGGATATAAATATATATGTCAGGCATGCATAACCACTATTAGAACATGATTTTAATGAATTTGGTTTAAATAAATTAATATAAACATATCGTTTATTGGTTTAACTTGAAAATTTCTACCCGATCATCGAAAAATGCTTGTAGATAGTTTACTATTTTAGGTTAATAATTCGTAACAACCCAATTGAATGAATAGTGCATGAACCAATTGTTTGCTTGTTTAGGTGAAGTTACAACCATAGAATTAGGTTCTTTTCGCATATAAAATTAATCTCCAACTCAAATCCACATCCAACCACCCAAATATAAATGGTGTTTGGACAATTCTTTGTAGAACATGTATATTTAGAAAAATAGTTATTCTCTTTTTATTCTTTATGTTTTTTAATACACATAATTGCACAAAATATTTTATAAAATATTGTACACATATAATTGTTGAACATGTGATATTACCAATCTGATGAGGTTCAAACCTATAGGGAAAAATAGTAAATTATTATTATTTGATGAAATTAAACGAAATCTCTTGATATTTTAAAAGTAAGGGAAACCCCCTATAAGGAGGTTTTGTTATAAATATTTTTATTATTAATATACTGTTGTGATTCTCCGATCACTTTAGAGTGTATTTGAGGAAAAACCGAATTTCTTCTATTACTACAAGAATGGATACAAGTGTTTAAACTTTACAATTATACAAAAACCTCACACACTCTCAAGCTCTCTACTTGGAGCTTACTACTCACACTTTGGGGTGTTTTGAACTCACTGCAAAGCTCTGAATTTATAATACTCACCCAGCCCAAAATATCAACAAAGCTACAGTACACTCACCTAAAGTTGGTTGGCTGCATCTTCAATCTTCAACTTTCCTGAATTCTAGGCTTAATTCTTAAAATAGACCGTTCATAGAGTGTTGGCATTGTTGGTGTATTTAGAACTGCAAGACTTCTTACAAAATCGCTCAAAGGTCCATGTAATGCGAGCAAGCAAATATAAAGATATGTCATGTTAATTAATTATATATTTTGCATGAGGTTCTGTTGAGTAGTTATAATGTACATTTTTCAAGTATATTTACAATTGATTTCTCCTTAAATTATATTTTTAAATGTGTTGAATGTATTAATATTTATTATTTTATTGTCTGAGATATATTCTATGGATAATTGAGTAAAAATAAGTGAAAATCCAAAATTTTCGATTTACACTAATGATTTCCTAATTTGCGTAGCTTTCAGTATTTTAACAATAACTTTCTCATATATTGTCCAAATGAGGCGATTCAAGCTATGTTGGAAAGAAAACTCAATTATCTACAACTTTGTATTTCACATCAAAGACTAAATCAGACTCTTTCTTGACAACTCTGTATTGTCTGGCTGTGGTGCGACGCAAAATATTGTTCAAAATCGTTTCAGAGAGTTGGAAAATGTCTGTGACGCGCTACCAATGCGATAAATACAAAATTGAATATGAAACTTAGTTTTTATGAGTTCTATATATAAGAGGAACGTTTAGTAGTGTTACTTTACATATATTTTTGGAAGGAAAATAAGCCTCTTTGGAGGCCAAAACACTCTCTAAACATAACAACCATATAAGAAAATAAGAAGAACCAATAAGAGAATATTGGAGACATGTTGAAAAAGGGCAAAAAATAATAATATCACATTCTCTGTGCTTTGATGGCTCATCTTTTGAAGCAGGCAACGTGGATTCTCTTTGCCAGTGCAAAGCCAAAAACCCTATCACTAGATTCTATTTTCACACACCTTTCCTCTTTCATCATTTTGTTTTCATCAGATTTTATATTTAATTAATTACTCCTTTTGTCATCTTTTATGTTTGCAGTTGCATGGGAATATATATAATAAACACACAGCATGAAATTAAAAAGGAATCCATCTCTCCTCTTCTCTTTCGTCGTTTTTAAGAAAAAGAATTTACAGTACCCCACTCCCACTGTTAAGGCCATCATTGCCACTTAGATGGTGGGGGATGGGCTGCTTTTACCTTTTCTTCTTGAATGGCCTAACCACATACAAATTTTTGGGATAATTCAAAATTTTCATTTACAAGTTTTTTTTTTTTTTTTTTTTTTTTTTTTTTTTTTAAAATAAAAATTAAAATTGAGTGTTCTAAGTATGAATGTGTTAGACAGGTGTCCCTAAGAAACGTAGCTTAGCAGTGTAGGGTTCATGATCTCACTTTAAGGTCCTGAGTTTGAATCCAGAGAGTGCGTTTCTTATAAGATTCTGGAATAATCGGGGGTTTTATCTGCTCCGCTTAAGCCTAGGAAGATGGTTTGACGGATAAATTTCCAACGATTCAAAAAAAAAAGATGTTAGACAGGTGATGTGATACTTTATCCTTTGAGGAGTGATATTCTTTTTGAAATTAAACTACCCATTATCCCACTAACCACTACTCCTAACATGACACTAACTCTTTTTCCTATATAATTGGAACTAACCCTAAGACCTTTCTTCCTTTAGTTTGTGTGTTTGTTGTGAACCAATTGACAGTAAGCCATGAATTGAATTGATTTCCAGAGACCATTGGACTGTTTGTGAGAGAAACAAATCGCAGTGAGAGAAAACACAAACCAGTAGAGAGAGAAAGTTGAGCACGAGAGAGAAAAGTTCGTTCGACGACTTACGACCATCGTTTCCGGCAAGTGACCACATTTGGAGAATTCCCTCGACGAGACGAATCCAACGCCGTCGGACCTCTGCCGTAACTCCCCCGCACGCGCCATCATGCGCTCCCACGCGCCGCCACTTCATGCGCCCCACGCACTGCCGTGCGTGAACGACACCTCCAGGACCAGAATCTTCCTCTCGTCGAGATACGCGGGTTAGACACCTCGTTTGCCCAATTCGGACTTTCGGTTGTCATGAAACGAGCCAAGAACGAGAGTTAATGTCGTTCGATCGACCACCGAGCATCCGCCATTACTACCACTGTCGTTGTGATCCTAGTGACGTGTTCTGTCCGTTGAAACCGTTGGAGTTCGGTACATTATATTTTACAGTTTCAGGGGTGTATTTGTAAGATTTTGAGAGTTTTGGACTTATTCGTAATTCAATTCAGCATGTTTAGGGACCTAAATGTATGAATTCTGATTTCTATTGAGTAATAGGTGATAAATGAGAAGTTTGTGACTAAATTGATAATATTAGATAGTATTGGGGTTAAATTGCAAATTTGAAAAGTTTGGGGTAAAATCATAATTTTAGTAAAATATAGGGACTTGATCGTAATTTTATAATTTTTCCAGATTTTAGCGAGGACATATAGATATAGAGAGTTTTTCGTGGATTGAGGTAAATATAAAGCACGATAATTCCCTTAACATAAATATTTGTTGATTGATATTTGATATGTGAGTTTACGTAATCTGATATAAATATATATGTGTGTGTGTTGGAAAATTAATTGAAAATTCAATAGCATGAAAACATAAATTATGAATATAATTTTTGGGTATAAATTGTATGTCTGTACTATGAATCGAAGTATTTGAGTATTATGTGATTTTGAGATGAGTTGATGGATAAAGTGCGATGAGATGTGTTGTATTGGATGATGTATGAGATTGTTGTTATGCTGCCGGATTAAGTATGATAATGGTCGGATATGCGAGATTAGCAGAGGCGTGTGGTTCAATCCCCCTCTTGCACATTTATGCGGGATTATATGGTGGGAAACCTTGGGGGTAAGAGAGGGACTCACCCAATTGTTTCAATCCATTATTATACCGAATCCGGATAGCAAACCTTGTTTGATTGAGATGTGTTGTTGTGAGTATGTTTTGTCTGAGTTAGCTTTTGTATATATTAACTTTTGTTTTCATATATCATTATCAATATATATATATATATATATATATATTAAATGTTGTTGGTGAGGTCATGTTGAGAATATGAATGTTTTACTTACTGAGCTCTTTAAGCTCACCCCTCATTTCCCAAACATTCCAAGTAGTTCGCCAGCGCAACAGTAGCCGTATCAGTACCAGGATTTGACTCGTTTGTCACAGTCGTCAGTCGGGTTGGTCTAGATATTTCTTTTGATTTTTGAGATAAGATATTTAGGACAACTTTCCTGTTTTCGGACACTATTGGTGTAAATATTTATTTGAGATTTATTGGATTGCATTTTATGAAATATTATTTTTCTTTATGAACTTTTGGTTCAGTTGCATGACATATAGGTGCTCGAACTGAAGTGGTTCGCGAATCTCTTTCTAGGATTGAGCCCGCTCTAGAGAGGGGGTCGTGTGATCCACATGTACAACGCTCGTCAATTAAGCGTTCAACATTTTGCTTAAAAGCATACACACCTGAATGTATATTTTTATTACTATAAAAACCTAAAATAAGAAAATTAAATGAAGGAGCAATTTTTTGTATATCGATCATTTTTTTCATTTTGTCCACTCAATTCCAACAATAATAGTCATAATCCCATGAGGCAAGTTTTCATCTTCTCTATTGACTGTTCACAGCCAAATCCTTGCTGCCATTACTAGTCACTGTCATTTTAAAAATAGTCATAATAATTAGGCAATGCTATCAAAAATGAAACTGCATCGATGCAGGTCTTAGTCAAAACACATTGGTATAGTGTTCGATTTTTTTGATAGCGTGAATGACAAAAAAATTTATAAATTTGGCCATAGAAAGGCTTAAGGTGATACCCAAAAAAATTATTAATTTTTGAAACTGAATTTATTAATATAAGAGCCTTTTTTCGATACATAATAAATAGTGATCTGTTAAGTAAAAATTAGTCTCTATAAATATGATAGAAACGATCGGATTCAAAACTGCATATACTCGGTGTAATAGAGAAATTACAGCAATTACTGTTGATTAGTGTTTTTTAGCATGGTAAAAGCGCTTCCAAAGAATCAAAAGCGCTTTTCAAAAGTGTTTCTGTGTTTGGAACTTTGGCTCATTGGCTGTAACATATACATGAAATATTCAACTCATAAAAAATACTCCCATTCCCATTTCCAACTTTCTTAATCATTTTTGTCCTTGCTAGGCTTCCCAATCATAATCTATTGGACAATTTTTCCTCTCAAACTCCAGGCATTCAATGACAAATGTGCATTCAAATAAAAAATATATATATTAACCTCTTAAAAAACCCAAAAAAAAAAAAAAAAAAAAACAAATCAAACCCAAAGACAGGAATGTTATAGTTCACATTAGCAACTTATAACATGTAGTCAAATAAATTACCACTTTCATTAAAAATCTACATGGTGTGAATTAAAAAACATTGTTAGCATTAGGAGAGCTTCCATGTTTTTCCACCTTTCATGTTGAATTTCTTTAGCCTTCCAAAGAACATGACCAAAACAAGGAATCAATTTTCCTTTGTTACTCCATCTTCCAACGGAGCCATACCATGTATCTTTGCATGAGCTATCAGGTTTCAATATGCACTACAATTTATCATATAAATTTTTCATTAGGACATATATTACAAACTAAAAAAAATAAAAAATTATATTGTGATATACATAATTGTTATACATACAGACATCCGCACATTATTAACATCCGGACTGAGAAAAAAGGAAAAAAATGAACGCCAATGCACTAAAAGATAAATAACCAGTGCATCAGAGTCCTTTTTTTTTTTTTTTTTTTTTTTAAATCTTTTAGCTCTGTCCTTATCTTAGTAACATTCAAACTACCTTACTTGAAATTTCTATATCCACACGCTCGTGATTTAAAATACTATTACTTGCAAATTAATTCTAATTTTCACTATGATTTTATGGAAAGAAAAACTCACCTTGTGACTTCCATGGTGATGTTTAAAACATTGTAGTTGAGGGGATCTTCCTTCAATTCTAATGATAAAGATAATTAAATAACAAAGTTGTGAGAAAATTACACACTCCACAATAGTCTTCTTTTTTTTTTCTTCACTTTCCTTCTTATTGATTCCCCTTCATATCTCGTAGGTAAAATGAAGTATAGGGGGGAATATACCTACTCAACAAAAACTTACATAACATTAATATTTGAAGATTGTAACAATCTTATAATTACATTACAAATTTTCTAGTAACATTATATATCAAAAATTTTTGTGCCACCAATATATCTAATCCCATAATAGGGTCTATTGGTAGATATCTTATTATTATGTTAGTTAATATGTAATTAATATTAGTAGATATGATATTAATATTAGCTGATATGTAATTAATATTAGTAGATATGATATTAATATTAGGTTCTTTTGTAACCATTTGTAATTCATATTGAAATCTAGAAAATTAGTATATTTTTCTTCATCTCTCCTATTTCGGTTTCTAACATGGTATCAGACGCCTGAGTTTATTATTTTTTTTACTACAATGGAATCTGTTTGAGACCAACTTGCTCTCTCTGAACCATCAATGGATTGTATTGTGGATGCAGCTAACTATACTGCCCACCGTGATAGTTTGAGGTTAATTCAGTTTCTTACAGATGATTTTGAATCTTGCAGAGCCTCTTTATTACATCAATCTCCTCTGCCTACATTGTAAGTTGCTGTCTCTCGGTTATTGTCTGATGAAACTCGCCTCGGCTTACTTAAGCCATCTCGTGATGATGTTGTGCTTGCCGCCGCGGGTAAACATTTCCCAAAAGGTGGAAGCAAATTTTATCGTACCTGCAACAAATATGGTCATACTCTGAATGAATGCAGTCTTACTGAATGCCACAAATGCAAGAAAATAGGTCATATTGCCTCTCACTGTCCCACTAGGGTGGATTTTTGCTATTGCAAGTTGCCTGACCATTCTATTGAGCAGTGCCCCACTCGTCTCCCAAGACCTGGTCAGCCCTCCAAGATAGCAATTTCAATTGCTGCTGCTACCTCTGAGATCACTGCCTCTCCTACATCCACTGGTAACTTAAAAACACTCCTTAGATAGATACTATCCACACCTCCCAGTACTTCTAGTGCCTTATCTTCCACTTCAGGTAATTCTCATTGGTACTTTGATTCTGGTTGTTACAACCACATGACTTCTCAATCTCTGTTATTTTCCTCCATCTATCCCACCACGACTATCCTTCCGATTTTTACTGCAGATGACTCACAAATGTTTGTTAGTCAGTCTGGATAAATATCTACCTCTACCCTTACATTACCTAACACATTTCTTATTCTGAAGCTTACTTTTAATCTTATATATGTTGGTCAACTATGTGTTTGAACTAATATTTTCTTCCACTGGTTTTCGAAGGATCCGCAGACGGGACAGATTCTTGGGACAAGCCGTAGAGTTGGACGTCTATTTGTGCTTACATCTCTGCATCTTCCTTCCAATCGCGTCTCTCAGTTATGTGTGGTGTCTACATCATCCTCTCTTCAGTTGTGGCATCTACGCCTTGATCACTCCTCTTTAAGTAAGTTTCATTCTTTGATTTCTAATGGGTCCTTAGGTTCTGTTACCGCACAGTCTTCTTTTCATTGTGTCTCATGTCAATTGGAAACAACCAGCTTTATCTTTTATTAATAATAATAATAATAATAATAATAATAATAATAATAATAATAATATATAATAATAATAATAATATAATAATAATAATAATAATAATAATACTTATGTCGCTCTTTTTGACTTAATTCACTCTGACTTATGGGGACCGTCTCCTACACCCACTATGAGAGAGTCCAAATATTTGTTATATTCATTGATAATTATTCTCGGTTTACTTGGATCTTTTTCATGAAACAGCGATCTGAACTACCTCAGATTTTCATTGATTTTGTGTCTATGGTCAAAACATTATTTTCCAAAACCATCAAAATATTGCGCACTGATAATGCCAAATAATATCTTATCTCTACACTTTAAATGTTTTTGAAAGAACAAGGGACCATATCCCAAAGATCTTTCCCATACACCTCCCAACAAAATGGGTGAGCATAACGCAAACATCGTCATATTCTGGATTCCGTTCGATCCATGTATATATCATCTTCTTGTCCAGAACATTTTTGGGGTGAAACCGCTCTCACCGCAGCACATGTTATTAATTGTATTCCTTATTCGGTCACTAAACATCACATGTCTCCCTATGAGTGCCTATATTGTATTTATCCCTCATATAATATTCTTAAAATTTTTGGGAGTGTTTGTTTTGTCATTCTTCCTTCTACCTAGAGGTGGCTGGCGGTTCGGTTCGGTTCCAAACTGGAACCGAACCGATTAATTCCAGTTCCATAATAAATGTGGTACCGGAACCGAACTGTTCGGTTCTGGTTCCGGTTCCAATCGGTTTATTTTAAATGAGTTTAATAAAATAATATAATTTAAAATTATAAATTTGAATTTATATAATAAACTTACATTACATAATTACATTAAATTACAAATAAAATTCTTATCTAAAAAATTATAAGAAACCCTACAATGGTTGCATACTGCTCTTGAACCTTAATCAGCAACGTCTAAATGAAAATGAATTTTGAAAACATCCGAGAAACGAGACTTAACTTCTCTTCTACGTGAACCCATACTAGAGCCGCTCTCTTGGGTTGACACATTTGATATTGTGTTCTCAAATGAGCTTGCCATTAGAGAATTGAGAATGATAAATTGTAATTTGTAATTTGTAAATGAGATAATTGAGAATAAGAGAATTGAGAGAATTGAGATTGAGAAATTGGTGTGTTGAAATAATGAAAATTCACCCATATTTATACATTTTTAGAATATTTTGTGATACATAAACTGCCCCTAAAATTAACCATTTTATTATTGTTATTAGGAGTAATTTTGGAAAATTAAATAATTTATTTATTATTATTTTTTAGAAATTGGGGTAGGGAGCAACGGCTCCCAGCCCCCAGCCTACCAGCTAGTGCTGTTGGGCCGGAATATTCACACCCAATGGCTAGTAGCCGTTGGGTGTGACCGTTAGAACCCTAGGGTTTCAACGGTTCTAACCGAACCGGTAAGGGTAAGAACCATAACCGAACCGGTAAGGTTCTGGTTCTGTTCCGGAACCGGTTGGAACCGAAACCGTTCGGTTCCAACTGGTTCGGTTCCGGTTCCGGTTTCGAACCGGAACCTTGGCAGTGTCTACTCCTACCGAGCACCAAAAGTTAGAATCTTGTGCTCGACTATGTTGTTTCTTAGGTTACAGAATTAAATCATGTTATCTTCTGAGAGCACATTATGTGAAAACTACACCACCTATGAACATCAAAGTGGTAATATTAATAATAAGTTGGGAATTTGAAAAAACCTCCATTTCGACCGTTGACATGCTAGAACCTGTTAAGGTAGAAACAGAGGTGAAGAACACATCTAAGCTCCGAGGCTTAAACAATGAGGCATTTTTTGGATTTTAGAACCTAGGAGCCAAATATCCTATAAAAGAGATGAGTGTGACGTAAAAAAGCTCAATCCAGAAAGAATTCACTTTTAAGAACTAAGATGTATAAAAATGGATGAATGTGACAGAGATAAAATTTGTGGAAAAATGCACGCAAAAAGTTTGAAAAATGATTTTGTTTCAATGCAAAGTTGGTCATTTTTGCACAGAAAAATCGCCTGTAATGTTGAATGTGACAGAGATAATATTGGATGTTGGATGTTAGAGTCTTAATTTACGGGTTAAGACTCTTTTATCCTTACGATGTCAGGATGATGTAATGGTCAACTGACGGTCAACTAACGGTTTGGATGGAAAAGTAGTAAAATGTTAAATTTTATATAAGTTTAGTAGTAAAATATAATATGTTAGTATTCATAGTACCCAATTGTTATTTTATCATAACTTTAGTAGTAAATAACTTTTAAAAAAATTTATACAATGCCCCTATTGTAGGCATTGCATTTTTCGCATGTGAAACCCGATGATGAGCCTCATTTGGAGGCACTACCTTTTGAGCCACGGAAGCCGCGGGAAACGGATATCGGAAGGGGAAATTCAGAACAAACAAGCTCACTGTCTTCGTTGGTGCTGCGTTCGCTACTTCGTTCGAACGGGAAACAGATTGCGGGCGTTCGTGTCGCGTTCGAGGGAGCGTTCGAACGGTGTCGGTAATTCTGGTTTTGCTGCTAGCCTCACACCCAGCCCATTTAGCTCCCCAAAGCCCATAAAACACATCCCAAATTAAATAAATAAATATTAAATTAAATATTAAACATTAAATAAAACATTTAAACCATTTACCAATTAAAATAAACAATTACCAACTTAAACTAAAATCATGCCTAAATTAAATAAATCACATACTAAATCAAAATATAATCATACCAAATTAAAATCAATCCTAACCAATTAAAGCCAATCATATATTTGACTTCCTAATCTAATAAGATATTTACCAATATAAAATATTTGTATTCCTAAACCAACACAAATTAAATATTACAACTTCTTAATTTAAAATATCTTGTCCCCCCTCAATCTTGTGTATACCTTTCTCATCTCTCCTAATTTGGAAACAAGATCTCTTCCTTGTGAGAAAAGGTGAAACCCTAGCCATTCTCTATATAAAAAACCCATAACCAAGGCCATTCCTCTCCTTGACACAACACAAATCACGCCCAAGCTTGACACATAGAATTCACACCCAAGCTCTCTCGAAATCTCTCTAGACTCTCTCTACACACCCAAGACTAAACAAACAAACAAAAAGAGAAAACACTTCACACTTACACAAGCAAGAAAACAAAGAAACCACCACAAGCCACCACCCTCCATAGCCGAAACAGCCACCTATACAGCAGCCCTCCACCACCGAAAATTACCACAAAAACCACACCCTAAGACACGCCTAAACAACCTCCTAGATTACCTTAAAACAGCAGCCCAAATCCTTAAAAAACAGTAACATAAAAACTACATAGATAATCTTAAGAATAATCACATTTAATTGCACTAAGAACCCACACAAACTTGGAATAGTTCTTTGAAAACGTTAAAATAGGTGGCCCGTGCAGTGAGCAGCAAGACCGAGGCCGAGTAGGAGCAGAACGGAGTTCGAACCGTAAGCAAAACAGCAAGGCAGTTAGCTAGGACGCTGAACCAGTGAACCAGAAAAGTTGCGGAGCTTTACCCCCTTTTCGATATTCGTGGAACGCGAGTCCGAGAGACAGCTTAAAAGGTTAGACCTGAGGGTATCTTTCACACTTGTTTTCATTTTCCGCATTATTTATTAAGTATTTCTTGTATGATTGTAATGTTGAAATGTGTGTTGTGGTCTTTGAGTATATAAATATGCATGAATTATGAGATGTAATATGTTGTGGGTATTGGATGAATGAGAGATGTGTCAACTCTCGCGGTATATCGGATGGAAACCCGGACATAAATTTCATAGCCGATTCCGAATGGACGGTAATATGATCTGTACTCGGGCCACAACTCCACGTACCGCTTGAGTAAACGGCACCATCTCTCTTTCGTTGTGTTGCTTTTTGTTATTTAGTTTTCTTTACTTGAATTCAATATGTTGCTTATTTATGTATGATTCAATCGAGCGCATGGGCTTAGTGAGTTAGTCCAAAGGTCCTCCATTTGGGAGACCAAGAGCCGAAAAGGCCACCTTTGTGACACTACTTCGCCGCGCCGGTTGATGTGTGTTCGGTTGGATGCAAGATACGTTCAATCGGGCATACTTAGTTTGATATTATTAAGTTTATCTTGTATGCATGGATCAATCAAGCGCATGGGCTTAGTAAGTGGAATGAAAGATCCCTTATGGGGAGGGGTTCAAACCTGTTACCACGATGCTTTGCCGCGCCGGTTGATGTGTGTTCAGATTGGATGTAAGATGTGTTCAATCGGACATACTTGGTTGATAGGATTGGTTCTATTTTTGTATGTGTAACGTGACGCGCATGGGCTTAGTACGTTGGTCTAAAGGTCCTCTCTTTGAGAGATCAAGAGCCCCAAAAGGCCACCTTTACGGCAGTGCTTCGCCGCGCCCCTTTATTTTCTGTTTATGTATTGCATCCCATTTCATGCATCAGGTCCGTGTCCGTTCGAACGCGTTCACAAACGCAACTCGAACGCGCATACATTTTGCCTTATCATGCATCAGGTCTCATATCCGTTCGAACGCGTTAACAAACGCCATACGAACGTGAGCATTCTGTTTCATTTCCGTTCGAACGCGTTTACGAACGCTACTCGAACGTGAGCATTCTGTTTCATTTCCGTTCGAACGCGTTTACGAACGCTACTCGAACGTGAGCATTCTGTTTCATTTCCGTTCGAACGCGTTTACGAACGCTACACGAACGTGCACACACTGAACTGAGTCTGTCTTATTATATTCATGCATAATTGCCTATTGGTTGATCTTTCTTATGCAAATGTGTCAATGTATTACAATTCGTATGCTTATGTCATGATAACATTTGAGCATTATTTCTTGCGGTATATCGGATGGAAACCCAGACGTAAACTCCGTAGCCGATTCCGAATGGACGGTAGTGCGATCTGTACTTGGGCTACAATTCCACGTACCGCTTGGAAAAGTGCCCATATGTGTGCTTGTATGGTCAATGTGTGTGCTTGTGTTTTCCTGAATGTGATGTGTAAAGTTGTATGTTCGTTGCTATCTTGATATATGTTAAGCATGCTATTTTAAATATGAGATATATGTAAAAATGTACACATAAGTTTTATTTTGCATATGAGAATTTAGAAGCATGATACTCTTGGAAATAAGTGTTACTTAAGCTTAGTTAAATTATTACATGAATCCTTTCATTACAAGTGACATAAGTAAGGGACCATTCCGAACCCAACGGTTTGAGGTCTTCCCTTGCGATGGGTGAGTGCGGCCTTAAATCTTTGTCCCGGTTCACACCGGGTGGCGACTCCATGTTAGGTAATCCTTCCCAACTAGGTCGCGAGCCTAGGAACGGCGTCGCCCAGGTCCTGTGTCCTACACCTATCAAATAATGACAAGTCAAAACACATAAATTATATATTCATAGATCAACCAACTAATAAACATACGACACTTAATCGAATAAAGTTTGGCCTACAAGGTGTAGGAAGTTTCAAAAGCAATTTCAATTTCACAATAGCACACGTGGATTAAGCTGACCAGTCAACCCAGTGAAACTCGCCAGCTTGAGAAAGCAAATTGAAATCTTGCATGAGCCTATTTCAAACGAATACCTATTTCAAAAAAAAAAAAAAAAAAAAAAAAAAAAAAAAAGAAGAATTGATTGATGGGAAATAAATACCTATTTCAAATTCATAATACATGTCCTCGAGGGCCATGAGTTGGATTCCTCGCAGCAGCGGAGGTTCAAAATATTTCTCTATTTTATTTAATATGGATATAAATAAATAAATCTCTAATATTTATGAAAATAGATTTCTAAATTTATTTGATAGATTTTTAGAAATATATTATAAATATATGTATTTTGATAGTCAATAAATTTTAGATTGTAATAGCTATAGATGATAATATATTTTAAAAAAAAAATTTCATAGTCATAATTTCACATGCTATATCAGGCTATCATGTAAAGACGATCATGTGGGCTAGTTTGGAAACAATGTTGATTTTACCGACCACTATTAATTTGATTCAAAATTCAAGTAATCTCTTTCAGATTGTTCAATGAATCCATTTTTGTTAATTTCTCATAATTTTGGTCTATATATGTACATTTATGAACTGATTTTTTTTTTAAACATTGAAATCTCGCCGCAAAATCACTTGTCTCGAGTTTAAGTAGAATAGATAAAACATTCGGTTGTTTCATGTTCTTACAAAAAAATACACCTCCTGAATTTGAACCTAAAACCTAACAATCAAGTTCTAAGTCATTTATCATCAAATCACACCCGGAAATATTTGGCCAATCAAAGATGTTTGGTAAAATAGAATACATAAAGAAAATGAATGTTGAGTGGGAAAATGATATTGATTTTAATCTATATATAAGACAAATGGGTGGAACTAAGGGCAAAGTTAGAGTATTTCTCGAGGATTTTATAATTTTTAAAGATTTAATTTATAAATTTATGGGAGTATTTATTATTTACTTAGTATTTATAAATTCAAACTTTTATAAGAAATATATTTATTGGATTCGAACTCAGATTCTAATAATAAAATTATAAACTCTTTACCACACAGTCACACCCCTTAGAGACCAATCCCAATTTATGAGCTCACGTTAGGCAGTATTTGGCCAATCAATGATGTTTGGTAAAATAGAATAGAAAAAGAAAAAGGAATGTTGAGTGGGAAATTGATATTGAAATTTTAATCTATATATAAGACAAATGCGTGGAACGAGGGATGAAGCTAGGGGATTTCTCGATGGGAATTTTATAATTTTTAAGAATTTAATTTATAAATTTATGGGAGTATTTATTATTTATTTAGTATTTATAAATTCAATTTTTTATAAGAAATATCTTCATTGGACTCGAATTCGGGACTTGACAATAAAATTATAAACTCTTTATCATCAAGTTACACTCCTTAGAGGCCAATCCCAATTGATGGGCTCATGTTAGGCATTATTTGGCCCATCAATGATGTTTGGTAAAATATAATAGAAAAAGAAAAAGGAATATTGAGTGGGAAAATGATATTGAAACTAAAATATCACCCCTTCCGGGCTTAAGCGGAGCAGGTAATAAAACATTTGGCTGTCTCAGGCTTTTATAAGAAACACACTCTCTATAATCAAACTCAGAACCTCAATGTGAATTTATATATATATACTTATTTTATTTTATTAATTAAATTTTTATTTTATAATTTTTTATTTTTTTTAAATTTATATTTTTTTGCTATATATATATATATATTTATTTGTTTAATAAATATTACAATTTCATATTTATTGTTATTTATTTTATGTTCATTTATTCATTTAATTTTTGTGATTATTTTTTAATTTATTTAACACTACTTATGTATTATAAAAATATTCGTATATATTAAATCAAAATATATATATTTAAAAAATAGTACAAATTACAACATAAAAAGTTACAGTTAAAAATATAAAAATATAAATTCTAATACATGTTGCCTCTAAAATCTCCACTTGTCGCACTTGGTGATATACACAATACTTCGTACCAATTCTAATTATTTTATTTGGTAAAATTATATTTTTTTTTTATACATAAGTAGTGTTAATTAAATTAAAAATGAATCAAAAAATTAAATGAATAAATATGTAATTTGTAATATTTATAAATTTAGAATCAAAAAATTATAAAATGAAAAATATAATTAATAAAATGACAAAGAGAGTTATAATTAGTATATAATTATTTTTAAACTAAATATATAAATATAAAATTTTTGTCATGTATAATAATTGAATGAGTGGTAAATTACAAAGGGAGGGACATTGTGGTCTTTTCAAAGGGAGACAAAAGGGGAAAGGGGGGCGGGGGGAGGGGAGTATCAATTTTCATGTTGGAATTATGCAGATGGTATTATCTCCTTTATTTATATTTTAAATTTGAATTCAGTTGTATTTTTGTTGCTATCACTTTAATTTATAATTTGAATTCAGTTGGATAATGTTCTCTCTTTTATTTTTGTAATTTAAATTTGAATTCAATTGAATTAATATTGACTTGAATTAGGGGTGGAAATTTGGGTCGGGATTCGTTTATTCGTTCGATTCGATTCGCTTTAAAGCGAATACGGGTTTGAAAAAATGGATTTATTTAATAAATGGGTCAATTCGATTCGATTTGTTTATTAAACGAATCGAATACGAATTTAAGCTCATTAATTCATTTATTCGTTTAGGATTCGTTTTATTATTTTTATTTACTAATTCTTGTTAATTTTCAATTAAGATTCGAGAAATTAAAGCTAATTATCATAAAAAGTAATATTTTCGATATTTGATGAGATAATTTTAGTAAATATATTAATTATATATTTCATATATATATTTATGAAAAATTAATGTGAATCAAATGTGGTAAATTATTTTATTAAATAATATCGTTGACTAAATGAATAAACAAATATTCATATTCGATTCGTTTAATAAACGAATCGAATACAAATCCTGATATTAGGATTCGTTTAATAAACGAATCGAATATGAATCCATAACATTTTGATTCGATTCGTTTAGGATTCGATACAAATTCGATTCGTTGATTCGTTTTGCCACCCCTAACTTGAATGTATGCATTACCAACCTTACTATTCCCAAATGATGAATAAAGAAATGCATAGAAGAATTTAATTAAAATTTCTTAAATTTGATATTGAGATGAATATACTTTTTTTTTTGATGTGATGTTAGAATTAAAAATACAAGTGAGACGTCTCTTTGGAAGTCATTTTCTTGAAGACTTAGAAAGCAATTTGGTGTGTATCACACATAGCCAAGTGTACACACGGTTTGCAAAGTCAACAAATTTATAAAATGATTATTTACATTTCAATTATTTCGTTATTTCAACACATAATGTGTAATGAAGATAACAGTTTAATAAAGTTAAGAAATAAATCAAGTTAAATGTAAATTTATAATTAAAAAAAAAATGCATGAGTAAAAGATTCAGAATTTTTGTTTATATGTATTTTAAAAACTCTTCAGAGGTAAAATAAATAGCCAGTTAAATATGACATGCAATTTTTATTAAATATAACTATTAATTAAGATTAAAATATTTCACATATAGGGCGGGATGTTTTGAATCAATGGCTTTCTTGAGTTGCGGAGGTTTTATAAGAGTTTTTAAAGTATGTGATCCATAGGATAAAATATATATATTTTTTGTTTAATTGTTGTAATGGTTATGAAATTTTCTTAGATTTAAGAGTCTTAGTCGGCTGCATGTGAAGTTTTTTTTAGGGCCTTAGGTGAAAAAAATTTAACGAGACTTTATTAAATTAGAGATATTTTTAGAAAAATAAAATAATCATATTATTTGTTTGGAAAATAAGAAAGATAAAAGTAAATATTCACTGAAATGTAATAATGTAATAATTTTAAGAATTTTATATTATAATTAACTAATAAATTAAGAAAATTTTATTATTTTTTACATAAAAATTAATAATAATTTTATAATATACTTAAATATAACGATATAAATTTTTTATAAAATCTTATATTTAAGGTGGTGTCATAAACGACTACTTAGGTTTGAGCCGTCTATTATAACCGTTCTCACGATCACCTTGTAGTATCTCTTACATAATATTTTTGATGCAAGAGCTGGTAGAATTGGGTGTGAAGTACAATATAATAATCTAATATTTTTTTTAGGAGATATTGATTCATTCATTTGATTGAATTTTAAAGAGGTAAATGAACTGTGAGCTTCGACTTATTACTCTCTTCATCTGGTAATAAGCAATTCTTCTTATATAGGTGATAATAGACCCGACCGTGGTTCCGGTTCGGAACCAAAACCGAACCGGATGGAACCGTAAGGTTACGGTTCCATCCGGTTCTGGTTCCAAAACCGGAACCGAACCGAACCCCCAAACGGTTTGGTTACGGTTCCACAAAATTTGGAACTATAACCTTAAGGTTCGGTTCGGTTCGATCTGATTCTGAACCGGAACCGAACCATTTTTTTTATAGAGAACCGAACCGAATTTTTCGGTTCAGTTCAGCGGTTCCAAAAAGTTGGAACCGTAGAACCGAACCGATTCCGAACCGTGACCACCTATAGGTGATATTGCTATTACCATCTTGAGGAGAATCATCATAATTATTGAAAATTACCCAATAATCTTCGACTTGATTTAACCGTCATATATAATTTATCTTAGCCATTAGATCCATTAATTATAATATTTTATTTTGTGTGTAAGACGTGGAACAAGTACTTTATTTTTTATTATTTTTTTAACATTAGTTGTCTTGTTGGAGATTTTTAATCATCTGTGTGCGTCAATTTACCAAGCCAGTGACAAATAATATTGTGTATTGATCATGCATAATAATATTTATGTTGGAAAAATGCTTATGAATAAGCATTTTGAGGCTCAATTTTAAGCATGATCCACTTCGCGTTAGTGGTTGTTATTGAATGATTCGGATACTCCTCCGTGAGTAGTTCGAAATGGTATATTCATATGCTTAAAATGGTGCTTGGGTGAATGAGAAATTGTTGCTCAAAGTTCACTCATTGATGTTGGAAAATAAAGAAAAATGTGATTGTCCCACATGAGAAAGCTACAAGAGAGAAAGTGTATTTATATATGATTACTCACATGTATATGAGTAAGAGTTATAAGGATAGAGGCTCTCTCTACGTGCGCGCGCAGGGGGTGCAAATCAAAATCCAAAAAGACTTGGCTCGTGTGCACCCACGTGTCATGCGTACACGAATGCCGGACCAAATTGTGCGGGCCCGGCCCAGCCAGTTTTTGCTAGTCCTTTTGTTTTCCAAAACTTTTGAAGTATTCCATAAAAGTTAATTAATTCCATTAATTAATTTGGTACTTAAAGGTCTCATTAATGAAGTTAATTAATTCCTTTAATTAATTTGTTACTTCAATCGAAAGGTCCCTCATTAATATGATTAATGGCATACTTATCTTATTTTTTTTTCTTTATATATCAAGCTTTGTTTTCGGTTTTGATAAAAAAAAAAAAGAGAGAAAAGAATAATACACCAAACACTTGGTACTTTTGCTTCGGTTTCTCTTTGTTTTCGGTTTTGGAAGAGTTCAAACACTTTTGTGGTTCGTTGGATACGAGTTCGGTGGTGCCCTTACTCGTTCGTTTTCCGTTGTATCATGGGAAACAATCGTCTCACGTTCTACTGCACCTTCGGTAGGGGACGAATTTGTTTTAAGGATATTGTTGAAATCAACAAGCCTCGGAATAGTGAAGATTTGGGCTGATTTCAGGGTCCGCTCGTGAGGGTCCGCTCATCAGCCTCTGCCTCCGCTCATCAGCCTCTGCCTCCGCTCGCCAGCCTCTGCCTTTGCTCGCCAACCTCTGCTTTCAGCGTCTGCCTCCGCTCTCAGCGTCTTCCTCTGCTCTCAGGGTCTGCTGCGTGGGTCTGACGTGAGGGTCTGATTTCAGGGTCTACCGAGAGGGTCTGCTAAGTTGAAATTAAGCCTATTTTGGATTTCCTTGTAACTACCAATCATTGTATTTGGAATACTTATAATACAATTTAAAATCAAATTAATGAGAAAATGGTTAAAAAAAAAAAGACAATCAATATACTTTTCAAATTTATCTATCCAAAACTCATGCTCATTCTCTCATTCAACCAATTTTATAATTTCTCACCTGTAAACTTATTTACCCTCCCTCTATTTTTTTTCTTTTATAGTAAGTTCATGTTAGTCTCATCTTAAACTCATTCTTACCTTGAACCAAACGTATAGTCCCTTTATAAATAAAAAATAAAAAATAAAAAATATTTTTACATTAAAAGATTAACTTATAAAATACCTTTTATATATAACCCATTTTTGAGTATAAAAATAAAATTCTTTAAAAGAAAATACCAACGGTCTTATCTTGTGATGTGGCAAGAAACAAGGGATCTAATTGTAATTTTCTTGTCCCACAATTAACTAGGAGCGTACAATTCACGCAACATTTATAGAGCGTGAGCACGAACGTGCTATCCTTACGCGACATTGATGACCACAGTCCACATGCACAGACAGAGGACGGTTGATAACTTTCTTCGAAGTCAGTTTTTATATTTTTTTTTCCATAATTATATATTTTATGTTTTTTATTTTTATTTTTATTTTTTTCATAATCATCCATCAAATTGTTATTATTTTAACAGTAAATGATGATTATTATATTTTATATTATTACTGTTAAAATAATAATAATGACTTAATAAATAATTATGAAAAGAATTAGAGATTTAATAAATAATCTAGATTGCATGGATACAGATATTATTCAGATATGAATACGGATACGAGAAACATCATTTTCTAAAAAGTTATGACACATACACCATAGAGAAACGTTAAATAAAATCAAATAAATATGTTTTTTTTTATAATTTGTTGACGGCTGATTTTGGTCTCAGGGTAATATTGGAATATCACCTCCGAGGTAATCATCCTTCAATAGTGAATTTGTTTGGTTATGGGGGACCAAAGACAAACTTAGCAAAAAACAGATAAACACACCAATCAACAAAGAGATTTAACGTGGTTCGGCGGATATTGGTCCGACCTACGTCCACGGACACAAACATGATGATACTTTTATTACTTAAACACTCTTTTCGGGTCTCTTTTTGTTTTCTACAAGTCAGAGCTTGAAGATTCAGATCCCTTATTTTTGATACCCTTTTACACATACTCTGCCCTCCTATTTATAATAGTACAGAAATCAGACTCATATTTGCATAAGAAATCATAGTTGAATTTAGTCTTCTCATCTTGTAAGGATTTCTAACTCAACGTTGCTTTCACTTTTCTTATTCCTTCTTGGATTCTGACTTCATTTCCTCGTGAGAGTAGGATAATTTGTTTATCTTATCTGCAAGAATAGGGTGTCGTCATCTTGAGCATATCTCGCCTGTATGGTCGGTCTTCATGAGGTCGGTCATGATAGTCTTTTATGCTGAGAATGCTTCTGCCGACTTGATAATGCCAGGTTTATCTGGAAAAGTGGTCGGTCACCTATCACCAAGTGCTCGGTCTCTCACTGTTTGGCTTTTAGTGGTCGGGTCGGCATTAGTGATGTTGACCGAGAAGTGAATTACCTTTCTCACCCCTGTCGTGCTGCTTGAATAACGTAGTGCCTAGAAAACACCATCAACATAATTAATTATTTGAAATAAATTTATAATATATATATATAATAATAATAATAATAATAATAATAATAATAATAATTGATTTAAAGAAATGTATATAATAAAAAAAAATCAAAATCAAATTTTTTTTTTCTATTTTTAAAAAATTAATTAACTGGAAACGTTAAAGATATGTTTCCTCAAGTATCCTTCAATAATCGATATCCGAAACATTTCAAATACGGACACAGAAGGTAAAACAAGGTGTTCGTTAAAAAATAATTATGAAAAAAATTAAGTGTTTGAGAGAACTTTATTTGAACGGATATATCTAATCCAATCCGTTTATCCATTAAATATAAAAAAATTATCTCAATATTCAACCCTAACGTATTAAACACTGCGGGCCTCCATCCCACATGATTTGTTTGTCATCGTTCGTTAGTAACAGCTCTCACTCAATCCTCCTCCTCTATATAATAAATCCACTCGTCTTCAAAAACAAACAAAGACTTTAAAAAACTCTGTTTCTTTTTCATTTTCTTGTTGCTATATTATGGAGAACATTGGCGATGAGTATCAACATTACTGGGAAACCAAAATGTTTCTCGAAAGTGAAGAATTCGACACGTAACAAAATTTCTACATATTAATTATTTTAATTATTTCCAGTTAATTTTATTCACTAAGTACGTACTGATTATAATTTCATGTGTATGGGCAGATGGGTAATTGATGAGGCTTTTTCTGGAGACTTATATGATTCGAGTTCTCCTGAGGGAGCTGCTGCTGCTGCTGCTGCTGCTTCAAAGAATATTGTTTCTGAGAGGAATAGAAGGAAGAAGCTCAATGACAGGCTCTTTGCTCTTAGGGCACTTGTGCCCAACATCACCAAGGTTACCATTTTATTTTGTTAAAGCATTTAGACTTTCGTAACGGGCATGACTTGCTGGTGTAGGATTCAGAATCTGGTCTTCAGGTCTTGAGTTTGAATTCATGTGTTTTTTTTTGTAAGAAATTAGGACAGCCGATGTTAAACGTTTTTAGAAAATAAAAAATAAAACAAATATTAGGAGTCTAGTTATCATTTTCCTTTTATATTTTATTACAATAAAAATGAATATAAATTCTTGGGATATGAATTGATTTTGAGAGTAATTAAGCAGATGGATAAAGCTTCAATAATAAAAGATGCTATAGATTACATACAAGAGTTGCATGAGCAAGAGAAGAGAATTAAATATGAAATAATGGAGCTTGAATCTGGGAAATCAAAGAAGAATTTATTTCAGCAAGAGCTTCCTGCAACTGCTGCTGCAGCAACATCAAGAACTTCTCCTGTTGAAGTTCTTGAAGTAAGCTTCTATTTTATTTCTTTTTTTATTTTTTATTTTTATTTTTTGTTTCTCTTTCACTCTTTGATTATAAATTATTTATTTATTTGGGGGTTGGACATGCAGCTTAGGGTAAATTCACTAGGAGAAAAGACAATGGTGGTGAGCATAATTTGTAACAAAAGAGCAGACACAATGATTAAATTATGTGAAGCCTTCGAATCTTTAAAGCTCAAAATTATTACAGCTAATATTACTGCTTTTGCTGGTAGGCTTTTGAAGACAACTTTCATTGAGGTAATTAAATTTCTTTCTCCTCTTTTCTATTATTTATTTATTTATTTTTGGTTTGTTTGTTTTTTGATTTACTAACCTATCATCATCATTATTATTACAAAAATGATATACTTACACACATTTATCTCTCAAGTCTCTCACTGTAGCTACAGTGAGGAAGTTGGGAAAACTTTATGAATAAGTATGTGTAAGTGTATCATCATTACTCTTATTATTATTATCCAACTCTTAAAAAAAAAATTGAAAAATGACATCTAGATCTCATAGTTTGTCAAAATAATACAATAATAGTATTATTTTTCATAAATGATCACAAATATATCCTTTCACAAGAAATAAAATTATGTTATTGATTTCATAATTCTAACAAAAAGGGGTCAAATCACAGAATTGAGTAATTAAATAAATAAATTAAAGAGTTATACTTTTTTGTTGGAATCGTTATAAATTTTATCGTCGAACTCTCGATTGTTCCAGGCTTTTATAAGAAACACATTCTTTGAATTTGAACTCTCAAAATGAGATTCTGAGTCCTACACCACCAAAACACGCTCACTTGGACATTAAAGGGCTGTCCATTTATTAGTTTAGTATATAATTTATACACTATAATAATATATGTATATACCAAATTAATCTTTTTCTTTTTGTTGTCCAAATCTTCTGCTTCACTTAATAATATTTAATAAAATGAAAGTTATATCAAGCGATTGGGTTATTGGTAACCATCAAGGCAGAGAAAAGAATCTCAGTCAAGATTTTTTTAAAAAAAAAATTAAATTAAGGGGACCTACAAGTTTGGAAATGCATATGCTACTTTAATATAGTGGACCAATCGATTAGAATGTAAGCAAATTACTGCAATCATCTGTAGCGTCATCCAAAGTTATTACCTTGAGGTTCTGGGTTCGAATCCAGTAGTTACATTGTAAGAGTCTGGGACAGCCGGTGGTTTTACCTGCGTCGCGGCCCAGAATGGGTGATTTGGTGGCGGGGTTTCCATCGTTTCCAAAAAAAAAAAAGTCATCCAAAGTTATGTCCCCAAGGGGTGTGGTTTGGTGGTGTATGGTACATGATCTCACCTTGAGGTTCTGGGTTCGAATCCAGATGTGCACTTCTTGTAAGAGCCTGGGACAGCCGGTGGTTTTACCTGCGCCACGGCCCAGAATGGGTAGTTTGGTGGTGGAGTTTCCAAAAAAAAAAAGTCATCCAAAGTTATGCTGTTATAGAATTGTCGTATAGAGTTGGGAATCGATCGAGATGAGTCAGGATTTGTCTATCTCAATCTCATCTCAAATTTCATATTGATATTTAAATTTATAATGTTTTTTTATTCTAAATCTCAGATTGTATGGTCTGGATCCCAAACTTGAATTAAAATTTAACATATTTTACACCCAAAATAAATAAAATTTTAAATATAAAAATCATCTCAAATCTCAACACGAAACATTAGATTAGATTATTTAAGATGTTACAGATTTAACGTTGTATGTTATTACAACTTCCATTATCCTTTCATGTCTTAGGTTTTTACATTTGATGTCATATCATTTTTTGATGCAACATGTTTTCTTTTTGGATGGTTGGTCAAAAAATGTTCCCACAAAATTCCAACACAACTTTTGTTAAATTAAACTAGAATTAATATATTCTCAATATTACAAGTTTAACTTTGTATATTATTACAACTTTCATATCATAGTTTCTACATTTAATGTTATATAATTAATGAAGTAACATATTTTTTGCGTTTGGTCTGAAGTAACATGTATTCCCACAAAATTTAGGTCTGGACGTAGTTTGTTGGTGTAGGTCTCAGGATCTTATTTTCAAATTATGGGTTCCAATCTAGAAAATGTATTTCTTATAAGAGTTTGAGACAATCGGAAATTTTACTTATTCCGCTTAAGTCCAGAAGTAGTGGATTAGCGACGGAAATTCCAACGATAAAAATCCCACAAAATTCGAAGACACAAATTTTGTTCTAATTTGAGAACTAATTTTAAAAAAATAATAATAATAATAAATTAAATAAACTTGTTTCCAATTTTGTAACGTGATCAATTTGATTCTCAACCCACGCGGTTCAATTTTGGGGTATCTTTTTCAAATTCATTTTTTTTTTAAATCACGTTTTAATTGTTTATTTTTGCTTGTCCTTGTTAATTTGGAGCTTGTGAATTATCATTTGAACCATGTGAATTATTTTGAATTCATTTTCCTTCATCATGTCATGCCTTAAATTCGAGAAAAGATATTTTTAGATTAGGTCCCTCTATTTTGTTTTTGTATGAAATAATGACAGTTTTTTTATTTATATTAAGTAGGTCCCAAAGTTTTTGGTAAATGACCCCACTATCATTTATTGGTTGAAAAACTCAACATTATCCACGCAATAATCTAAATTTTTTCGGGTGGATATTTTTTGGGTTGGATTTAATTTATTAAAAAAAAAAAGGGATAAAATAATTTATTTTAAAAAATAAGTGTAGGAAAATATTACACTTTTATCCCTTTTTCTAGAACTTTTTTTACGGTTGTTAAAATTTTACATATGTATTACAATATAAAATTTATTAAAAAACTAAATAAATATATTTATAGTTTTATTCAAATATCTGTAGATATGAGATCCAATGTGTAATTTTGTTCATATATACACATTCTTATGAACAATAAGTATTTGACCCTATAATTTTTCTCAATGTTTTTTTCTAAAAACTTTTAGGTGAATAGTTTTTCTTTTGTCATCTCAAGGGGAAAGAAGGATTAGTGATTAATAAGCAATTTATAAATAAATAACAGTGGTGTTATATAAAAAAAAAAAAAACACATGTGAAATTGTTATATATGTTTCTGCTTAATTATAAAAACACAAATACTAAATGGTTTTATAAACGTTTATTTTTATTTAGCAACTAAATATTGTCGTCCCCAAGGAGCGTGACTTGATGGTGTAGGGTTCAGGATCTGACTTTGAAGTCATGGGTTTGAATTAGGGATGGTAATTTCGCCCACAAATCCGCAAACTCGCAAAAACCCACCCGCAATGGGTAGGATTTGGTAAATATTTAAGCGGGTTTGATAATTTAAAACAAAACCCGCTGCGGGTTTGGTGCATGTTTGGTAATTAAGCAAAACTAGCGGATACCCGCAAGTTTAATTCTTTTTTTATTTTGTATCTTTAGGGTAAAAATATCTCTCATATAAAAAGATTTAATAACTTATAATTTTTGAATTGCTCTATTTTAATATTTTTGAATTGCTTTTGGTCATGGTTCAATAATTTTGATGATATGAATTTAACATAATGAATAATATTCAGTTAGTGATTCATGAATGTAATTGTGATAATATGAATTTGACATTATGTTATAAATATTTTAAACTTTTATTTATGTGTCATAATTTACAAACTGTCAAATACATTTTTTTTTTTGTATGTTATGAAAAAGTGTCAATGTTTAATTAGAGAGATTGTATTATTAAGAGAGTAAGGGAATTCAATATTTTAAAAACCCGTAAAAAATCTGTTGGGTACCAATGCGGGTTTGGTAATTTATTTTTATATGCGGGTGTGGGTTTGGTAATGAAAATTAAAACCTGCAGCGGGTATGGTGCGGGTTTGGTAATTTATTTACATATGCGGGTGCAAGTTTGGTAATGACAAACCCGCACCAAACCCTACCCACTGCCATTCCTGATTTGAATACAGGGAATGAGTTTCTTGTAAGAGCTTGAGACAATCGAGGATTTTACCTACTTCACTTAAACTCAGAATGGATGGTTTGACAGCGGGATTTCCAACGATTTAAAAAAAAAAAAAAACCAAATATTGTCACTTGTCCCTCACTTATATTTACTATCTAATGATTTCATTGTACATCAACAATGCATTAAAAACCTACCCTATTTTCAGAGAAACTTGGTAATTTTTTTTTTGGGTAAATTAAGTGCATAATAAATTATAATTAGTGTTAAAACTCTTTTTTTTTTGTGGGTGTGTGTGTGTGTTACAGGCAGATGAAGAAGAAGAGATAGAGCAATTGAAGATTAAAATCCAAATAGCAATTCAAGCTCTTAATGATCCATCAAGTCCTGTGAGCATGTAATGACACATGATCCATCTTCAAATTAAATTTGTGATCATTTGTTATGGGATGTTTTGATTTTTTTTGTCACAATCTGAAAAATGTTTCATGCTTGAGTAGGTGATCCTATATAAATCAAATAAATTCTCATGTGTATATCAAAATTATGTTTGAAAATTTATGATTTTCATAGGATTTTCTTTGCTCAATTTAAAATTTTATTAAAATATATTTTATAAATTATTAAAAATATGGGTTATTAATGAGATAATTTTGCATTGCTTCAGCTAAAATGAAGAACATCTACGACTTCTTGTGAAAATTAAATTTTGTTCCCATTGAATTGATGTTTTGATTTCACCTTTTATTATATAAATTGATGAGACATAACCCCTTTCGATTCCATTTGGTATAACTTTAATTTCAAATATAATTTTTTAAAATAAAACTTGTACTAGTTGAGCTTTTAGAAATAGATTTTTTAACTAAAAATTTTAATTGTTTGGTTGCTATTAAAGGTTATAAAGTCATGTTAGGGAAATAATGAAATACTTTGGTTAAATAAAGTAAGGGTTTGTAAATAATTTAATCTTTAAAAAAATCTTATAATATCTACTCCCAAAAACTCAAATTTTAAGTTTTTATTAGTACGAGAAAAATAAGAGAAAAATATATTTCTTAATCTTCAAAAACTCTACTCAAAAATCAAAATACAACTAGACAACATTAAAAAAAAAAAAAATTAAGAGTTTTTTAGGTTAAAAATCTCTTTTGACCAGTAGAGAAGACATACCAAACAACACATATTGAAATAGTAACTTATGGGTTCATAAATGTTAAACATCATATTGGAATAGTAACATATGGATTCATAAATGTTAATAAAATTATCAGTAAATTTTTTTTTATTAAATTAATAAAATAATAAACAGATAATATAATTTTATCAAATTAATTCATAATTAAAAATATAAATAATCTAATCATTTCACTATTTTTCATATAAACTTGAAAAATTGAAAATTATTCGAGTAATCGTGAGCACAGAGCATTTCCGACTTATATCACTTTAATCAATGGGGTAGCAAGTAGTCCTCACGGGGGCGTGACTTGGTGGTGTAGGGTTCAGGATCTCATTTTAAGGTTCTGAGTTCAAATTCAGAGAGTGCGTTTCTTGTAAGAGTTTGAGACAACAGAAGATTTTACCTGCTCCGCTTAAGCCCGAAAGAGTGGTTTGACAATAAGATTTCCAGCGATTCAAAAAAATACGTGGTAAGCAAGTAATTTTGGTACAAAGAAGAAACAAAATGCATATTACAAAGAGGAAAACAGAGATGACTTTATATTTTAAAAAAAAATTAATTAGAACAAGGCAAAAATTATTTTGGCCTCTAATTCATTAAGAAGTGATCAAAACAACGAAGAGAAAAGGAAAAGAGACGGTGATGTTTATAAATCACAAAATGACCAATATTTATTAAAAATATATAATTTCAACATAAAAAATTAGTTTCTTCTATTTTCATTAAAAAAAAAAAACACATTATACTTTTAGTACATGTTTCATATGTAGCATGAAGAAAGTTGTTGGTGCTAATTTAATTTTAACTTTCTAAATTTGTATACCATTGAGTACATCGTGACAAGACGTCAAAGATTTGAAACTTTAAAATAACCTCTCTAATTTTTTTTTTTTTGTTGAAATTATTGAAAATTCCACCGCTAAATCATCAATTACAGACTTAGACGGAATAAATAAAACTCACAATTGTCTCAAATTCTTATAAAAAACGCACTCCCTAGATTCGAACCCAGAACCTCAAGGTGAATCTCTTAGAGAAAAAACCGATACAGGTTTCTCTTTACAAGTCTATTCTCTCTATGCATGGCAATGGGCCGAATCGGACCCAGGCTTTGATAAGTCCGATATCAGCTCGGGAAAAATCTGACCTGAGCTCGAGCCCAGATTTTGAGTTGAGCCTGGCTCGAGCCTCTAATTCTAAAGACCGGTCCGGTTTTTAGATTCCGGGCCGGATTCGGGTTTTTTTGCCCGGCATAATTTTCTCCTTTTTATTTGTCAAGTAAAAAGACAAAAAAAGACCCCATTCCCATTATCCGTCCATCCAAAATTGTGCAGTAACACTCATATACAAACTAACTCCTCAACAGCTTATTTTGAATCCATGGTGCAATTGAATGACCCCAAAAAAAAAAAAAAAATCCAAGAAATGAAGGTAATAAATTTATATTTCTCGTAGGGTAATGCAAAGAGGTTAGTAATCTCGTCTCCTGCTGCTGCTGAGATCGCTGACAAATTCTTCATCATCGTTTTCCAATTGTTCTAATAATTCATTATACTTGGGATTATAAGCTGCAGCTAAACGCAGATACTTTTCGGCTTCAGCCTTGCGACCAACATTACATAATGCACTGGAAAACCAGAAAGCAAGTTCCAAATTATTTAGTTCCTAGCAATTCATCGTTAGATTAATTATCTTTCTATTAAAAAGGTGGTGTTAACGACATACCTTGAAAGCACTATCAATCCATCAAAATAATGTGCTTTGGACTTTGATTCCTCGGGCTCTTTCAAGTTTCCAATTCTTTCCAGGTATACAATGCCTTCGGCCCATTTACCCTGTGACAAAAGAAAGAAGGTAGAAATGAACAACATGAAATGCCCTCTTTCGAACAACCAATTTGACTCGGGCCTGCTGAACCAACTCTCAAAATTTATGGGCAGCCCTTCACTTGGTCCTAAGATTGATTTCTGATCACAATATTTCTATAGGATTAAAGTGGTGAATAGAATCCAAAAGCATTTCCGAATTATTACCTGTCGTATACAGGCAACGCCTGCCCACTGAGAAGCAACAATTAGAAGATCGATAGCCTCGGGTTCTGTTGGATGACCAGCAAGAAAGAGCTGATGAGATGTCAAAGAACAACTTATAGTTAATGATACAGCGAAAATAATGATACAAGCAAGACAAATTACTTGGAAGATTAGCATAAATCAAAAGCTAGAAACAAAGACATCTTAGAATTTGAAAAGATAATTCCAAAACAAGTACAGCGAAAATGCAGGTTTAATTTAAACACATTGCTCTTATTCAAAATTCTGTACATCAAGTAGATCATGATAAGCAGGTTTCACACCTACATAGACCCCTACTTTATAAATACTAAGCATGACAACATGAATAACTGGAAGTAACTGCATCAAACTTCAAATCAAACCTTCGAGATAGCACATTCTAAATATTCAACAGCTTCTTCTAGAAGTCCTTTCTGCAAATGAGTCTGCCCCATAAGAATCAAAGCATTTATGTTATCAGGATCTTTGTCGAGAGCGAGTCTGTAATCGAATGTCAATTATTTAGTAAACCAACTATACCTCAAGACCGAGTTTGCCCATACTTTAATATAAAAACAAAACCACAGAATGAGGAATGGAGGAAAAGAGATAGCAAGAAGTGCAAATTACTGTAACAAAGGAATTGGTCTTTCTTTCTCCCCCTTTGACAAGAATTTGACGGAAAGCTGTCCAGATTCCGAAAACAATGACATGAGACAAACTGGTAACACAACCTTTCCATTCAAATAACATATAGGATTCCTAGTTATAGCCACTTACAGCAATCAGTTCTTTAGGGGTTAGGTCCTTAACAGAAATTGTCTGTTGCTTTGCAAGTGATTCCAAATTTGTTTCGGGAGTATCAATTTCTTCAGGTTTTGCAGCTGCTGCTGGAACAACCTTGTCCGGTAGCCCCAACATTGAGCGGGTAGCAGGATGTTTGAGGAATAATTGCTGCAAAGGCGATTGCAATTTGTGAGACAATGAAAAACTTATTTTAGATGAATTGTTTACATGTTAAAATCACCCAGCTTCTCAAAACTGAAACCTTGTGAGTTAGAGATTGAAGTATTGATGGAGAAAGGAAGTCTTGGTGCACATATATGAATAACGAAAAACTAGCTATTTATTATGTGTTAAATTCAACTATCTATTTTGTGGTTGTATTGTCAAGGATGTTTTGACAGACAGTACAAGTAAATAATATCCTTAGTATTGAGAAAAATCCTAAATGTGCACCAGGAGATTCTTTGCTTATTCTGTCACAAACATCCTAGACAATACAACCATATAATAAAAGTTGAATTTAACATATGAAAATAAATTATTTTCAGAAAAACAAATTGCAATAATTACCTGGATGACACTGAATGAGCTATTGGTAACCCAATAAACCAGACTTCCCTGCAAATCAAAGCAGAAAATTGGTGATTATGCCCCAGGCACTGGGTCAAACTTTGGTGTCAAATAATTAGATTTCAGCTGGAAAAAATAAAGTGAAGCAACAAGAAAATAAGTTAAAATGAACTTAACAGTAGTAAATTTACAATGTAATTAAACCTATGGTAACAAAACAGCATCAATACTCCTAAAAGAGATTGCACCAATCGGTCATAGTCACCATCAGTGTCTATGTATCAAATTTGCCTACTTACCTACACAATTTACTTTGAACTGGTTCTTCAAAATTGTGTTTGAAAATATCAATTAAGTTTTTCTCTGCTCCAAATTTTAAGTATGAAATAAAATTGCTCCATTAGTTTACTGGGCAACTTGAAGTCGTGCGGGCCTTCCATACTGTAACACCCCAAATAAATTTAAGGATTAAATTTTTAAGTTTGTGGAAGTTGGAATTAAAGATGCGGTTAAGATCAAGTTTAGGCTGGCAAACGAATTTTGCCATATTAATATTTATTTACATATATATTTACGCACACACAGATTATAAAAAAAAAAAAAAAGATATACTTGAGATAAGAAAGAAGGAAAGAGACAGAAAGAAAAGATAAGAAAAGAAGAGTCATTGCAGGCGAGAGAGAGAGAGAGAGAAAAGAAGAAAAAAAGAGGAAATTTAGTTTTAGTCCCGATCCGACCAATCCGTAGCTCAAACTCGACCGAGTCCTTAAGGAAAAGTGTAGATCTCGTCGAGAGGATCATTTTGGTGGTGGTTTCATCTTGGGAAACTTCCAATTTTCGAAGAAATCTCGGTAAGAAACTTTTTATGGTTTTTCTCGATTTCCCGTTGATCCGAAACTCCGATCGACAAACCGTCAGCACCATTAGATCCGGGAGAGAGAGGGGAACACTCGGCCGTCGGAAAATTTCAGATCGGACCGGCGCGTGAAGCTCACGCTCTCCCTTTTGTGGCGGCGCGTGAGGCCCACGCGCGGCCTGGCCATTCGGCGCGTGTCCACCACGCGCCAGGCAGTATCTTCGCGCCGACTTCCCGAGTCTCCTCCGCGAATTTCAGACCATTCCGAGTAGTAATGGACCTCCGAATCTTAAATTTCGTTAAGTTTACGAGAACGACCAAACCACGTTTCTCGCATATTCTTTCATCTATTCTAGTTAGGATTATGTTCCTTATAGTAAATTCTTTTGTCTGTTAGGTGATCGTGATACAGTAAGCAGGGACGGTCCTGCTGCCTAGTTCCTTTCTCAGTAGTCAGCTCATCAGGTGCGTGGATAAACCTGTAACATTGATGTTTTCAAAAGTATATAGTATGTATGTTTTCTTAAATGAATTTTAAGGTAATGCATTAAATGAGTTTGTTTTCAGGAAGTTCATATATTTTGCTATAAGGTATGGATCGAATATTGATTATGTTGAAATCATGTGTTTGTGATATATGAGAAACTTGCATGATTTGAGATATATGAGCATGTATTTTGGAAATGATTTTTATGTTAGGATGCACCCCGTGTACTTATATGTGCCAGATTATTGCCATGAGATAAGGTCTCATGTTGCCAGTTATTGCCGTGAGATAAGGTCTCACGTTGCCAGTTTGCTCCGGATGCCAGTTTTGCCGTGGGGAAGCCCCATGTTGCCAGCTTTGCCGTATTTGTCATGAGGTTGTGCATATAGATGAATAAACAGATTTATCTTTACAGAGTATTTTTGAGCAGTATGAGCTTTATGAGAAATGAGATTTATGATTTGAGTTTTATGAGAAATGAGATTTATGATTTGAGTTTTATGAGAAATGAGTTTATGAGAAATGAGATTTATGATTTCAAGTAAATGTTTGAGATATTGATTTACAGCTTATGTGATATATATATATTATGAAAGACTTGTTCGATCCACCTTGTTACTTGATTATCCACGGCACTGAGCTGTGATCCATTGCACTAAGCGTGAGCTTACCCCCCATTCCTTAACATTTCAGGTTCAGCAGTTAGTAGATCGTTCTTTCATCTGCTGTTTCGTCATCATTCCTGCCAGTAGAGAAAAGGTTGTGCCAACAGTAGAGTGTCTTGTTATGTTTTGAGACTGTATTTCTAGATATGTATTTCTTGGAAGAATTTGTTATGTGATTATAGGCATTGAGCCTTTAGTTGATACTGAGGTTATTGTGTTTCCTTTATGGATATTATGTTGAGTTGGATCATGGAGATCCTAGTTTTATGATGAGAATTTATTTTTCAGTTTAGATTTTTCCTTGTATTTGGAGGATTAGTCCATATTACAGGGGAAACTCTGCCAGTTTCTAGTCTCCGTCTCACCCCTACTCTACCTAAGGGGACGGGTGTGACAATTAATGGTATCAGAGCCCAGGGTTCATAGATTCTGTAGACACTTCATTTTCTTGATTAGTTATTCTATGTCTTCTAGCGGTTGACATCTTTCATGTGTTTTCAGATGCCTCCGCGTCTCAGAGTTCGAGGTGCAGGTCGAGTCCATACTCGTAGGTTAGCAGATGTTGGCCAACCTTCTAGGGCACCTCCAATTGATGAGGAGGTTAATTCTTTTGATGGGGAACCTTTTGAAGGGAACCCTAATCCTGTTGTAGAAGATTCCATAGCTTCGGTTTTCGGGGATAGTACCCCAGTTCATCATCCTCCTAGCAGTAATGTTCCTCCAGCCCCTGCAGCACCTCAGGGAGATATTCCAGCACCTCCTCCACCTCCTCCAGTAAATCAGGGTTATCCTATACCTCCTCCAGGTTACTACCCTCCACCTTATTATGCTCCTCCACCAGCAGATGTTCCTCCTGGTGCTTACCCTTATCCGTATTACTACCCTCCAGCATGGGGTCATGGTCCAGCACAGGTAGCTCCTATAGTAAATGAAGACAATATTGCTAAAGGAATGAAAGAAAGAGGAGCTGTTGAGTTTGATGGGAAGAAGGATCCCATTGTAGCTGGAAATTTCTTGGACAGGATTGAGAAGGCTTTTGAGTTGATGAGATTAACTGATGAACAGAAGTGCCACCATGTGTATCAACTTTTGACTGAGCAAGCTGATAAATGGTGGAAGAGTGTAAGAGGTAAATTCTCAGAGACTAATGTGTTAACTTGGGAGAAGTTCAAGAGGGAGTTCATGAGTAATTATATGAATTCTGCTTTTATGGATGAAAAGAGAAGGGAATTTTATAGGTTGACTCAGGGTAGCCGCACAGTTGATCAGTATGACACCGCATTCCATGAGTTAGTGCAGTTTGTTTCACATTTGAGAGATCATGAACAGGGCAAGATGGATCATTTTCTTAACGGTCTAAATGCAGAATTGAGATCCAGGATCAGATTATTTCCTATGAACAGTTTGACAGAGATGGCAGATTTTGCTAGAAAAGCAGAGTTTGCAGAAAAAGAATGGCAAATTGGGCTAGATTTTCAGTTAAGGAAGAGAAACAGGGAGCATAGATCTTTTGGAGAAGGAAATCAGAGTAAGAAATGGGGTGACTCAAGACCCAGTGGTAGTTATCAGATGAGTTCTGGACAGCCGCAGAAACAAAGTCGACCTACAGTTAGTCAGAGTTCAGTGAGAGCTCCACCTAGTGGGATTCCTAGTGGTCAGCAAGGCCAAACTCAAGAAAGAAGATTTCCACCATGTACTATTTGTGGGAAGAATCATCCTGGAGAGTGCAGATTGGGTACCAGAGGTTGCTATTTGTGCGGAGAAGTGGGCCACCTGAAGAGAGATTGTCCTAATGTTAGCAATAGACAGACTCAGAGAACAGTTGTTCCTCCAGCTCAGAATTTCAGAGGCAATTTTAGTCAGAGTGGGGTTCGTGGTCAGACTTCGGGAGCTCACACAGGTTCAGGTGCTCAGAGTAGAGTTGCTCCAAGTGGTCAGACTAGCAGACCTAGAGCCCAAGGCAGAGTGTTCGCTATGACGCAGCAGGAAGCTTTAGCAGCACCAGAGGTTATCACAGGTATGGTGTCTATCTTTGGTCGGAATGCCCGGATACTTATTGATCCCGGTGCTACACATTCCTTTGTTTCAAAATCTTTTGCATTGCATGCCGATAGAGAAGGAATTGAGTTAGATTGTGAGTTAGTTGTTGCTACCCCTGTCGGATATTCCTTTATTGCTAAGCAAGTTTACAGAGGATGTGTAATCCGTGTTGGTGAGCATGATTTGTTAGCAGATTTGATTTGTGTGGAGATACATGATTTTGATGTCATTTTGGGTATGGATTGGTTATCTTTTCATCGAGCAACAGTAAATTGTCATGAGAAAGTTGTGGATTTTGAGGGTCTGGATGGACAAAGATTTTCCTTTAGAGGGGAGAGAAGATTTGTTCCCTCCTATGTGATATCTGCAGTTAGAGCCAGTAAGTTGTTGCGGAAAGGTTGTGATGCATATTTAGCTCACATAATAGATACCAGAATATGTACATCAGAATTACATGAGATTTCGGTTGTGAGGGAATTTACAGATGTATTTCCAGATGAACTACCTGGTTTACCACCGGATAGAGAAGTTGATTTCAGCATCGATGTAATTCCTGGTACAGCCCCTATATCCCTTGCTCCTTATAGGATGGCTCCTGTAGAGTTGAAGGAGTTGAAGATACAATTGCAAGAACTGCTAGATAAAGGCTTTATAAAGCCTAGTTTTTCACCATGGGGTGCACCAGTGTTATTTGTGAAGAAGAAAGATGGTTCCATGAGATTGTGTATCGATTATCGGAAATTGAATAAGGTTACCATTCGCAATAAATATCCTTTGCCTCGGATTGATGATCTTTTCGATCAATTACGGGGAGCCAAGGTATTCTCTAAAATAGACTTGAGATCAGGGTACCATCAGCTAAAGGTGAAGGGAGCAGATATACTTAAGACGGCTTTTAGAACTCGATATGGACATTATGAGTTTTTAGTAATGCCATTCGGGTTAACTAATGCACCAGCTGCTTTTATGGACTTGATGAATCGGGTATTCAAACATTATTTGGATAAGTTTGTCATTGTGTTTATTGACGATATCTTAGTGTATTCTAGTAGCAAAGATGAGCATGAAGAACATCTAAGAATCGTTTTACAGACTCTGAGGGAGGAGTTGTATGCCAAGTTTAGCAAGTGTGAGTTTTGGCTTGACAGAATTGCATTCTTAGGCCATGTCATTTCTTCAGATGGCATTTTAGTAGATCCCAAAAAGATAGAAGCAGTGGTTAATTGGGAATCGCCTACCAATGCGACTGAGATACGGAGTTTCTTGGGTTTAGCAGGCTACTACCGACGTTTTGTTCAGGGATTTTCTATCATTGCAGCACCATTGACGAAACTTTTGAAGAAAAATGCAAAATTTGTGTGGACTGAGGAATGTCAGCAAAGCTTTGATAAACTTAAGAAATGTTTGACAACTGCTCCAGTGCTTACTCTTCCATCAAACATTGGTGAATTTGTGGTGTATAGCGATGCCTCGAGGAAAGGTTTGGGTTGTGTGTTGATGCAGCATGGGAAGGTGATATCTTATGCTTCTCGACAGCTTAGACCTCATGAATTGAATTATCCTACTCATGATTTGGAGTTAGCTGCAGTAGTGTTCGCACTGAAGATTTGGAGACATTATTTGTATGGAGAGAAATGTGAAATCTTCACGGATCATAAGAGTCTCAAGTATTTACTCACGCAGAAGGAGTTAAATATGAGACAGAGACGCTGGATCGAGTTATTGAAAGATTATGATTGTACTATTGACTATCATCCGGGGAAGGCTAATGTAGTAGCAGATGCTCTTAGTAGAAAGTCATCGAGTATTCTAGCTCATATGGAAGTTCTACAGTTGCCATTGCTAGTGGAACTCAGATCTTTGAGAGTTGACTTATCAGTTGGTGATTCAGGATCTCTATTAGCAACTCTTAAAGTCAGGCCTATTTTAGTAGAGAGAGTCAGGGAAGCTCAGACTCAGGATGCTAGTTTTATGAAGATTATTGATGAAGTAAAAAGGAAAGAACGTTCAGATTTCTTGCTTAATGATGACAACACATTGATGTATGAAGATAGATTATGTGTACCTGAAGTTGAGAGCTTGAAGAGAGAGATCATGGAAGAAGCCCATTGTTCTGCTTATTCTATGCATCCAGGCAGCACTAAGATGTATAGAACTCTCAAGGAGAATTATTGGTGGAAAGGCATGAAGAAAGAGATAGCCGAGTTTGTATCAAAGTGTTTATCATGTCAACAGATTAAAGCAGAACACCAGCATCCAGCAGGTACTTTGCAATCACTTCCTATTCCTGAGTGGAAGTGGGAACACATCACTATGGACTTCGTGTCAGGACTGCCTCGTACGAAGAAAGGACATGATTCAGTATGGGTGATTGTTGACAGATTGACTAAATCAGCTCATTTTCTACCTGTCAGAGTAGATTATTCTTTGAATAAGTTAGCAGAGCTCTATGTTGATGAGATAGTGAGACTTCATGGAACTCCAGTGTCAATCGTATCAGACAGAGATCCAAGATTTACCTCCAGATTTTGGCCAAGTCTACAAGAGGCTTTGGGTACTAAAGTAAAGTTTAGTACTTCTTTTCATCCTCAGACAGATGGGCAGTCAGAGAGAACCATACAGACTTTAGAAGATATGTTGAGAGCTTGTGTTATGGAATTTAAAGGTAGTTGGGATCAACATCTATCTTTGATGGAGTTTGCTTACAATAATAGTTACCATGCTAGTTTGGGCATGGCACCTTATGAGGCATTATATGGAAGGAAATGTAGAACTCCTTTATGTTGGGATGAATTACTGTTGGTAAGATAGAAGTGATCAGATCAAAGTTGAAGACAGCTCAAGATAGACAGAAGAGTTACGCAGATCTAAAAATGAAGGACATCGAGTATCAGGTGGGAGACAAGGTATTTTTGAAGATTTCTCCTTGGAAGAGTGTCATGAGATTTGGCAAGAAAGGGAAGTTGAGTCCTCGGTTTATTGGGCCGTATGAGATCGTGGAGCGAATTGGACCGGTTGCCTACAGATTAGCATTGCCACAGGAATTGTCAAAGATTCACAATGTTTTCCATGTAATATGGACTAATCCTCCAAATACAAGGAAAAATCTAAACTGAAAAATAAATTTTCATCATAAAACTAGGATCTCCATGATCCAACTCAACATAATATCCATAAAGGAAACACAATAACCTCAGTATCAACTAAAGGCTCAATGCCTATAATCACATAACAAATTCTCCCAAGAAATACATATCTAGAAATACAGTCTCAAAACATAATAAAGACACTCTACTGTTGGCACAACCTTTTCTCTACTGGCTGGAATGATGACGAAACAGCAGATGAAAGAACGATCTACTAATCTGCTAAACCTGAAATGTTAAGGAATGGGGGGTAAGCTCACGCTTAGTGCAATGGATCACAGCTCAGTGCCGTGGATAATCAAGTAACAAAGTGGATCGAACAAGTCTTTCATAATATAAATAAATACATAAGCTGTAAATCGATATCTCAAACATTTACTTGAAATCGTATCTCATTTCTCATAAAACTCAAATCATAAATCTTATTTCTCATAAAGTTCATACTGCTCAAAAATACTTTGTAATGATAAATCTGTTTATTCATCTATATGCACAACCTCATGTCAAATACGGCAAAGCTGGCAACATGGGGCTTCCCCACGGCAAAACTGGCATCCGGAGCAAACTGGCAACGTGAGACCTTATCTCACGGCAATAACTGGCAACATGAGACCTTATCTCATGGCAATAATCTGGCACATATAAGTACACGGGGTGCATCCTAACATAAAAAATCATTTCCAAAATCCATGCTCATATATCTCAAATCATGCAAGTTTCTCATATATCACAAATCATGCTTTCAACATAATCAATATTCGATCCATACCTTATAGCAAAATATATAAACTTCTGAAAACAAACTCATTTAATGCATTACCTTAAAATTCATTTAAGAAAACATACATACTATATACTTTTGAAAACATCAATGTTACAGGTTTATCCACGCACCTGATGAGCTGACTACTGAGAAAGGAACTAGGCAGCAGGACCGTCCCTGCTTACTGTATCACGATCACCTAACAGACAAAAGAATTTACTATAAGGAACATAATCCTAACTAGAATAGATGAAAGAATATGCGAGAAACGTGGTTTGGTCGTTCTCGTAAACTTAACGAAATTTAAGATTCGGAGGTCCATTACTACTCGGAATGGTCTGAAATTCGCGGAGGAGACTCGGGAAGTCGGCGCGAAGATAATGCCTGGCGCGTGGTGGACACGTGCCGAATGGCCAGGCCGCGCGTGGGCCTCACGCGCCGCCACAAAAGGGAGAGCGTGAGCTTCACGCGCCGGTCCGATCGGAAATTTTCCGACGGCCGAGTGTTCCCCTCTCTCTCTCGGATCTAATGGCGCTGACGGTTTGTCGATCGGAGTTCCGGATCAACGGGAAAATCGAGAAAAACCATAAAAAAGTTTCTTACCGAGATTTCTTCGAAAATTGGAAGTTTCCCAAGATGAAACCACCACCAAAATGATCCTCTCGACGAGATCTACACTTTTCCTTAAGGGCTCGGTCGGATTTGAGCTACGGATTGGTCGGATCGGAACGAAAACTAAAATTTCTCTCTTTTTTTCTTCTTTTCTCTCTCTCTCTCTCGCCTGCTACTGACTCTTCTTTTCTTATCTTTTCTTTCTGTCTCTTTCCTTCTTTCTTATCTCAAGTATATCTTTTTTTTTTTTTTTTTTTTATAATCTGTGTGTGCGTAAATATATATGTAAATAAATACTAATATGGCAAAATTCGTTTGCCACCCTAAACTTGATCTTAACCGCATCTTTAATTCCAACTTCCACAAACTTAAAAATTTAATCCTTAAATTTATTTGGGGTGTTACAACTCTCTCCCCCTAAAAAGAATTTCGTCCTCGAAATTCACATACCAGATGGTGGAAACAAATGGGGATATTTATTCTTCACGTCTTCCTCACGTGACCATGTTGGTTCTGCCTTCGAGTGTTTACCCCATAGGGCTTCTTACCAAAAGAATCGTCTTGCTTCTCAATTGTCTTTAACTCTCAAGTAAGAATTTCCACTGGTTCTTCAACATAAGTCAAATCTTTTCTCAACTTAATCTAAAAGTAGTAGTCGCATTCTTTCCAATCACTGCTTTTTTTTTAAACCTGAACCCCAACTTACAAACCAACTATCTCATCACATAAAGAAAAGGAATTTTGCCATATTAGTATTTATTTACATATATATTTACGCACACACAGATTATAAAAAAAAAAAAAAAAAGATATACTTGAGATAAGAAAGAAGGAAAGAGACAGAAAGAAAAGATAAGAAAAGAAGAGTCAGTAGCAGGCGAGAGAGAGAGAGAGAAAAGAAGAAAAAAAGAGGAAATTTAGTTTTAGTCCCGATCCGACCAATCCGTAGCTCAAACTCGACCGAGTCCTTAAGGAAAAGTGTAGATCTCGTCGAGAGGATCATTTTGGTGGTGGTTTCATCTTGGGAAACTTCCAATTTTCGAAGAAATCTCGGTAAGAAACTTTTTATGGTTTTTCTCGATTTCCCGTTGATCCGAAACTCCGATCGACAAACCGTCAGCGCCATTAGATCCGGGAGAGAGAGGGGAACACTCGGCCGTCGGAAAATTTCAGATCGGACCGGCGCGTGAAGCTCACGCTCTCCCTTTTGTGGCGGCGCGTGAGGCCCACGCGCGGCCTGGCCATTCGGCGCGTGTCCACCACGCGCCAGGCAGTATCTTCGCGCCGACTTCCCGAGTCTCCTCCGCGAATTTCAGACCATTCCGAGTAGTAATGGACCTCCGAATCTTAAATTTCGTTAAGTTTACGAGAACGACCAAACCACGTTTCTCGCATATTCTTTCATCTATTCTAGTTAGGATTATGTTCCTTATAGTAAATTCTTTTTGTCTGTTAGGTGATCGTGATACAGTAAGCAGGGACGGTCCTGCTGCCTAGTTCCTTTCTCAGTAGTCAGCTCATCAGGTGCGTGGATAAACCTGTAACATTGATGTTTTCAAAAGTATATAGTATGTATGTTTTCTTAAATGAATTTTAAGGTAATGCATTAAATGAGTTTGTTTTCAGGAAGTTCATATATTTTGCTATAAGGTATGGATCGAATATTGATTATGTTGAAATCATGTGTTTGTGATATATGAGAAACTTGCATGATTTGAGATATATGAGCATGTATTTTGGAAATGATTTTTATGTTAGGATGCACCCCGTGTACTTATATGTGCCAGATTATTGCCATGAGATAAGGTCTCATGTTGCCAGTTATTGCCGTGAGATAAGGTCTCACGTTGCCAGTTTGCTCCGGATGCCAGTTTTGCCGTGGGGAAGCCCCATGTTGCCAGCTTTGCCGTATTTGTCATGAGGTTGTGCATATAGATGAATAAACAGATTTATCTTTACAGAGTATTTTTGAGCAGTATGAGCTTTATGAGAAATGAGATTTATGATTTGAGTTTTATGAGAAATGAGTTTATGAGAAATGAGATTTATGATTTGAGTTTTATGAGAAATGAGTTTATGAGAAATGAGATTTATGATTTCAAGTAAATGTTTGAGATATTGATTTACAGCTTATGTGATATATATATATTATGAAAGACTTGTTCGATCCACCTTGTTACTTGATTATCCACGGCACTGAGCTGTGATCCATTGCACTAAGCGTGAGCTTACCCCCCATTCCTTAACATTTCAGGTTCAGCAGTTTAGTAGATCGTTCTTTCATCTGCTGTTTCGTCATCATTCCTGCCAGTAGAGAAAAGGTTGTGCCAACAGTAGAGTGTCTTGTTATGTTTTGAGACTGTATTTCTAGATATGTATTTCTTGGAAGAATTTGTTATGTGATTATAGGCATTGAGCCTTTAGTTGATACTGAGGTTATTGTGTTTCCTTTATGGATATTATGTTGAGTTGGATCATGGAGATCCTAGTTTTATGATGAGAATTTATTTTTCAGTTTAGATTTTTCCTTGTATTTGGAGGATTAGTCCATATTACAGGGGAAACTCTGCCAGTTTCTAGTCTCCGTCTCACCCCTACTCTACCTAAGGGGACGGGTGTGACACATACTGCATAGGTTTCTTAGTTCAACTTCTTAGGATAATGAAAATCTGAAGAGACGTGAAACTACTAAATGTAATTTTACTTGCAATCTAATGCGATTGTATAACTGTTGTACCAGAAAAGAATGGATTTACACGGTCCTTGTTGCACTGTTATTGTGGTTTTAGAAGACCAGCAACTTACACAGCTTTCAATAGTTACGCTTGATGGTAACAAAGTGAAAATTGTAGTTCAGGATAAGGTAGTTGCATTTCCAGTGCTTACAGAAATAGTGTCCAGGAAATATAGTCTCTTACTAGTAAAACTCACAAACGAAGCAAGCTGCATGATTTTGTTGTGCAATTTTGGCTGGGACTTATTACACAGATGAATTTTTTTCATAGCTGAAGCTTTTGAAACTCATAGTTACTCAACATACGACTTACAAATACAAGAAAGAAATTTCAATGATCTCAATTCACTGTACAGGAAAAGTTCTAAAACTGTAAGCACAAAGAAATGTAATCTGATTCAGTACCATATGGCACAACATAAAAACACAATTCCGATGAAAGAAGAAGTTACCTGAGGAATATAATAGCCGAAAAAAAATATGGGCAGCGTCATTAGATTTAAATATGACTTGTAATACTGCAATAAGACAATAATTTTTGTAACTCACATTAAGCATAATGCCATAAAAAAGTTCTGTCAGATATTTATTGAACTTAAAACATGGTCAACCAAATTAAACTGTAATAATAATAATATGGCAGTAATGGAAAGCTTGAGCATGAATACCCTCAACTTACTTTAGCCAATAAGCTGAGCAGACCATCTCCTTTTCCAAGCGAAGATGACCCAAAAGAAAGCTGAAAAGCATAGTAATAAGAATCAGCATACTTCCTAATATTATGACCAGCATTACTTTGTTAAAATATGCAATTTAATTCACGATGTCCAAAGAAATCTTCAAAGACATGGAGAAGATATAGATGCTAGGCACATCAAAACACAGCAAAACAACCATGTTTAGTTAATGAAATACACTATTCACAAAATACACAATATTGCAGCGTCGTTCTTGTAAGGCTGTGACTTGTCAAAGGTTGACTAATATATTTATATCCAAAGTAACCAACACATTGAACAAGTAAACCTATTCTTAGCCACAAGCAGTAAAGTATTCAGGTGACAATTTGTTTTATTCATCGCATTGATATGGTAGCCAGAAAATCAAGTATGGAACAATAATAATGCCAATTTTATTTTAAATACAATAAAGGCTTAAGATAATTCGTAAATAGGCAGAACAAGAAAGGTCCAAGAGATATATCTAATGTTTCAAGAAACACGAAGCAGAGTTTATTAAAAAAAGAACATATCTAATGTTTCCAGATAATCGAGAGTTTATTATCTAATGTTTGGCATTGTTTTTCAGGTGAATTTAGAAGCTTTCTTAATCTAGCTCCAAAAAATTGTTTAAAAAACATAAATATGTAAGAATCAGGTTATCCAATAATCAAATAAATTAATAAAATGAACCCCAGATCCACAAAGCTAAAACCTTCCCACTGTGCAGAAACCAAAAAACTATACAAATGTATACTTGTATAAAATCCACAAAAACATGAGGAAGAAATGAGATATCCCAAACAATAAAAATTATCCCAAGACATATGTCAATCAAGCTGGGAAAAAAAAGGAACGACAAAGCTTGAAATCCTTAGAAAGGAGGAGAATAATTGCTGCATTTAAAAAAATAATAATAATAACGATGGTATATGCAAGTCAAATACCTGAACATTAGTGTAGTGCAAACCAGCTATCAATATTGGAAAAATGGAGCCTAAAACACCATGAGGATATTCGGTCAAATTTTGGAACCACAAAATCCCACCCTGTTATAAATTACATGAAACAATCATCAGACACTGTGCTACTTTAGTGAGATAAACATCACATTTGACAAATGTATATAATACATATAGGGTAATATAAACAAAACATAACTAGTTCCTCCATTGGCAAGAACATTGAAAATAGCTTACAGAGAGAGATCCTTGTAACCAAATTACAATCTGTAAGTTGTTTCCATTAATATAAAATGATAAGATAAGATTTAACAATGCCTAGAGAAACAAGATCTATAGATGTCATATGCTATGATGTTAAAGGCGCAATGCTTGGGTGGGTTTTTCAAACAGTCGATTGCAGCACTTGGATGCCGCCTTAAGTATTGTAAGTTATGATTCTTTATTTATTAGATAAATTATGTATATTTGACTAGTCAACCCACCCGGTTGAACTACCAAAATGTCTTGCCCCTCCTACTGTCTTTGACAGCATAGGTCATATGTCATCTTCATCAAAATATCTACCTTCAATATGTAATACGTTGCAAGCAATGTTTAAAAATACGTGGCAGCGCCTCGAGGCGGTCGGCCATCGAGGCGGGAGGCGGACCTCCTCGAGGCGGCGAGGCGGGCGCCTCGATCCGAAAATCGAAAAAAAATATGAACAATAAAAATATCATAATATCAGCTTAATAAAAATATCAACAATCCAAAATACATTCATTTCTCCATCATTCATAGTATGTTTAAAAAACAATTGATAACTAATCCCTAAATAAGCTATCATTTGTGTCTAGCGGCACGAAACTTGGAAGGTGACAAAATCTTAATCAATGTAAATCTCCAATTATTTATTACGCATGATATTTTAATCCAAATTTCAGATATATTTTAATCCAAATTTCAGACACTATGAGTTTAATTCACTATGAGTTTATTAGTCGACATCTTACTAGAAATTTTAATTCAGTCTCACAGCGGCAGCAAGATAGGGTTCACAATGACATTCAATATATGCAAACAATCAACACTTGGACTTTAGACCTGTTTTTAATTTAGATCTGTTTTTAATTTAGAGAGAGACCAGCGAGAAAAAGAAATCAAAATTGAAAGAGAGAGACGCGCATATTGCTGGAAGAAGAAATGGAAATAAGAGAGACAGACCAGCAACCTTACCACTGGAGAGAGAGACCAGCGAACAAATTGAAATCAGCCGAGAGAGAGACCAGCGAGAGAGACGACTTTCGAAAAGGTTAGATCTGTTTTTAATTTTTTTTTATATCGTCTGTGAGAGAGACGACGTTTTGTTGCCTTCAAAACGTCGTCGTTTTGAAGGCAACAACAAAAAAATTAAAAAAAAAAATGGACGATCGCGTGAGGCGGCCAATCGGTAAATCCTGCCAGAGGTGGGCGCCGATGTCGGCGCCTCGAGGCGTATTTTTAAACAATGGTTGCAAGAAGCCTTGTCACAAGTAAGCCATGACTCGACAAATATATAGTTATTTCGAATTAAAACTCAAACAACAGCAGCATTAAGACACTTCAACTATGTTAATCTATGAGAAGATAATTATGATTATAGGAATGTTATCATAAATAAAGTTTTTGAGTTCCTTACACAATCAAACCCTGGATGACCATCCAGTGACATTCTCCGAATGCTGGTTACTCCTAAGAGAAAGCATGGGACCTGTAGGTGAATATTAACCTATGAGAAAATCATGGCAAGATAAATGAGTGTAGAGAGTATTCTAACCAACTATATACTAGTCCGTTTATTGATTCTCTTTATATTTTCGTAAGACATTATAATTATACTAAATGAAAACGACTTACAGAAAGGTGAACAAGCCGTCCATAAGACAGTTCAAAACGATTTTTTTTTTAAAAAAAAAAATGTAGCTGCATGGTACATAATAAGAATCCTAGATACAGCAAAAACAAACATACATTCTCCCTGAGAAAAAAAATATTAAAAGGCAAGTAAACAAAAATACATAAATAATTAAGAAACAAAAAGGTAAAAGACAAGTTTTGTTGACTTAAATCTCTTCCAAATGGTAATAACAATTTATGAAACTAAAAAAGACAGATATTGGATATATCCCCATACTATCCATTGGTTCTTTGTAATTAGGAAAACAACAAAGTTCCATAAGCACTTTACAGTTTACACCTTAATTCAGGCCAGCAATATTGGAAGAACATTAAAATGTTATTCTAGCAATGATAGTGGAGTAAGTGGAGGATGAAGCATCCCTCCCACATTCAACATAGTCTAATAATCAGTAAGCCGAATAAGAGTCCTTGGCAAACCAAAAACTTTTGCAAGTAACACACTTCAATCCAGTAGAATACTCGTAAACAGGATAGACCACTCAATCAAACCCAGATTTAATACATAAGTCTATCTGATTTAAATTACTATAATGGGTGTTTGGTCAATCAGAGTTGGGTATTAAGAGATTTGGACTTTACCAGCTTAGACGATATGGACTTTTCTTCTTCCTACATCTATGTAGATGAAAGAAAAAGTTAAGAAATACAAAGTATATAGAAGTATCACCTGGATGGAGAAGGATGCTAAGAACCATAGCAACGAGGGGCATCCGGCTGCCTTTTTTTCCCTCCGAAAAAGTGATATTTGATCAATAAAACTTCTTCCTGACAAAGGTGGTGGAAATGGAGGAGGCACTAGTATGAGGAACGAAAATCAGAGAAACAAAAATCAATTCCACGTTCAAAATCTGTACAACAGTAAAGGAGAAAAACAAAATTCTGCATGTTTCATGAAAAAATCAAGTCTGTAACTATTGCACACGAGGATCATGAAAGTCCATTATATTCATAATGAGTACAATAGCCTTACTGTGGTCAGCTGGTTAAACCCTTTGTACATTTTTTCCTGTTAAGCTTTTTTAAGCTGACTGTTCTTTTCTTTAATTAAAAAAAAATGGCATTCATACCAGATAACTTTCGCTACACAGCATATCAAGCTATAAGGGCCTATTATGCATAATAAATAACTAAATACTAAGCACCAGTGATCTGAAGCAAAACAGGATTTTCTAGTTCTATACTTTTTTTTTTGGAAACCTTGAAACCCCCGCCAAACCACCCGACCCGGGCATAAGCACAACACAGACTCGACAGCCATCAAGAAACTGTGGTACAAAAAAAAAGGAAAAGAAAAGACTCACATTTAGGCAATAACTCTGCGATCCTTTTTATCTTCTGAAGCTGCAAAACAATCACAGGAAGCAACGCAAATCGGAGAGCTACAGTTGAAGAAGCTATAATTATCCACCTGAAAATCATTACAAATCAATCATTAATTAAAAGTCTCTTTGGATTAGCACCATCAACAGCACCTTTTGATAGCCAAAATATTTTTTTTTCTGAAGAATTTTCCAAAAATGCTTTCAATTACTTCTGTTCAAAATCACTGTGAGTACACGAAATTCAAAATTGCAATTCAGTGACTGAACATGCGACGCAATTTCCACGTGGCAGTAAAAGAAAAAGAGAGAGAGAGAGAGAGCGTTACCAAGGGAAGCCGGTGAGATCATGATAAGTTTCAAGTAACGAAATCAGCGAGCGAACAGGAAGGCTCGACTCTTCACTGCCGATACTTTCAATCACTCTCTCGCTCAAATCAACAGTCTCCGACGGAATCAGTACTTCCGATTCGCCGCCGTCGCCGCCGTCTTCTGAACGTGAGTGATAGAAATGAACAGGCGGTCGGAAAAAGGAGGGACTTTGAGGTGTTTGCGTTTGTATTGGTACGGTTAACGGCGCGTTGAAGAAGTGATAGAGCGGCGCGCGTGAGAGAGAGTGAGAGCGGCTACAGCGACGGAGCTGTGAGAATAAGAGCTTCGCGGTTGCCATTCAGTCAAGTGTTTTAGGCTTTTTATTTTTTTTCTTATTTAAACGGCGGGATTGCGGGAATGGTCCGATTGAGAAGTTTCGCCTATCATCCGAAAAGTACATTTGAACCCCTGAATTTAATAAAATTGAGAAGAGTGCCCCTCTATATTATAAATATAGAAAAAGATATCCAACTATAGTATTGCTACGGATTTCCATAACGACTCTTTAGTCATGCAGTTTTGAAAATATAAATTTTAATCTTTATTGTCAAATAATTTTTTTAATTAATTGAAACAATTTTCGTCTAATTTTGAAAGTGTTTATTATCTTTGGACAACATTTGAGGTTCAAGTAATGTAACATTAATTAAACGAAAAGTAATTCAAAATTAATCGAAAATATTTAACGGTGTTACGGTAAGGATTAAAGTTTGTATTTTTCTAAAATTATAGAGATTAAAGAATTATTATAGAAATCTACAAAGTAATTGAGTGTGATTATCCTTAAAGAACGCTTAATTATATGCTTCGTGTGTCTCTACACATATTTGTTAATGTTTGATGGTATTAAAGATGAGCAAAAAACATTACATAGACTCTAAGCAATTAAAACCGTGATTAGTTGTTAATTATTAGTGGATTAATTTGATTTGATCGAATATCACCGATTTAATTTTTATCGATTAATTATCATTTTAAAATTGTATGATTTGAATAAATACTCATTTTTCTTCTTATTTTCTTCACTTTTATTTTAATTTTATAAAGTCTTTAGTAATCTCTATCAATTTTTTGATTGTTTAAATGAAAGAATTTTAATGATTTTCTGGAATATTGAGAAATAAGTTTTAAAAATTTATACTTTGAGTCATAAATATAAACTTTACTCAATTATAGACTTTAGGAAGAATTAGTTGTATTTATATAATAATATTACTCTTCCCGATTAATTTAGTCTAAACCTTACTCTTTCCGATTAATTTACGAATATTTTCGATTAATCGCAAATCGCTATTAGATAAATTTACTGCCAATTTCTGATCAAATTGCACAGCTATAGATTTTGGTAAGAATTTATTTTTATTTATATAAATTATAAAAATATATTTATATGATTTTATTTTATAAAACGGAAACCAAACCATGTTAAATAAATGTAGTGATGAACCATTTAAAGTAGTTCCGTTGGTTTCTTGCACTCTCCTGCTTGGGGGGACAGGGAAGGCCAAGGCAGGCCATTTAGAAGCGTTTTTGATTTACTCTTGAAAGGTTTGAGTAAGTTTTCTGGGTTTCCCAAATTTTATTTTATTTTTTCATTTATTTATTTACTTCTTAAATTTAATATATCAACACCAAGAATCGTAATTGCTATTGCCTTGCTTATGTTACAGATTAATTTACCATTTTTAGCAGTTAGAAATTCTTATTGACTTATTTCAAAGTTTCTGCAAATGTTGATTGCCATAGTATAGAAATTTAACTACTGAATTTAGAGCAAGGATGAATAGTATTAGATCGTAATTTCAGGTTCTTGGTGCTCTCATATTTTGTGAAATGCGGAGAAAGAGAAGATAGGCTTGGGTCTGTGATTTGCTTCCTTCTTTTTGCCGGGTGACGAAAAGCTTTTCCCCGATTTTTTATGCTAGATATCTAGGTTTCGCTGATTTTAATCTAGTTAATTTTGGAAATCATGATGAGGCATTGGGCCGATATAGAATTTCATTATTTTAGTCGAGAAAGAATTCAATAATGCGGGTACAGGCGTTTTGTCTAAATCTTTTGATATTAGTTTGGTTTTATCATGTGCACGGTGAAAAACGTTATAGTGATCATGTGCAAATGTGTAACAGAGAATGTTGATAATTTGTTTCTTCCTCGTCCTATGGTTTAAAATTGTTAGATAACCTTTTCAAGCTGCAAGGTTATCTTGGGTAATTCTGCAATCTTGTGTTCCCACAGGCTTAGAGAATTTTTGTGTAATTGAGGGTGGTAAAAAGGCATCTGTGTTGTGCAATTATGGTGTTTTGGCAATTTTTGAGGTGATTTAGGGTCAGTTTGGGAGTGCTACTTAACTAGTGGTTCTGAACTGTTATCAAAAGATTTCAAATGCTTTTAATCTTGAGAAAGTACTTTTAATATGATTGTAAGCACTACCAATTAGACTCTTAGTTGGAAAGGTATATTTTTTATGAAGCTAGGGAAGATGATGATGAATTTTCGTGGGACAAGGCTCATTTTCTTGCTTCCCTTCAGGTGTCGGTCGTTACTGAGTTCACGGATGTCCCAATTATTTTCTTTCAAGAGTTAACCACCTAGAATTGAGCCATGTCTTGTATCTTTCAATTCTTTTGATTAAATATTCTTGTATGTATACATTGTCAACAAAGTGTATCTTTCACATTGATGACACTTTTTGGTTTAAGAATGATGAGTATTATGCTGTATGTATAAACCACTTTACCTTTTCTTTTACAGAATTCCTTAAAACAATTTATATTTACATTTGATCGGCAGATTTTTCGTAACCTACCACCTCTCTCTTCTTTTCTTCTTTTTCTCTGTGACAATTATTGTGGATCTGAATTTATATTTGAAACACAAAGAGATATTAGTGGCCTTATTTTGGAGCTCAAAGATTTCATACTTGAAGATATTATTAGAATGATCTCAGGTGAAAATGCTGATACACCTTTGCCTAGTTCAATTGAAGCTGCCCTATTTCATGTATCTGACCATGGACAACAAAATTCTTTATGTGATTGGTTGCCTGCTTCTGAAACATGGCAGATGTGTCCAAATGCAATGAGAAAACAGGACCCTGTGAGCGGAATGTTGATATTTCACGCCCCTTAAAATTTTACAGAAGTTCTCAGCATTCAACTGTCAGCACAATGTCTGGAAGTGCTGCACCTACGTTTGTATATAGGCGACAGAAGTTACGAGGGAAATCTGTTCCCTTTTTTGCTGCACTGGACCCTGTGAACACAAAGAGAAGTGATGATTGTATTTCAGTTGTTAGCTTTGATGCTCTTTCAGTGGAAATGAAAGAAAAACATGCAGTTTCTCAAGCTGAGGACGAGACTGAAGCTGTTGGAACTCCTATAGTGCCTCCCAGTATAAGTCAAAGCAAGACACATCTTTTAAGGTCAGATTCAGTTCAGGAACAGCTTGTTTCTGACAAATTACCCAAAAGTATCAAGAAAAAAAGGGTAGAGATTGACAGTATAAATGACAGTTGCTCATCATCCAAGTCGAATCTGGAACTTGTCTCAGCTTCCAAGAAGACTGAAGTGGATGAAACTGGTGAATGCTCCTCCTCTAGTGCAGTTGTTTTAGAGATCATGGGCAAAGATTTATCAGCAAAGGATCTTTCCATCTCTATACTGAGAAATGAGGGGCTGCTAGAAAGATTTTGGCCTACCCAGATTCGTGCTTCTGCAACGGATGTGGATAGTAGGGTTGGTTGTAGTAGTAGTTGTTACCGATCATGCAAAATTTGTGTTCGTTCAGAAACCACATCAAAATTACTGCTATGTGATGATTGTGAAGAGGCATTTCATGTAACTTGCTATACTCCTCGTATCAAAATAGTTCCAATTGATGAATGGTTTTGTCATTCATGCTTGAAAAAGAAACATAAAACTTTGAAGGAAACAGCTAGAAAGTCACCAAATATTATCAGTGAAAAGGGTAGAGGTAGAAATGCATCAGCAAAAGGTGAGCCAAGTCCTATAGAATTGATGTTGACGGCTACTGAGCCATATATAACTGGTGTTCGAATTGGTAATGTTTTTCAAGCAGATGTTCCAGATTGGTTGGCTCCAACTAACAAGTATGTGTTGTTTGAAACTTCACGTTCTCAACTTTTGGAAGTAGATTGATCCATGGGAAATATCATTTCATTAACTCTTTTAGACAGTTTTCATATATATTTGCTGCATTTAATGCAAAAAGTTTTAATGAAATTGTGTATAACTACTGTTTGTTTTGATAAATTATCATTTGATCGTGGTCTTCACACATAAGGTTATAATACCATCTTATCTATCCTATTTGTGTATGTTCCTTGGTTTTTGAGTGTTTTTTGGGGCATTGGATGGAAGGATTTATATACTCTGTTGTATGTAGGATGGCAAAACACCAATACGATTTAAAAAAAAAAAATCTATCTGTTGTGAATCTGTCTTAATGTCCATGCACTATTCTAACCATATTCTTAATGTCTCATTTCCTTGGTATAGGGTGTTTGCATTTTTTTCTTGGTGAACCTTCTCGCTGTGTATATGTTTTCCTTGCGAATTGGTTCATTAACAGGATCATGATGATTGATTTATGCAATTTTTATCTCTCTGTTTCATCTTCACTTTGTTGTTTGTAACATATTCTTGTTGTTTTCATTTTGGAGTAGTGATGTAGACGCCTCCGGTGAACCATTGGGATTGGATACATCGGAATGTCTTAGTTCGCATGTAAGGTTTAGTGTTCTATATCATAAGTGGTATTTCAATTTGGCTGTATAGTAGCTGTAATGTTGGGTTGTCTTTTTTTTTTTGGCAGGAGTTGACTTCCTACAAACCGTCTAATCTCAGCTCTATAGGAAATTGGCTTCAATGTAGACATGTCTTAGATGGTATAGGTGATGGTGTTGATGGAACTATCTGTGGAAAGTGGCGCAGGTAAACCAAAAATGACATGTGTTCTTGCTTTTCGGTTCTTATTCTTGAATGGGCTTCTAATTTCTGTAGAACTAAGTATTTTTTCTTAGTACTATAGCTGATAGTTTAATAATTGTTGTTTATAGGCTTGAGACACCAATAATCTTAAACTTTGAGCTTACAGCGAAGGACCCAACAATAGCATTCAAACTAACACACCTCATTTGAAATGGGCTCTTTCTTCATGTGTTAAGGGTTAATTTTGTTACACATGATGAAGGAAATACTGATAAAATGTGTTGATATATGTAGCCGTGAAGTCAGTCCAAGAAGAGGAAGGGAATATGTTTTCTAATAGACTATTAGTCCTTTACGGATACTCAAAATCTACACCTGTTGCAGTAATTTGACAATCTGAAGTAAATTATCTGTTATGCAAATACTATCCTTATTGTCACACGTGTTTCATTTTAATATCTTTATAGGAAGAATATGTATAATTTATATAATTAATCTGCCGTATTTTCTTAAATCTGGATCAATTGTATTTGACAAGTGATGGGGAGAGGGGTCTTAGATGCATTGCTTAGTATGTACTAACTATGGAGCTGTGATCTCTCATCTTTGATTGTTTTTGGTGCCACATAATGCGAAGGGAATGAAAAGTGTTTGTTGGGTTATTTGAAAGCCATCTTCGGATATTGGTGGCAAAAGCATATCTTGGTTTTCATAGATGATTTGAATTATTATTTGAATCTGGGTTGTATTCCAATTCCATGGTGGCCTTAATTGCTGTTAGAAATAACAGATGCTGGCCATATTGATAATAGTGGCATTGTTGGAAAATTGAATCTGATTTAGTGATTCTTCGAATCATAACTTCAATTTGATGTTCATAACGGTCTTGATTCTTTCATACAAGCATTTAAGAAGACTTATATGATATCTGAGCTTTAGTTGTGATACAGATTTCTCTGGGAATTTATGTTGGGAAGTTTTCATGAAATTATGTTTTGGTTCTTTTCTTCCTTGTAATCTTTCTTTTGCGGAGTACTGTTCAACCGTTTTGTAATTCTTTTACAATCATACATTTTTTCTCTAACAAAAAAGATTAAAAAAAAAAATGTGCACAAGCACTAGAATTGCATGATCTGTGGATAGGTATGATGTATCAGGCTCCCTTGGGAACCTCAGCGATAGGGTACTGTAATTATATTTATTTAAAGAAATCAGTTTTTGAAAGACCTTAAATTCCCTAGATTTGTTTTGGAATATTTGACGTTCAAAGGAAAAACTGGATACTTCATCCTTATACTTCATATTCGTTTTAGTGATGTTTATGATGGTCTCTAATATCTAGTATTTTTCTTTTATCATGCAGAGCTCCACTTTTTGAATTTCAAAATGATAACTGGGAGTGCTTCTGTGCTGTCCAGTGGGATCCAACTCATGCTGATTGTGCCGTACCTCAGGTATATCACCTTCACTGAGATAATCCTCTTCAATATTTTTATTGTTTTATTCTAGGAAATGAAAATTGATTTTCTTCACAATGTATTTTTGGTATCTGTAGCATCGAAAGAAGTAAAAAAAAACGCATTTTTTTCTTTTTCTGTGCTTTTAGACGGTATGGGTATGATGTGGTTTGGGGAGAACAATTGCACTGTTCTGATACTTTTCATTGCATCCAATATAGCCAATTGATGCTGGGAAGGGAGAGGGGTAATGGCAAATTACTATAAGATTAGCTCTGTGAAGCATGGCAAATTATAATAAATTTAATTCTCTTGCTTGGTGTTTTCTTCTTAATTATTATCAGGTGGTGTGTTTGTTAAACACATCATTTAGAAATAAAAATTCCTTCTCCATATGTTACCTTTTTTGTCTTATTAAATATCTCGTTTCTTATATTTTCCTTAGGAACTAGAAACGGATGAAGTTTTAAAGCAACTTAAGTATGTTGAAATGGTATGTTTCACTGCTCTCACTTTATGTTATTGGTCAGCCTTTTACCGACCTTTTTGGAAAATTTCTGCCTTTTTCCTTATTTTTACATTTTTATTGTCCTTTTCCTGGTTTATCTTTGGTCGTTAACATTTCATAACATGTGTAGCTGATGCCGAGACTAGATGCTGAATGGCGAAAATTTGATCAAATCAAGAGTCGTCCTCCCCAACACCCTGCAAAAGTTTTGACGAAATCATAAACTCAAACCGCTTGATCATTTTGTGAAGGTATCTGCACTGCTTTACCTTCGCATTGTATTTTGTACATTCAAACTCGCACAGAAAGAGGTGGAATTTTAAGCGCATATTATTGATTGTGACATATATATGAGCCAATAAACATTTTTGTGGTCTCCTTTCTCTTGTCTTCTCTTCCTTTTCCTACTGGGTTATTATTGTTTCTATTGATTTCTCAAACTGGCAAAAGTGGTTACGAGCCACGGTTTATACATCTTGGCTGTATAAATTGGTTACAGACAAATTCAATAGATAACTTTATGTGCTATATAAAATGGGAGCTGATTGTCACTCAAGCAGCTTGGCTATACCAACTGATTCGGTGTTTTTGCTAAATCATTGGCCTTAGCCTCCCTTCATCAAAACAGTAGAGGGCATGTGAACTACTTGGTTTAGGTGAAAAAGGATTGTACAAGTAATTACTCTCTCTCGTTAAATATAACACGATCAAGTAGATGAGCTAGATTGATTCTTTTTACTGTGCATGCATCTTTGAAAGATTAGGCTCTGCATTGTTGCTGCCTTGCTGGTATTCGCTATTATACATATCACAGTTCAAGCTGTGTTAGAGATTTCAATTTCTGTCAGTTTTTAAGGGTTTCAGTTCTGTATCAATGTTTGTCGCGAGACTTATAAGGGCTCGTGCTTCAGTTATTACTAGGCAAAATGATTTGCAAATAATAGATAGGTTTGTACAATTGTCAAAGTTTTTCCCTAAGCACTGCTTTTGGAACATGAACTAGACAGTGATTGTTTCAGAAATGGATAACTAAACCCACAGCATTATTTTACATTAATCTCGAGAACATTAAAGTACCTAATTTCATCAATGTAATTTTTTTCCAAGTAGCTTAAAGTTTTGACTGATGTATGTATATTTGGGATATTCATATTGTAAAATACCGACCCGTACCGGAACGTTGCCAACCCTAGGTTAAACTTGTAACCTGGCAACCTGGGTTAAGCTTGGTAACCTGCAAGGCTATAACTTTAGTGATTAATAATTGGTTATGTTTATAAATGAAATTACTGCATGTAAATGTGGATTTGAAGTTAATTATTGCCGTCTAAAGTTAATTTGAGATGTGGAGAAAAACCTTAGAAGCTAAAGGTCTCCGACTAAGTAGGTTAAAAACTGAACACATGGTGTGTGAGTTTAACAAAGGACATAGAGATAATGTGGCAGAAATAAGAATAGGCAATCAACCAATCTCAAGTAGCAAGTGTTTTAAGTACCTCGAGTCCATCCTCCAAAAGAATGGAGAAGTCAATCGAGATGCTACGTATAGAATTCAATCGGGTTGGAGGAAATAAAGATGTGTGTCTGAGGTCATATGCGATCGTAACATCCCTTTAAAACTTAAAGGAACTTTATAGGACCGCCATGGGACCTGCAATGCCTTATGGAATAGAATGTTGGACAATAAAACATCAACATGCCCAAAAGATGAGGTTAGTTGAAATAAGAATGCTCAGATAGATGTGTAAGTGGATTATGATAGACAGAGTTAGAAATGAAGAAATTATGAAGAAATTAGGGGTAGCATCGATTGATGAGAAGATGAGAGAAACAAGACTAAAGTGGTTTGGACATATGTAGGCCTTTAAGTGATCCAGTGAGAAAATGTGAGTAAATGATGCTGCCATATGCCCAGCGATGAAGGGAAAAGCCTAAGTTGACATGAACAGAAATCATAAGAAGAGACCTGAGTTTTATAGAACTTGATGAATCAATAATCTCATATAGAGCACTATGACGTCAAAAGATCCATATAATCGACCCCACATAATGGGAAAAGAATTTGTTTGGTTTGGTAATGTTAACTTGACATGGTATTAGAATTAATCCATCACTTTAAAGTTTAAAGCCATTATATATTTTAAAAAGTAGTTGAAAATCGGTGTTTCTTTGTCGTATCCATATTGTGTTAGAGTATAACGAAAATTAATGTCAACACGAATACAACCTATTTATTAATCCTCTCACATGAAAAGTGAAAGTCTAAATTTTCATTCAATAATAAATACAATACATCAGTGCTGATCATTGTTTTTGGAAATATGATTGACAGTTTCCGAAAGAAAGAATACATTTGATGTTTTACCCACTTAACATAGGATAAAGCTGGAAGAACTGATCAACAAATGAAAGTGATTCTCCTACTTCAAAGAATTAAAGAATATACAGAAGTTAAGGTTAAAAAAAAAAAAAAAAAAAAAAAAAGTTACCTCTCTAAACTCTAAAGTAACATCTGGTTTCCTTCTTGTGGTGTCGAACCATTTGGCTGGGCAAGAAATGGATCTCCGAATGGATTTGCATAATTCATCCGTTGCATTTGTTGTTGTTGTTGAGGATACCGAGTTGGATTTTGGTAAGGTACCATCATATTCCTCTGTTGGGGGGGGGGGGGTGCAATGTTGAATTTGGCACCGCCATTCCTCCATGTCCGTAACCTGCATTCTGCAGTTGTATTTGTCTCCTCACTCTATCATCTTCGTACAAGCTATGGAGTAATAGCTTGTCAAAGCCACCAGCCTGACCAGAAAGCAAACCATGATCAAGTTATGTAACTTTCTGGTTCCCTTTGTAGTCTTTAGATGATATAGATTATGAAGAAAGCACATAAACATAACCATAAACTAGAAAGAAAGATCAAGTAGATTGTGAATTGATGCACTCAGGTGAAGTCACTAGTAACATATTTGACAAACTCTCTGCATTATTCCTCTAAAAAGCAAACTGTAAATCAAAGAAATTAACTAATTTTCTGTCTACGATTTGGCCAGTGTTGTTGCTTGGTGTGGTAACAAGTGCTAGCTCCCATCCACTGCAGAAATTTGATTCAAAGCATGACTTGAAGATAGTGGATCATTTCCTACAAATATATATATAAAAGAAAAAGAAATGGTATCTAAGGGTGGCAGAAAAACTCAAACCCGGCCGCCCGGCCCGGGACACAAAAATTCCTGGCCGGGCTCCGCGATAAGAAATCACAAAAAATGAAAAACATCAGAAAAAGTCACACTGTCATAGCTCACTCACTGTCACTGCTCTCACACTGTCACACACTCACGAGGCCCATACCATAAGCCCATTAGCCCCCATTTTGTGTTTTAAAGAAAGTGGAATTTCATTGACAAAAAATGCAACAATTCACAGCTTCTGCACTTGGTTTTATAACTCAGTTAATACTAATCAATACTTGGGTAATTGCATGATTATGTTTAATGTAATATGCTTAGAAATGACTACCAAGTTTCTTAATTTTGTCACCAATACTCTCATCACTGTCACCTTGCACCTTCTTTGGTCAGAAGACTTTTACTATTAGACTTGTTCAATGGGAGATTAATTGAAGCAATGGCTCAGAGAATTCAATGTTAAAAAGGCATATAACTTCTTTGCTTGTAGTTCACAACATCATTTTAAGCTTGGTCGAATCTTACCATATTGTTTATTCAATTTTTTTTTTCCAGAATTAATTATGTCTAATTTGGAAGAATCTACGCCTATTCGGCCGCCAAATTCCTCTGTTTTTCTTAATGGCCTCGAAGATGTACGCCGGGATAGTGATGAAGAAAATGAGATCCTTGATATTGAAGATGGAAAAATAGATGAAGATGGTAACAAAAGAAAGGGGGTAGCATTAGAAAATATGGATAATAAGAGACGACTGACATCAAAATGTTAGGGATCATTTTACGAAGATTACTGATGTATTAATTATATTTCAATTTTTTTTTTTGACAATTCGGTTCGGGTTTGGCCCGGGCTCGGGCCGGGCTTTTAAAAGCCCGGGCCCGGCCCGTTGCCATGCATAATGGTATCTTATTATACAACATATGCAATCAAAGTGGATGGTGAATTGGAGCTACTATGTCTAGTAGTCTGGTGGTCTCATGTCGTGTGAGTTTGAATCCCTAGACAGACTCATGGGTTTGTGAGTTTGATAAAAAAATAAGTGGGTTCAATAGGTGGATGGCAAAGTTCAAAGATAAATTTTCTTAATGAGAGCAGTTGAGATGAGAATGTTTAGATGGATATGTGAGTGGATTAGAAGAGATATAGATAGAGATAGAGAGAGAGAGATAGAAATGAAGAAATTAGGAAGAAAATGAGTGTGACATCGATTGAGAATAAGATGAGAGAAACACGACTAAGATGATTCTAGCATGTCTAATGTAGACTTTTAAGTACTTCGGTGAGAATACGAGAGCACATGGTATTAGCATATGTATGTAGGGGAAGGCTTAGTTAAGTTGATATGAAAAAAAACATATAGATTTTGTATAACTTGATAAAGTAATGAATTCATATCAAAAGATTCATGAAACCGACTCGACCTAATGAAAAGGCTTTGTTTGGTTTTGTACGTTAGTTTTATTAATTAAATCATGAATATGGCTTCACCTATCAAGTTGGATGATAACAAGAGCAAATGCATTACTTTCCTCTAGTTCTGCAGCTCTTGGATTTACTTCTTCATACAGACCCTACATAAAATTGTTAAGCAACAATATCAAGACATAACTTGCCAAAAACAAATTGAAGCAGAAACAGTATAAATTCCAATGTACCAGAAGATCTCTGGTAGCTTCTGCTGGTACTACTGGAGCAGTTTCCACCACCACCTCCTATTGAGGCTCAGATTCATCCTCTGCTTCAACTAGGGGTTCATTCCCCTCATGATTTTCTTCAGGTTTTTTCCAACCTTCTACAGCCTCTTCTGTTTCTCATCTTCTTCAGTCTCATGATATCTCTGTTGTTAGAATAATTTCATCACAAATGAAATTTTTGAAATGACAACACTGATGTCAAACTATCTCAGCACTATAATTTTGTCAATGTCGGAAGCTAAGATGGAAGCATAGAACTATTTTTAAACTGTAATGAAATGGACACTAATTTGTCATGTCATACTTGTTGTGCAAGAATTGAATAGCGTGACAGTCAAATGTTAACCAGGAGTCTTGTGCATTGAGTACGTTTTTTTTTTTTGCCTTTTATACGTTTGTGCATATTGAACTGTTGTGATATTACAAGGCCATTGTTTCAAAAAGTTTATAAAATCCAGAATCATTAAAACACTTGTGAGACATTTTAAACTTTAATGAAAAATGAACTTTAGCAAGGATATTAAAATCACAAATGGTGGAGTAAATGATGATATTCCAAAAGCCTTGGATGGATATTGTTAGTTTTATGTATGTTGGCAACTTCTATAATAAAACAAGTTCAATTGAGTTGTAATAAGTCTTGAAGGTCTCGGAGCAATTGGACACGTGTTTGGACACTATCATATGAAGACATCAGAGTTTCGTTCATGATGTGTTCTTATTTGGGTTTGAACGCTATGCGATCGTGGTTTGTTTGAGTTGACGTTCGAACAAAAGCTTTCAGAGACCATCCGTTCGAGTAATGTTCGAGTCACGTTCGAACGAAATTGTCCAGAGACTTCGCGTTCGAGGTGCGTTAGAACAGTTTTGCGGATTACCTTGTGTTCGTCACGCGTTCTTTTGGCGTTCGAACGCACGTGCGATGATGTGTTATTTTGGACGCATTTTTGAGCCTGTTTGAGAGAAGAAAAATCCTACGTATTTAAGCAAACACATAGTCACTTTATCCGAGAGAGAAACACAATTCTTAAAGCTTCAGATCCTTAGTTTTCTATTGTTTGTCAATTCACCTTGAAAACTTTCATAGTTCCCTTGTTTTCTTTATTTTGGTGTGATTGTCCATTGCTATACCATCAGCACATAAACACAACTTTAACCCAATTTCCTAAGCCTTCAAAGTTCTAAATGAGGAAGATTGGTAGTCAGAGTTTTGGCGTTGTGAGTTCGCAGGGTTGATTGGAATTCACGCAAAGACTTCAGAGGTTATGAAGAAGGCCGTTTGGTGCGGGCTTGAGGAGTTCTTCGAGTTATTACAGTCTAGAGGTTTTCGAGTCGGTGAAGTTGTCACCGTAAATCCTATATCATCATTGTAAGTTTTCACATTATAGTGGATTCAGGTAGTAGCCTATATCTGAGTGGTTTTTTACTCACGAGAGTTTTCCACTCCGTCAATAAAATTACTGGTGTTGATTTATTTATTACTTTCATATATTTGCATTATCTTATAACTGCTTAAAATTATGGGTGATTGTCTAATTCAAACCATAGTTGTTATATCTTTGTCTTGTCTTAGTTAAAGTTGTTACACAATTCTGCATAGGGTCATAACTTTAAGACAAAATCATATTTTCAATTAGTATCAGAGTCTGACCTCGTTTATTGCCCGTTTACTATGGATATAAGCCAACTCTTAAAATGTCCCTCGTTCTCTGATGAGACCGAGTGTCTTCATTGGAAGGTTCGTATGAGAACATTCCTAAAATTCCTAGATGAGATGGTGTGAATGTTAGAAGAATATGGATGGAAACCTTATGTGATCATTGTTAATGAGGTCTCTTCCTTACAGATAAACTTACTTGGACGAAAGAGGAGTTTGAAGGGAACAATAAGAACATCAAAGTCATTAATGTCATTCATGCGGTTGTTTGCTCTACATAGTTTATGAGAATTTCTATATGTGAAATAGTCAATGATGCATGTGACATCGTCCAGACTGTTTATGAGGGGACATTATCTGTTAATAACGATAGACCCAAAGAACTTACAACTAGGTTTGAAACGGCTATGATGAAAAAGGATGAGACTTTTGATAAGTTTTACGCTGAGATTAACGACATTATTAATTCCAGTTTTAACCTAAGCGAGACTTTTCATTTGCCATCGTGGTAACCATGCGATGTCCACATGAATTTTTCATGTGGATGCAAGACAAAATACTAATATTTTATCGTGTAAATTATATATATATATATATATATATATATATATATATATATAATTATAAAAAATAATATACAAATAATAAATATAATAATAAAAATTAAAAAAAAATTAGAAAATCTTGGGGAAAAATATTTGTCACGTAGTTTTAAAGTTGTATGTTACTAAATTTTTTGTAGCAGTTTTAAAGTGTTATGTTACTTATTTAAATTAAGATTTTCACAAGCTTTTGGTAGTATTTTTGAAATATGATCAAATAGTATTTTTTTTTTCAATGACATCCTAGAAGTGATATATTAGTTGATATGATACATGATGTTTACAAAAATACTACTAATTGTGTATAAAATATTAGAAAAAGTACAATGTTATCACTTAATTATTTAAATATAGCATTTTTTTTTATAAAATGTTATAAAAAATAATATTTAATAGCATTTTGTAAAAAATATAAAAAAAAATGCTATTTTATAATGCTACCGAGAGTGATATTTGTCATAGTGAACATGTATCACAATCAAACTCAACACGAATAGCACATTTCATAATGTCACCAAAAGAGATAAAGTTAGAAATGAATTAATAAATTCAAAAGAAATGAGTGTAGCATCAATGGAAGAGAATACTAAATAATTATGATTAAAATAATTAGAATGCGTAGAAGTACAATGTAAACTTTAATACTCAAAAAAAAAAAATGGTGTTGTTATATTTTTTTTTTGAATCGTTGGAAATCTCGTCGTCAAACCCCTCATTTTAGGCTTAAACGAAGCTGGTAAAATTTTCGACTGTCTTAAACTCTTACAAGAAACACACTCATTGAATTCGAATTCATAATCTCCAGGTGAGATCATAAACCCTACATCACTAAATCCCTTGAGAACTATGGTGTTGCTATACATTTAAACTCAAAGCATCTATTAATTTAGTTCAGAGTTTTGGAACCTTAAACGAATTTTTAAAATATGTAACTCTACCAATAAAAAAAAAAAAAAAAAGAGAGATTATTTTAGCTATTTTATTATAATGAGATATAATTTTCTTAAATTCGAAATCCATAATTTCGATTCAAATTAAAGACCCTAACTAACCCATAATTTTGATTCAAAATTTTCATGTCAGCTATGCTAGATCAGCGAAAAAACAAAGAAGATATTCCACGTCATGTCAACGTGGCACAATATTATTGGGAGAGTTACCAAAATTGTACGTATTAGAAGTTTGATAAAAAATAAAAATAACGCTTACATTTATATTTGACCAAAAAAAAGAAAAACAAATTGCTCGAAATTATTCGAGACTAAAAATAGAGATTTTTTTATTTTTTTATTTGAAAAAAAATAGAACTTGGAAGAATTTGATCTGTCCTGACACAGACAAATCACAATGGCAGAAGAAACCGAAACGACGTCGTGCTCCTCAACCTCGGATCAACAACCCTCTTCTACATCTCCGCCCGAGTCCAATCTCAAGCAACCCCAGGTTTCACGAATTTTCGATTAATTTTATTCATCGTTCTGATTTTATATTTGATCACACGATTTTATGTCAATTAAAAACGTTACTTTTTTTTTTCGCGTTATCAGTTTTTATCTTATGTTTAATCATAGTTGAAATGTTGAATATATCTGAGATTTAAAAAAAGAAAATTAAGAAATTGCTTCATTGTATTAGTAGTTATAGGCTCCTGATTTCGAGTCAATGGTGTTTTTCTTATAAAAGCCCAAGTTTTAACTGTTCTGCTTAATCCTGGGTTGGGTGTTTTGGCGGCTGAGTATCCAAAGTTTCAAAAAAAAAAAGTATTAGTAGTTAGAGACTTAGAGGTATTTGTAAGTGTGTCTCCATAATGATGAATTTCGTGTAATCTCAGGTTCCAGCATTTGTGGGATTCCAGGGTTTTGGAAATGGTGAAGTTGGGATGTTGCCAGTGATGTGCCCTGTAGCATTTTCTGGGTTAAATCAGTGGGAGAATCAACAACAGACAAATTATCGTGGGGCGGGCATTTATGCTGTGCCGGTTCACCCCTATTCAGGAATTCCATCAAACACTCTTATCCCGCTTACCTACAGCGTACCAACGTAAGTATATCTTTCATTAAATACTATTCAACTTTGCTAAATGTCATTGTGTGGTTCTTGTAAATGTCATATGTCAAGATTACTTACTCACTTGCACCAGTGAACTTTGGTGGTTGTTGAAATTGAAGGTCTTGCTCTCAACTCTCAAGTTGTGTAAATTGTGGTGTTTGTTTGCTACTAGTTTTGTGAGTGTTTGAGTTCATCAACAGCTTGGGATCTCTTATTCTGGTCCATGCATTGTAGTGTTGATACGACAAAGATGTTTGGTTTCCTGTTTGAATTGCTTTATTTCATTCATATGGATTTTTATGGTAGTTATCTGTCCTCCTTTTTCATCCTGTATATACTACAGTTTCATTAGTTTGTATATGCTCTCACTCTGTGACATTAAACAGGGCAATGATTTTGATTGCAATGATGTAAAATTGAATATAACAATGGGATAACTTTTCTTGCAAGCAAATACCCATTGAAGTCGTATAACAGACTTAATACATGTACCTATCCCCAATTTTTGGACACATGGGACTCTGAATTGAAAATGTTGGGGCCTGATAGTTGCAGTTCTGTGCTACTACCCTGTGGAAGTCTTGAGTCGGCTCATTTTATGTACTTTTCTTGATTCGGTTCATTTTGATAGAAGTGCTTACTTAGATCTGTCTGTGGGCAATAACTGATTACAGTGAAGACAACATGATAATGAAAATTCTATTGAGATGGATTTCTTTCATACACTGAATACATTAATAGATTACTGCCTGATATATTTCTAATGTAAGTTGCTTGTCGTTCAACAGTACTAGATCAAGCACGGAGGCTGGAGCTGTGGGTTCAGAGCATGGACAAGCTGGTCAAGAACAACAACAGGCTGCACGTCAAAGACAAGTAGTTGTGAGGAGATTTCAGATTGTATTTCATCTCGATTTGTTGCTCATACTGAAGCTGGCAGCTGTAATATTTGTGTTCCACCAAGATGGATCAAGACTAAGGCTTTCTGTCCTCGTCTTTGTTGCTTCACTTATTTACTTGTATGTCTCTAATCTTTTAATCTCTTTTGATTCTGGGACCCTTCTCTGCATGTTTTATGGCATTTGGTTGGTTTTTGAGATAGTCTAAAGGTTTTCTTCCCTGGCTCTTTTTTATATCCATCAAGATCTTTTGGTTATCTGTATCAATATAATAAGCGAAGCCTTGAGTTGGCCTCTGCCAAATTACACGACTAAATTCGTTTCCACAAGATTGACAGCCAAGGAAACTTTTTTTTATATCAAAATGACCTGTTTACCCTGTATGCAGGTCAAATATGAAGCGGAGCTTAAAATGGTTATAGAGAATAAAATTACACTGTCAGATTTCAAATATGGATCACAAAAATGCATCCGCCGTTTTTCTTTTTCTTTTGGAGGAAATATCTTTCAGTTTTTAGAAGAAATCTCTGAATTTCTTGTGCATTCAGTTGATTAGATTCGTTGTTGAGTTTTATGACTTTTCTGTTTTCCTTTTGAAATTTTGGTGTCAATTCCCTAGTCATTTTATATCTGTTAATATGAGTATTCATAACGATCTTTTAGTTGAAATGTAACTTTTTAACTGTTGTTGTTACAGATACCAGACCGGGGCTCTTACACCATTACTTCGATGGCTTTCACAAAGCATGCACAGGGCAGCGCAACCACCTAGGCCTGCTGTCAGAGCTGAAAATGTTCCTGCTGTTGCTAGGGAGAGGAATGATGTAGCTGGTAATTTCTATTTCCTGTATATCCATTTAACATATTTGTGGTGTTCAGATTGATCTTAACACAATCAGTAGATAATTCAGAGTTCCAATAAATCTGTCCAGCCCCAAATTGGTTCTCAACATGTTAATGATCGAAGCTACCAGTTTCATTCACATTTTTATTGGCTAATCTAGGATTTCAACTCTATTAATAAAGTTAGACGATTCTCCAAATTTCTCTCATTAATTGCTTATGCTGCTATAATCACTCGCTGTAGAGGGCCAAGCTGGAGATGAGAACGATAATCAACCACTAAATGATGGTATTGGTAATCAGGCAGCTTTGAATGAGAATGCGGTGGAGCCTGGAGCCAATGGTGGTAACCAATGGTGGGGAATCGCGAAGGAGATCCAGATGATCGTCTTTGGCTTCATAACTTCCCTCCTCCCAGGTTTTCACAATATAGATTAGTCCACATAGCGTACCAACCCAGAAGTCGCGGTAATTGATCCGTATTTTATATTTTCCTTCCAAAATAAATGTAAAAAGGTACACAAGCTTTAGATTTTATAGGTATAACTTAAAATGTATTTTACTTATGGTGCCCAGTATAGCACCATTTTGGATAGAGTGGATTAGTTGCGATTCTTGTGGATTTGGGGATAAGTATTGTGTATGTTTTTGCTGTAGAAACTTGATTGAAGAATTTACTGAATCTATCAGGTTCCAATTGCTTGTTTTTCTTCATCTTCTCCATCTCCGCAACAAATTTAAGTTCATTTCTCCTATTTCTTTATTTAATAATTACCGATCATAATTTAATAAAAAAAAAATCAGCACAAAACTTGGATAATAATTAACACTACTGATTTTATGTACTTCCTACTAGACCCGGCCACCGGTTCTGTTCCGGTTCCAGTTCCACAAGAATGTATTTTTAAAAAAAAATGGAAAATAGAAAATGATTATTAAAAATATTTATAATGGGATATTATTACCAAATAAATATAATAAAAAGAGTTATTTATTTGAATTTTATTATATTAAATAAAAAACTTAAATTAAAAATAACGTAAATAGTTTGAAATTAAAAAAAAATCATTTATATTATATTGGAACCCTAACCGAACTCTAACAGAACCGTACGAAACCAAAGGAGTTGTATAGACATGATAGGAGGTGAATGAAATTGTATTCTAAATACAGACCATATTACCGTCTATTCGGAATCGACTATGAAATTTATATTTGGATTTTCATCATATATATCAAAGGAAAACAAGTTAGCCAAACCCAAAAAGTACATAATTAAAAAAAAAAATGACACATAATTCCTTGTAAATCGACTATTTTTTATAGTTTTGAAAATACATATTTTAATCTTTATATTTCAATATTTTTCGTCGATATGTGTTAAATAATTTGAATACCTAAAATATTATCTAAATACAATAGTAGTTTATTTCAAAATTAGAAAAAAAAATTATTAAAAAAATTGAAATTTATATTCTTAAAATTATGTCATCATAAAAATTTATCGGATAATTAGATGTTATTTTTCCAAGAAAAAACTTTTTGTGATGTATGGAGGAATCTCGAAAATCATTATCGGCCACTGAAATGGACAAAGTAAAGTCACATGTGGTGTATAAACGCAACGACAATTATGGTCGGGGGACAGGACACCACTCACATGCTCTTCGATTGTAACCACTGAGTTGAGTTCACTTCAATCTTTTTTCCAAACCTTTTTTTCAAAAAATTTATGACATAAAAACATTTTTTAATCATATTTGATTTCTTCTATTATAATCCAATCCCAAATTGACAATTCATCAAACCAAAACCCATTCAGATTAGATTGATTATTGTGATAGCAACGGGTAGGGCTCGGCTAAAAAATTGGTCCGGGTCCGGGAAAAGCCCGGTCCGGGGTGTCATTGGGCTGGCCCGGGCCTGATTTTTTTATTATAAAAAACTATAAAAATAAAAAATTAATTATATAAAAAAATATATATATATATATATATTATAATTAAAAATATTTATTATAAGAAATTATAAAAATAAAAAATTAATTATATAAATATATATATATATATATATTTTTTATAATTAAAAATATTTAATTATTTATTTTAAGCGTCAGGCCCATGCTTTTTTGCCATGTATAAATTACTCAAACAATACTAACTATATTCAAGGGAGATAAATTGAGTATTGGTCAAATATTGTGGAAAAAATTCTTTACGATTTTATACTATTTAAATGATAGTTTTTACCGATTAAACTTAGAGTTCAATTTTTAAAATTAATACACCTAACAATTTATTTTATCAATGGTAAACTATGCTAAATAATATGAAAAATTAATATAAAGTTTTTAATAAATTAAAGAGATAGAGTTAGAGAAATTAACACCAGATTTATAATGGTTCGGCTAATAATGCCTACGTCTATTCCTTCAAGTCGCGCTTGAAGCTTTCCACTATCAAAAGTGATTCCACACTTTACACCGTGAGATTTATGTAACTCACTCACAACCAAGAGTTTTGTCTCATAGGTTCATTCTAAATCTAAACTCATACACAAGAGTTTTATCACATAGGTTCACTCTTAATTTTTATTTATTTGAAATCGTTGGAAACCCCGCCGTCAAACCACCTATTCCGGGCTTAAGCGGAGCAGGTAAAACCTCGGGTTGTCCCAAACACTCACAAGAAACACACTCCATGAATTCGAGCACAGGACCTCAAGGTGAGATCCTAAACCATACACCACCAAATCACGCTCATTGGGGACTTCACTCTTAAACCTTTACACCAAATACACAATTTTTAGTATACCCACACAACAGAGGATTTCACTACCATAAATATTTAAGATATAAGAAGTTTACAATACAATTTGGGTACTCACAATAGATAAAGAATATTAAATGTGTGAATTTATAACCAAAGTATTCCAAAGCTCACTAATATGATATGAAAGTGTAGTGTGTGAACTTTGATTATAAAGAGAGTGTATGATGAAGAAAGTTAAAGTTAACTCGCTGTTTTCGTCTTGAAATAAAACGTATGAAGGTGTCAAAAGTTAGCAAAAATGGAATTGTGGCTCAATATATAGTGAAGGTGAAAAACCGCCATAACTATATGTCCTGAGATCGGTATGCCGATCTACAGGAGTCGGTATGTCGGTCCTATAATTTAAACGACTATATGAATAAGACCGTTGAATATTAAAGTGCATACCAATCAAATTACTGACCGATATACCGATTAACTAACTGGTATGAGGACCGGTATGATCCGTCACGGTTCCAATAGTTATGCAAACTCCAGACTGACCAGTATGGTATACTGGTATAGAGTAGCCTGGTTCCAAAGAGTATGCAAAAACAGTCCAAGATAGAATATGGAGACTGATATGTCGATCTCAGTGCAGATTCTCAGGATTTGAAGATTTAAAAATATTTTGCACATGACCCTAATGCATCTATATAATTGTGTATGAGTCATATGAGCTTAGAATACTTAAATTATAAACTCACTTACATTGAGAGCCCTGAGCTATATATATTTTCATTTGGCGCTTGAGTCTTCACATTCAATATGCTTCGACATCTTTTTGTAATGCTCACGAATGCGCGTCGAAGTCGCTAACGTTACATCATATCATTATAGGGGTGATCACAGTTTCGGGTCAAACCGCAACCCGAACAGAACCGCACCAACCCGAACCACACCTCGCGATTTGAAAAAAAATTAAAAATTATTTTGGGTCAATCAGAACCGAACCGCAAATTTCGGGTCGGTGTGCGGTTTTGAGCCAACCGCGACCCGAACCGCCCAAATCCGTAAATTTTGACTCAAACGCGATCCGAACCGCCTAAACCACCGACCCGCGTTCAAAAAATATATTATTTTATATTTTTCTTCTTTTTAACCATGAAATTTAAGATATTAATGATCATATGACAATATGTAATGTATAAATGAAAATTATGTATTTTTTCTCTTTAATTATTATGTGAAAACACACAAAATTTCCTTAAAAAAATTTATAATCCAAACCGCCGACCCGAACCTCCCAAACCGCTAAACTGTCAACCCGAACCGCCATGATTTTCCTTATCAAATTTGCGATTTCGGTTTCTAATTTCCCAAACCGCCAACCCGCGCGGTTTGAAATAAAAAACGAAAAAACAGACCCGAACCGCATCGCGAACACCCATACTTCATTAAGTACTATGACGCTAACAGATTGCTCATTGAAAATTGCTATATATTGTTGTATTTTTCCTTATAGTATATAAAGTTACGAATGTGTGTATATATACACACACTCATCTTATTGGTAGAGATTTGAATTCACACCTTCAAATTTATCTTGAAGACATGAAATCATCTGGTTACTAGCTTTAGTGGCATATATGTATATAATAATTATCAGTGAGTGCAAGCTAGTTTAGTTGTAAAATATCTTGAGTAAAAATAAAAGATATAGGATTCGAACTCCGCTCATATGTAATGGGAATCATCATCTTGACTAATAACAATAACACAAAAGTAGTAAAATGTAATTTTTTTTTATGGTTGATATGTAAAAATATTACACTTCAATAATTATTGTAATAATTTATTATTCTAGCATAGTTGTAGTCAAGGCTATTAGTTTCATTTTTGTTGGCAATGTTCGTAACAAAATAAGTTTAATTGAGTTGTAATTAGTCTTGAAGATCTCAAAGCAGTTGGATTGGTATTTGGCAGACTATGCATGAAGGTATCAAATTTGCTTTAGTGCTACGTTCGTGTTTGTGTTCGAACGAGTGATGTTTGTGTCATGTTCGTGTTTGGTCATCTTCTTGTGTGAACGAAACCTTCCAGTATTTTTGTATTCGAGGTGCGTTCGAAGCGGCGCTCGAATGAGTTTACAGTACAGTGCGTGTTCGACTTGCGTTCGATGGGCGTTCGAACGAAATTACAAGATTGTGTTATTTTGGACATGTTTTTAAGCCAGTATTTCACAAGGAAAAACCTTCTTTTACCCTACATATATAAACAAACATAGAGCCATATTGCCTGGTGTTGGAAATAGATTATTCAAACCCTACAAACTTCTTGACAATTCACCTTGAAGACTTTATTGTTTCTCTTGTCTTCTTCATTTTGGTGAGATTCCTTGATTGGTCATCAACATAGAAACACAACCCTAACTCAATTTCATGAGCCTTCAAAGTTCTTTAGGAGGAATATTGGTAGTCGGAGTTCCGGTGTTGCGAGTTCGGATGGTTGATCAATTCATAGACTTCAGAGGTTCTGGAGAATGCCGTTTGGTGCGGGCTCGATGAGTTATTTGAGTTATTATAGTCTGTAGGTATTATAGTCGGCAGAGTTATTGCCATATGTCTTATACCATCACTGTAAAATTTATCGTTATATTGGATTTTGGCTAATAGCCTACATACCCGGAGTGATTTTTTACTAGCACGAATTTTCCACTTCGTGAACAAAATTGTTGGTGTTAATTTTATTTTATGCTTTCGTTTATTTGCTTTGAGTTATATTTGTTAGACTTAAAGATGCATGTTGGTAATCAATAGTAACAATAATTATGACATGTCTTAAATTATTTGTATTATTCCGCATAGGATCAGAATCTTAGCACAAAAATCATATTTTCAAATGCTAGCCCTAAACATAGTTGGGCAAGGCATTTGCTTATAGCCTCTAATTTTTTTTTATTATATCCCTTAAATATCTAATGGTTAAGAGCCTCAAAATATTCTTATTATAATATTATATTATGATCAGAAGTCTCAAAATATAAAAATAATTTTGGACCCCAATTATACTCGTAAATATACAAAAGAAAAAGAGTACTTGCCATACTAAAAAGAAACTTATTTAAAAAAAAAAAAAACTAAATTTGGGTCGGACCTTAGATGCTATGAATATGATATCCATCATCCGAACCGGATTTCAAGGTTAATATTGTCAATTGCCATTTCAATGTTAACGGCCGACAACTTGCGCGCGAATGTTTCTCCGCTGAACCTGACAAAAAATTAAAAAACAAACACATAAAAAAAATATAATATAATATAAATATATAATAATAGGGGAAAAAAGCCGTAATAATTAAATGACGTATACTTTTATTATTATGATTTGATTTGTCTCTCCCTTCTCAATCATCTTCAGTTCCTTGTCTGTAAATCTCAATATAATATTCAAAATTAATTTTTATTTATAAAATTTCGTAGTCAAATCATCTACTCGAATTTTGACAAACCCTTACTCTTACAAGAAATGTAAGAAATGTATTGAATTGTACTCAAACACATGTTCCATTTTTTCTTTTAACAAAGAGAGATCCACTGAAACGGCAAATTTGATTGCCGTTTTGTATTGTATCGTATGATACTATGATCTTTTGCTTTGACTGATCGTGTTAGTGAATACACGAAGCTAAATCTTTTTGGTTGATTCGTTTTAGCCTGTGAGTTTAAATATAAATTTTTGCTTTGCTTTTTTTATTTTATTCAATGTGATTGATTATATGATCTTCTTTATTATCCGAAATGTGAATGGGACCGTTGTTATTCTTTTCTTGTATCGTTGATTAAACTCTAAAGTAGCTCATTCATTTTTAATAATAATTTTTTTCCATTTTTATTTTATGCAGCTATATGATTTTGCTGATTGAAGTTGAAGATTTGAAGTAGCTTTCTTTAAAATCAGTGTAAGTGCTGTTTGTTCATGTATCTCAGCAATCTTATCTTCTTCCAAGAGATTTTTTTTTTTAAATTGTGCTTTTAATCTGTTATTTAGTTGGTTGAGATTTTGATTTGAAATGGGTTTTTTTTTTTTTTTTTTTTAGTTTACTCATTTTAAGCCCATAAATCTATCTCTCCTCGTGTGTACTGAGTTTAAATTCAAGTTTTAGTTTAAAATATTTCTCAGGAAACAATCAGTAATCAATCTGTGAGGCTTAAGTAATCACTAATCAGCTGTAATTTTGATATGATCATCGTGATTATATATGATGCTAATTAACTGTTTGTTATTGCATTGGAACAGATCTTGTGACCAGTGAAAATGGGGGCAGCAGAGTTTTTGTGTATATTTATTGTGTTGTTCAACATTATGATTATTGGAAAAGCAGAGGTTTACATAGTGTTGGTTGAAGGAGAGCCTATTGTAAGTTACAGAGGTGGTGATAATGGTTTTGAAGCCACTGCCGCGGAATCCGATGAGAAGATTGACACCACCAGGTAATTCTTTGTTATCGTTTTCAGCTTTTGCTAGCCGGCTTGATATGTTTAGAACTTCTTAATAATTCATGGACTGTGTATCAAATTTCTTTTATTGAGCGCGGCCATGGCTAACGACATGTCTTTGCTGAAAATGATATTTTGCTTGGACCATAATCAACATTGTCATGTTCTTTATGTGGCCTTTGGTTATGCCTAATTTGTTCAATGAAAAAAGCTCATGGAAACCAAGTAAAAGCGGTCTATTGTGGATATGGATGCGGAACAATCAATGTCTAGTTTAAAATCCCAACAACCCACAAAATCAAGCCTGCTTTACTAGAGTGTGTTTATTCGTTTAACCTGGTCATTATATGTTAATTACCGATTTAAAATTAGATGAGATTCATTGAGTTTTTTTGTTAATTTCAAATTGATAATTAGATTATACACATTAAGTTGCTTCTTATATAATATTGCATACTGTTGGGAGTTTTAGACTAACCTGAGCCTATCCAATCAACAGCCACAACTATTAGATAAGCTGCGACGCTCGAATTTCACACAATTAAGCTCAATTTTTATAGAATTATTGCCATTTTTTTAATGTAAAATTATGGTGATGATTAAAAAGTAAACATATGTTTTGGGGACTAGCACAAACAACCCTGATTTGCACATTCTGCAAGTTACCTCATGCTTTGGGAGTAGTAATAGAAACAAATTATTTATCCTGTGATGTTTGTTCATAGCGGCTTTTTAAAGGTTTACTTTCACCAAATGATTCTGGTGAGTGAGGCTGTTTCTTGGGAAAGAAGAGAACTTTTACTATGCTCTGCTATCTGTGTTGATGCTATTATTGTCTAAAAACATTTTTATTCTTGCATGCAAGTGAGAATTTATATATTTAACATGCATCCTAAAAGTTCATGTAGCACGAGTACCGTATTCAAGAATATGGGTGTTCCAACTCCACATTCACTATCTATATTTTTTAGTCAAATTATTAATCTTCTTATTTCTGCGGGGGATTTCTTTCTTCATAGTGTCTTAAATCGTGTACATCCTTAACATATGTGATATTTACTACGCCCTAGAAATAAGTAAGTGCCGTGTACTATTGAAATTCTGCTTTATTACTTACTCTCTCAGCATTGATGATTCTTTCAGTGAATTGGTCACATCCTATGCCCATCATCTTGAAAAGAAACACGACATACTTCTTGGGCTGCTGTTTGAGCGTGGTACTTACAAAAAGCTTTACAGCTATAAACACCTTATAAATGGCTTTGCAGTTCACATTACCCCTGAGCAGGTGAAAGCCTTGAAAGATTCTTATTCTTGTGCTTCCTGTTTGAATCCTTACTTTAGTAATAAGCAGTTTATGATTTATTGATATTCATTCATTCTGCATTCTCATTCCTTTGACACTGGCCCACTATATTAGTAGGCAGAAACCCTACGACATGCCCCTGGAGTGAAATCTGTGGAAAGAGATTGGAAGGTGAGGAGATTTACAACACACACCCCACAGTTCTTGGGGCTACCTACAGTATGGCCGGCGGGAGGTGGCTTTGACAGGGCTGGTGAAGACATTGTGATAGGATTTGTAGATTCTGGAATTTATCCCCACCATCCAAGCTTTGCAAGTCACTACACTGACTCGTATGGGCCTGTCCCCAAGTACAGGGGAAAATGTGAAGTTGATCCTGATACTAAAAGAAACTTTTGCAATGGGAAGATTATTGGTGCCCAACATTTTGCAGAGGCTGCAATAGCAGCTCGGGCATTCAATCCTGCTGTTCATTTTGCTTCCCCCATGGACGGTGATGGACATGGAAGGTTAGATACCACATCATTCTTGAATAACATCAAATGATATCCCATGCTACCATTTTGCATTTCTTCCTGAAATGGAACCACATGAAGTTGTGTATGACAATTTCATTTTCTTATTCTTCCCGAGACTTTTTGAAAGCCTTAAGTTGGAAGTGAAAGGTAATCTGATCAGTGACTGTAGTATGATGCTATTTCTGTTCCTCTGACTGCTATAAAGAATCTCCTGATAGGACTTTTAAATGTAGTATTAGACAGGAGGCTTCATTCTCTTTATATTTGAGCAAATGTGTCAAATTTAATGTCTCTTTTACACTTGTTTTGTGCTTTTTGATGAAAGTCATACAGCAGCTATTGCGGCTGGAAATAATGGTGTTCCAGTCGGAATGCATGGCCATGAATTTGGGAAAGCAAGTGGGATGGCTCCCGGTGCTAGGTGGGGGTTATTCTTATAATGGCAATAATGCAATCAGATGTCCTACTACAATCTCTCTTCGTTAAGAGATTTCTGAAAAGTGAAGTTATTTTTCTCAGGATTGCTGTGTACAAGGCACTATACAGGTTTTTTGGAGGCTTTGTAGCAGATGTTGTTGCTGCAATTGATCAGGTGTGTTATTATTCATAGCAGGCAGCACTTAAAAAAATGGAAGATGCTACTAATTTTATTTCTGTTTTTGCTGTGATATAAATAAACCACAGGTGTTGGGTTGTATATAGCCCATCCATATTCCCTTCCTTTACACCATCAACGTCCTTAAAATACATTCTGATTTTTTACAGACAAGATGTTCCTATAGTATATAGGCTCCTTATTGACATTTAACAATTTCTAGCTTAGATATTCTCTCTGTATATCTGATGTTATCTACATTACGTAGACAAGTCATCCTGCTTCTCTTTTTTGTTTGACTTCCCACTGGAAAGTCTTTTGAGCTCATTTCTCTCTTTTTCTCAAAATTGAGAGCCTTGACTCGCTTTAATATTGATTGAGAATGGGGGAAGAAGGCAAAAAGTTTAGGTTGAGCGGTCACGAGGTGCTGCATTTCCTGCTATGAATATAATATGTACTCGTATATCTTTGCCAACGAGTCTCACATTCTCTTTGTTTATTTTCATTGGTGGTTAGAACTTTGAGCATTAATTTTAATTTGAGAAAACTTCTGTTGACAGGCTGTTCATGATGGAGTGGATATACTTAACCTCTCCGTAGGACCAAACAGTCCTCCAGCAACCACCAAGACCACATTTTTAAATCCTTTTGATGTTACGCTTCTTGCAGCTGTAAAAGCAGGTGTATTTGTTGCACAGGCAGCTGGAAATGGAGGTCCTTTCCCCAAAACTTCAGTATCCTATAGTCCATGGATAACATCTGTAGCAGCTGCAGTTGATGACCGCAGATATAAAAACCACCTGAATCTAGGCAATGGAAAAATCTTAGCTGGAATTGGGATGTCACGTAAGTTTCATCATTGTCACTATTTGTTTCTTATGATATGATAACCATTGGGAAGAGGCATTACCAAACCTGCACAACACTGTTATGTAATTACATGAAACACTGTTATGATAACATCTGTAGCAGCTGCAATTGATGACCGCAGAGTTCATATTTTTTACTTCTACATAGAGATCTTCCTATCTAATGCTGGTACTTCTCACGGATTACTGCAGCTGCTACGCATGGAAATCGGACATTTACCTTGGTTGCTGCAAATGATGTTCTTCTGGATTCTTCAGCGATGAAGTACAGCCCTTCGGACTGTCAGAGACCAGAAGTGCTAAACAAGAACTTGGTTGAGGGCAACATTCTTCTTTGCGGCTATTCCTTCAATTTTGTTGTTGGTACTGCATCCGTCAAGAAAGTTTCAGAAACAGCCAAGAGCCTTGGTGCAGCTGGATTTGTTCTTGCTGTGGAGAATGTTTCTCCAGGAACAAAATTTGATCCTGTTCCAGTTGGTATTCCTGGGATACTTCTCACAGATGTCACCAAGTCAACGGTAATTAGTTGAACTCCTCTCATTTTTATATATATTTTGATGTTGATAACTATCAATGACAAGACAGAGGCAAAGTCTACACTCCACTATTCCCTTAATGTTTAGTAATATTATATCTGCATCAGTGCCATTTCTAAGTTGTTTACCGTCTTCCATGTGGCATATATCTCTTCAGCACCGAATATTGTGGCATGTAGCTACTACTGAGTGTTGGTGAAACAGGCATGAGGCCAGGGTGAGCTTGTATTTGTGAAATGTAAATTGGAACAAGAAAAGAAATATCAAGTCTAACAAGAAGCATAAACTACTAGTCCTGCTTTATTCAATTCACTTTTGGTATCTCATTTGCACTCTTGATAACAACTAATTCTATATATGTTTGCTCTGGCTTGTTCCTGATTCTTATATGTTTGGCACTTGGGCATCTTTATTCTAGGATCTTATAGACTATTACAACATCTCTACAACAAGAGACTGGACTGGACGAGTGAAGAGTTTTAAAGCCACTGGTACCATTGGGGATGGTTTGATGCCTATTCTCCATAAATCGGCACCACAGGTGGCGTTATTTTCTGCTCGAGGGCCCAATATAAAAGATTTCAGCTTCCACGATGCAGATCTTCTCAAGCCAGACATTCTGGCTCCTGGCTCTCTCATTTGGGCTGCTTGGTCTCCAAATGGAACTGATGAAGCTAATTTTGTGGGTAAGTTATGCAATTCTATGTTGTCTTCATGGCAATCAAAAGCAAGAACTTAAAGAATGCATTAGTGAGAGGAATATTGAACATCATTTCACTCTTCGGAGAATGAAAAAGCTTGCATTCTAAGCAGTTGTTTCCTTTGAGCAGGAGAAGGATTTGCCATGATATCTGGAACCAGCATGGCTGCGCCACATATAGCTGGGATAGCTGCTCTTGTGAAACAGAAGCACCCTCATTGGAGCCCAGCTGCTATAAAATCAGCATTGATGACCACATCAACGTTGCTGGATAGAGCAAGTAGGCCTATTCAAGCACAACAATATTCTGAAACAGAAGCCATGAAGCTGGTTGAAGCTACCCCATTTGACTATGGGAGTGGCCATGTCAATCCAAGAGCTGCGTTGGATCCTGGACTCGTGTTTGATGCAGGTTTAATTCCTCTTCCTAGTTTTTTATTTCTTCTCGATAGACTAGTCTTTCACCCATGCCTATGACACCTGGGAGACTTGACCTCCTAAGTTTGGTGACACCAGCAACTATTACTAAATTGATACGTGTGCTTCTGTTCTCATCCCAACTTCTCAGAGCTTTTGGTTGGCAGGTTACGATGATTACTTGGGGTTCTTGTGCACAACACCTGGCATCGACAATCATGAGATAAGAAACTATACGAACAAACCCTGCAACTACTCAATGGACCACCCATCAAATTTCAATAATCCATCAATCACAGTATCCCATCTTGTGAAGACTCAAATTGTTACTCGAACAGTCACAAATGTTGCCGAAGAAGAAACCTATACGATCTCCGCCAGGATGCAACCAGCCATTGCCATTGAAGTCAACCCTCCAGCCATGACTCTGAAACCTGTTGCTTCACGTAAGTTCACCGTGACTCTCACTGTTAGATCAGTGACTGGTACATACAGTTTCGGGGAAATTTGCATGAAAGGCAGTCGGGGGCACAAGGTAAGGATCCCGTGATAGCTCAGGGGTATAGGCAATGAGTCGATTGATGAGATGTTAGTTAAGTTATACGGTTGCAATATTCTTTTGTAATCTGTGGTAATAAGTAAAATATATATAAGGCTAAATATATTTTTCTGGAATATATATATATATATATATATGGTGTAGCTGTAAATATAACTAGCACAAGGGGCAGACTCCTAGTTTCTTCCATTCATAAGTTTTGCTAATTAGCTTAGTAATTTGAGATCAAATGCTTCTTATTCCCCCTACTTTTTCTCTCTTTTTCATGCTTCATAGATTCAACAACTACTGGTTAAAATCCCCAATTTCCCATAATATTAGCTGGTTCATTATCATAAAAGCTTGAACCCCTCATTATCATGCGGATGTAGTTATGAGGACAGCTGATCAGTGGTAAACACACGTTACGCAAGCGCACGTATCGCTCAAGTAGTATAAAATGTATCGATTCCACGGGGATTTAATACCTATGCTATCAATTTATGAAACTAAATGTCTACGAGTATTTAATTGATATGATTGTTGGTTGATTGGTGATGTTTACTAAAGACAAGTAATTAAAAAATGCGAAAGTAATTAAAGGAAAAATCAACATTATAGAGCTATTTAGGGTTGTGAATCCTTCCAATATCTTTTAAAATGAAGTGATTATCTCATGTTTGTGTAATATATCAGTTTATTAACTTGAAACGCGAAATTATGCAAAAGCCTCTGTTGATGGTCAGATGCAAACACCCAAAGTAATTCAATTAATTATATGTCTATATTAACCAAGAAACTCTGAATTCATTAAGATTAAGTTCTAATTGTGGCTACCTACGCCCGACAGGTATATGTCTATCCTGGAAGGAAATCTACCCTAAGGTGAGATCGTGAGCTATTGAGTTTGAGGCTGAAACCTAAAATCCATTCGTCAAGTTCATTTTAAGTTTACCATATCAATCTTATTAGTGGCCAATTAATAATAAGCATTAAGATTAAGACCCAATAAATAAACATATACATCATACAAACACAAACACAAAATAACCAACTTATAAGCCTATGGTATTGGAATTCATCGCAACCCTAGATAAGGTATTTAGTTACAACACATACCTATGATTACTAAAGACAAAAATAAATAAAATATTTTAAAACAAATTTGAAAATTAAAAATGTAAAATAAAATAATAAAATAAAATACTGGGGTAATGGGTTATACTTTTATTACTTATAATTTAGAAATCTCTCTTATTATAATATATAAATTTGCGTTATATTACCAACCGACCATATAGGCGGTATCCTGATTAAGTCAGATTTTAATTAATTCCAACCGACCATAAAAGCGGTATCCAATTAAGTCAAGTCAAAATTAATTTAATTAAGTCCAACCGACCAATAAGACGGTATCCCATTAAGTCAGGTTTTAAGATAATTTATATATTATAACTAAGAGAGATTAATCTAAATATTATAATAAAAAGCTTCACATTTTCACTCTAGCAGAAAGAAGTTACATACTCATGTTTTAAGCAAAACACACACACTTTTATTGCTAAAATAGAACTCAAATACAAGAAAGCTGAAAATAAACAAACAAGATACTCTATTCTTAGTATTCTAAGAAATTCCCCAGAAGAAAGTATGAAGAATTCAAATGAAATCAGCCTCTATTTATAGGCTCTAAAAACAGGATGTGTCGCGACGCCAAGCTACAATAGATGGCGGCTGTCGGCAGACTCAATTATTGGCTCGGCGTCGCGACGCGTGAAGGCTTGGCGTCGTGACACTGTCCTCATGATGACGCAAGGGATGTCGCGTGTCGATATGCTGAATTATTGTGCTGACGTCATAATGACTCAAGTGATGAAGTGTGTCAGTAAATTAATAATTATGCTGACGTCATGATGACTTTATGCTGACGCACATGATGACGTGGTGATGACGTGTGTCGGCAGCTGAATAATTTAGGTGTGTCGCAATGCTTGAACAATGAATTTCTCATTTTGCCCTTTTTCATCTGTTTTTCGCTGTTTTGGCCATGAGTTGATTCCATTGAGTCTTAAGTACAAGAGGCGATAAATATTGATATATTTTCCGCTTATCAACAGCTTACAGAGACGATTGTTTGGATCATCAAATTTTGGCTCCCAAATCTTAAAAAAATTAAAACACATTTCAATAAGAAATCTAAAAATATCTCTCTTTTATCCATAAGGATCCACATATTTTATAAACTCATTTAGAGCCTTTTAAAATTCAACCCCACCCATACCTTCGTGTAAAGGGAAATTTTATATTTGGTTTGTACCAAAAGAACCTCTGGTACCAGCTTGATAGGAACACCAATTACTCAACTCTTGAGACAAATATGGTAGTTGGCACTAATCTTGGAATAACATTCTCAGCCACATATTTCTCTCAATCACATATCCAAGATCTACAAGAATCAATTCAACAGCTCAATAACGGCTAGCATTGTCTAAGGATCTTGACTTGTGTTTTCCTTTTATGCTGCAAATCATCATATATAAATATGTCATGTATAGTTTGTAACAAAACAAGAAAACGAAATACAAATTTTCACTTACACAGCTTTAGTTTTCTTCATGGTATCAGTGACACAAATGGCTTCCAGCTCTAAATCTGAACCAACTTTGTCTCTCCAAACTGACCCTGTTGTTTGTCAGATTTGTGGAAAAAAAATCATAGTGCACCTAATTGTTGGGATAGATATGAATATGATTATCCTGACGACGAGGCCCCTCAAGCTCATGTCTCAACAAATGCACAACCTTTGAATGATCAACAATTTTACGCTGACTCTGGGTCCACTACTCATATGACGAATGATCCAGGTAACTTAAATAATATTATGCCCTATAGAGGATTTGACAATATCTATGTTGGTAATGGACAAGGATTACAAATCTCTCATATAGGACATACAAGTTTAAGTACAAAACATGGACAATTAAAACTCAACAATGTTTTAGTTGTACCAAAACTACAAAAGAGCATTCTTTCTGTTAGTCAATTTATTGATGATAATAATTGTATTTTTGAATTTAACACCGATGGCTTTGTTGTTAAGACCAAACACAATCAGGTACTAGCCAAAGGACGTAGACAGGGGAGGCTGTTCGTGTTAGAAGACAGATCCAATTTGGCTTTAACTACAACAAAAGGAAATCTTAAAGACTACATCTTATGGCACAAAAGGCTAGGGCATGCCAACTCCAAGATTTTACATGTTTTAAAAAATCATGGACTTATTAGTTTTTCTAGTTGGATAAAAAAAACCTACTATTTGTGTTTCATGCCAATTAGGCAAAAGTTGTAGACAATCTTTCTCTTTATCTAATAATAAATCAGACTTTCCTCTTCAAAAAATTCATTGTGATTTATGGGGACCTCCCCTATTAAATCAAATCAAAATTTTAAAAATTATGTACTATTTATAGATGATTTCTCACGATTTTCTTGGTTGTTCCCTCTTAAAAATAAATCTGACTTTTTTGATTGCTTCTTAAATTTTCAGAAACAGGTGGAGAATCAATTAGAAAAAAAAATTAAAATCTTTCAATGTGATGGAGGAGGGGAGTTCCATTCCACGACCTTCATTAAACATCTTGAACAATGTGGAATCCAAAGACAAATCTCATGTCCTTACACCCCTGAACAAAACGGTGTAGTAGAAAGAAAGCATAGGCACGTAGCTGAGACCGCTCTCACTATGATGTTTCAAGCTTCTTTTCCCTTAACACTTTGGGTTGATGCTTTTCTAACAGCAGTTTATATCATTAATCGCATGCCTTTATCTGGTTTGAATAAACAAAGTCCATACTACATGCTTCATAAAAAATTGCCTGACTATCATAGCTTAAAAATTTTTGGTTGTCGATGTTTCCCTTATTTAAGGGATTATAGCAAAACAAAGTTTGAAAAAAATCTTACCCATGTGTTTTTATTGGCTATAGTCCATTACATAAAGGGTTTAGATGTTTAAACTCCCAAACAAATAGGGTATATATTTCTAGGCATGTAATTTTTGATGAAAATATGTTTCCATTCTCAAAAGAAAATAATGAAATTTCTTTGCAGGAACAATATGAAATTACAATTTTTCTTCAAGACGATTGGCTGTTAAAAAAGACGAGAACACCCAAAATTCCGAAAAAATCAGCACAAGATCAATGAGATAAAATTCCTACAATTTTTGCACAAGGTGGAATCAAACAATATCTTCCAATTTCAACAATTCTGTACAAGATTTAAATGACACAATCCCTCCAATTGCAGCACAGCAAACTGCCCCAAGTTTGATGGCAAGCCCTACAAGTTTGGCACAAAATCTCCCTTCTGAAGACAATTTGGAATCAATCATTGAGCCAAGAAATCATCCTAACACCCTTCAACCACTGTCAACTTCTGAAACTATAGAAAATGACAATTTGAACACCTCTTCTACTCAAATTCATGGCAACAGCCCCTTAGCAACTGCAATAAATACCTCCACACCCATCACTAGCAACATCCACCAAACTAGCTCTCCCCAATACAATACTATCAATTCACAAACATCTAGTCCACAGAATATTCACCCAATGATTACACGAAATAAACTCAAAAATAACCAAACCTTAGCTCTTCATGCCAACCACCACATACAGACAGAACCCAAGACCTTTAAATCTGCCAATAAAAATCCATTATGGATCAAAGCTATGGCAGAAGAGCTCGATGCCCTTCATCAAAATCAAACATGGTCGCTGGTTCCTCTCGCCCTCCAAATACCAATATAGTTGGTTCCAAATGGGTTTATCGCATAAAGTACAAGGAAAATGGAGAAATTGATCGGTATAAGGCACGATTAGTTGCAAAAGGTTTTACTCAAGTTCCCGGAATTGACTTTGGTGAGACCTTCAGTCCTGTCATCAAGCCTACAACGATCAGACTCATATTAGCCATTGTTGTGAGCCTCAAATGGTGCCTTCGTCAACTCGATGTCCGAAATGCTTTTTTGCATGGTCAACTTAAGGAAACAATATTTATGGAACAACCTCATGGCTTCCAAGATAAAAATCATCCATCATTTGTTTGCAAGCTACACAAGTCTCTCTACGGTCTCAAACAGGCTCCGAGAGCATGGTTTGAATGTCTTTCTAAAGCCTTGATTCGTCTGGGTTTTCATAGCGGCAAAGCAGATAATTCACTTTTTATTTTTAACCATAATTCTGTTATCATACTAATTTTAGTTTATGTTGATGGTGTCATTGTGACAGGAAACAATAATGCAGCCATCAACTCTATCATCCAAACTTTGAGCTCAAAATTCTCATTAAAAGATCTAGGAGATCTACACTACTTTCTCGGCATTGAAGTTAAGACATTCAACAAAGGATTATTTCTGTCTCAGGCTAAATACACAAGGGATCTTCTAAGAAAAGCCAATATGCACACATGTTCTCTAATACGTACTCCAATGGCTATTAAAACTACTTCAGCAACAGACGATGATGAATTAGTCAATCCCACAGAATACAGAGGATTAGTTGGAAGCCTCCAATATCTAACATTCACTCGGCCAGACATCACACATGCTGTAAATCAAGTTTGCCAGCACTTTCAAGCTCCCACAAAATCTGGCCTGCAGGCAGTTAAACGTATTCTTCGATATTTGAAAGGAACTATTGATTTCGGCATCAGATTTCTGTTTCAAAGCTCCATCCATTTGTACGGCTTCTCGGATTCCGATTGGGCTGGTTGCCCTCTCACTCGTAGGAGCACCTCTGGTCATTGCTTCTACCTTGGTGCCAATCTCATCTCATGGAGTTCAAAAAAGCAAAACACAGTTTCTCGATCAAGTGCTGAAGCAGAGTATAGATCAATGGCATCCGCTGCAGCTGAACTCACATGGATCATGTATCTGCTTCAAGACATTGGTCTTCAACCAACCAAAATACCCACATTGCTTTGTGACAACTTAAGTGCTTTACACCTGACCAGAAACCCGGTATTTCATGCAAGAACGAAACATATAGAACTTGATGCCCATTTTGTTCGTGAAAAGGTAGCCCAATGAACCATTCTCACAAAATATATTCCATCTCGTCTCCAAATTTCCGATGTGTTCACCAAGCCTCTCACCAAACACATCTTCGCTGGTTTTCGACACAAACTTGGAGTGCATTGTCTATCACTTCCGAGTTTGAGGGGGAATGATAGGAACACCAATTACTCAACTCTTGAGACAAATATGGCAGTTGGCACTAATCTTGGAATAACATTCTCAGCCACAGATTTCTCTCAATCACATATCCAAGATCTACAAGAATCAATTCAACAGCTCAATAAAGGCTAGCATTGTCTAAGGATCTTGACTTGTGTTTTCCTTTTATGCTGCAAATCATCATATATAAATATGTCATGTATAGTTTGTAACAAAACAAGAAAACGAAATACAAATTTTCACAGCTCACCTTCAAGCTCGAACAGTTTGTTGCTCTCGCTATCTTTCAGGTTTTCTTCTCTTTTTTATTTCCTCAATTTGGGTTTTTGTGGGTTTTGTAGATCTCGAGGCTGCTATTGAGTTTTTTTCTTCTGAATTTCGATTAGGGTTTTAACTCGACACTTGGGTTTTTATTGATTTTCAATTAGGTTTTCTTAGGGTTTGTTGAATTTCGATTTGGTTTGGTTTTATGGGATAATATGGTTTTGTAAATGTCTCTTCTCTCATGTCACCTTTAGTGGAAAAATCTAAACCCTTTAGTGGCGAATTGTATTTCCCCACTAAAGTCTTACATTTATTGGTGAAAATTCATTTCCCGACTAATACCTTTTGTGACGAGTTTTTAGTGGTGATACTATATTTCACACACTAATAACTTTAGTGGCGAAAAAAATGACTTTTAGTGGTGAAAAATCTCCACACTAAAAATCATTTTTTCTTGTAATGATAAATAATCAATCCAAAATGAAATTTTTTGTGTTAATCGCATATCAAATTAGGAAGAAATTGGGTGTAACACCGATTGATGAAAAGATGAGAAAAATAAGGTTAAGATGGTTTAAATATATTTCAATGTAAATCTTTAAGTGATCCGGTGAAAAAAGAGAACGAATGATGTTGTTATATGTCAAGCGATGAAGGGGAAGGTCTAAGTTGACACAGATAGAACCATAAAAAGTGAATCATATTTTATAGAGCTTAATAAATCAATGATATCATATAGAACACAATGGCGTCAAAAAATTCATGCAGCCTAGTGCGAAAAGGCTTGGTTTAGTTTGGTTAATCATATATCAAATTACTGTTCACATACCTTAATATAAGCTTGATATTGTTCAGGAGGTGTGGCCAAGTGAATCAGCAGCGATGTGGAGTGAGCTGAGCCAGTGCATAATGCGGCATGATTGGATGAAAGCTAGAGAAGCAACTGTTGAGGAAAAGAGAATCAGGAGGAAAAACTTAGAAGTTAAAACTAGGCATTTTATGATTAATTGTAAATATTCATGATTAATCAGAAGTTAACCAGGAATATTAAAGTTGATATTTTGTATAATAGAGAACAAAAAAGATTCAAAATTCATCTCTTAAAATTCTTCAAAAATCACTAAAAATCATTCATTATGATGAAAACATGGTAAACAAACATAAAATTTAGGGAGATAACTAAATTTCTAAAGAATAAGAAGAATAATGAAAAAAAGAAGAATAAGATATATCTTTCTATAAAAAAAATATAATCTCCTATTAAAATAAGAAACATAAATAATAGCCGCCCACAAAATCTAATCAATTTTTTAGATTTCGGGTCTATTTTTATTTTTTTTTTATTTTGAATTATTTTTATAATATTTTTATTTCATGATTTTTTTTTATTATTTAATGTGCTTTAGGATGCAGACTCTGACTATTAACTCTTGCACAGTTAATTAGAAATATTATTTGAGAATTGAGAGACAAGCGAATGAAGCATAAATATTGCATGTAAGTAAATCAATTGTCACATTTATACTATAAAATCGACAAGATTCAGAGTATTTATTGAAATTACCTACAAGTAATACAACAACCAAATTCTATATTCCCAAGAGGGGGGTGAATTGGGTTATTGCCTAATAATATGCATAATTAAAATTCTTTGACGATTTTAAGCTATTTTACCAATTAAGCTTAAGGTCAATTTTCTCTATTGTATTAAACAACCTATATGCAAATTTCTAATATATAAGCATATAATAAATAAAACTTGCAATATGTAAAGAGTATAAGGATAGAGAAAACGACACCGAGATTTATAGTGGTTCGGCCAACAATGCCTACGTCCACTCCCACAAGCCGCGCTTTAAGCTTTTCACTATCAACTGAGCTTTTGTCGTTGCTCACTCGCAACCAAGAGTTTTACGCAAGGTGCACTCCAAACCTTTACACTTTGAGTTTTATACGTAGTCTCACTCACAAACTTTTACAAGTACCCAAACGATGAGATTTCACAAACCACAAGTGTTTTGTATAAGAAGTTGTAAAACACACTTGGGCACTCACAATGATAAAGAAGATTGTGTGAGTTGGTTACCCAAGTGATCTAAGCTCACTACAAATGTAAATGAAGGTGTAGTGTGTGTGAGCTTGATGTATGAGTGTTTATGAATATGAAAGTTTATGAAACACTTTTGTTTTTGCTTAAGTAGAACGTGTATGAAGGTTGTCTAACATTGCAAAAACGAATTGAGGCTTAATTTATAGTAAAATGTAAGACTGCCCCAATTTTACTGTCTGAGACTGGTATGCTGGTCTCCAGACACCGGTATGTCGGTATGGCTTTACAATGGTTTTCAACGGCTATATTACCGTTAAAAATATATATGTTACACCGGTATGGTCCTTGCCGGTTCCAGTGAGTGTGCAGTGTGAAGGGCTTGACCGGTATGGTAACCGGTACGATGACCGATTTAGGTCATGTCGATTTCGGTAAAGGAACTAGTTGTTAGGCTCACCGGTATGAGACCGGTATGGAAGCCGGTTTGGTGTGTGCCGGTTCCAACAGCTATGCAATCCATAGGTTCATCAGTATGGTGACCGGTATGAGACCGGTAAAGTCCGTGTAGGTTCCAGTGAGTATACAAAACAGAGCATCTCACCGATATGGACACTGGTAAGGGACCGGTATGCCGGTCTCTGTACCAAAAATGCAAATATGAAGGTTTTAAAGCATTTTGTACATGAACCTAATGCATCTAAATGAATGTGTATGTTTCCTATAAGCTTAGGCACTTGAATAATCAAATCACATTACAATTAGAGCTCTGAGCTAAGATTTCACATAAAATCTTCGATGTGAGCAAGTCTTCACATTCTTCGCTCTTCACCACCGACGTGCTTCGACATATTTTTGTATTGTCTTGCTTTTGCGCGTCGAAAACTTAACTCTCATTGCATCATCAAAATCCATTATGCGACTATGTCGCTAACAATCTCCTTTTTTTTGATGATGTCAACCCATTAAAACTTGTGAGCTTCTGAGAGTCCAAATGTTGACGATTTTGCTCCCCCTCAATGTGTGATTGTCTTCAAAATAGCTTTATAAGACTTAAACAAACACATTAGTACATTTACTCCCCCTTAATCTAAGGGGAGGGTAAAACAAGTTTTATTCTCATTTCTAATGATTTCTCCCCCTTTGACATTATCAAAAAGTGGAGAAGCAAAATTTTAAGTCTAAATGAGATACCAATTTATATGTACATTAATGATGATACCAAAATTTAAACGTATGCACATTTTGGCATTTCCCCATTTTTGCCATAAAATGTAAAAATCATGCATAAAGTATTTCTCAATTTTTGTACCAATGATTACCAATTGAATAATGATCAATGCATTTTTAATGATTTATTCCTATAATTATGATACCAATTAATAAAAATCAAATATTCATGCTTTTCATTATACCAATGAGAAATTTATGTCGATATACATGCATTTCATTTTCATTCAATTATGTTAAATGATAAAGGCATATTCAATGCAAATCAATTTAGTAATCACATATATATCATTTAACTCAATAAATTCAATGTGACACTAATTGATATAAAATGACGTTTAAATGTATGATTAAGGCATTTAATGATATCAAATGAACAATTGATACCAATAGAAGTTTGAATATATTGCCTAGTCATTTGTATACTTCAAAATATTTATACTAATTTTAAATAGGCATACACATATAATTTAGAGGAAATGGTACCAATATTTCCGTGAGTATGGATTTTACCTATTACCATTGTGAGTCCTCATTTCTTTAAGCCTTTGGGATCAGTTTACGTTTCTCTTTAAAGATCCTTCCCAAAGCTCCCCCTACAAAATTATCAAGTGCATTTTGGTACCCAACTTTTCTTGGGTCCATGGGGGTTAAACTTGATTTCTTGAGGAATCCATGCATTTTTAATCATATTCTTGTTCATGCACTCAAATATTTTGTGTCCATTGTTATTACATGCATGACATTTGACATTTTCATTGATAGCAATATTAACATGGGAGTCGGATGTCTTAACAAAATAATTCTTCAAAAATTTTCGTTTAATGTAAGGCCTATATCATAATTCTTCTATTTTAAATGCATATTTTTGGGATCCAATTAGCATAGTAAATTTTTTATGTCCCAATGTGAATTTACTAACAATGTTTTGTAAATCTATAACATTTTTGTTTAATAAAACATTTTCATTCAAAATAGATTCACAATCACATGTTTTTGAGTTAGATGGCATATTAGATATGACATTTTCAAGTTCTAGCTTTTTATTTCTTAAACATGCATTTTTATCATTTAAGCATGCTATTTCTTTTTCATGTTTGGCCTTTAAGCATACAATCTCATTATCTAAAACATGAAATTTATCCATACAAGATGCACGTTCATTTTTAAATGATGAAAGCTCATTTTTAACCAATTTAAGTTTTTTTTTTTTAAGCATATCACACAACTCATTTAAACCATTAAAAGCATCAATTAAATAATTGTAATCTTGAGAGTTGTGTACCTCTTCTTCTTCGCTTTCAAAGAAGAAATTATCATCCTGGATAGCCATGAATGCTATTATTTTGTTTTTGACTTCTTCCTCTTCGGATAAGATTGAATCGCTATCGCTCCAAGTTGAAGTAGCTTTCAATGCATTTTCTTGGATTTTCCTTTCATTTTCTTCAATGGGGAATCAGTTGCTATTGACCCGGTTTATTACATAGCAAATAATTTTCTTGTTCTTCCGAGACCATTTTTCTTCTTCCTTCTCATCTATTTTTTTCCTTTAAGCTTTCGAATTTGAGGAGCTTCTTGACCTTATTGGTTATTATTGCCAACTCATCGTCATTGTCTTCTTCACTTGAGTTTGAATCATCTATTCTTCTTGCTTTTATGGCAAGATTTTTCCTTGTTCTCTTCACATCTTCCTTCTTTTGATCCATTTTGATCTCCAATTCATATTCAAGTAATTTTCTGACCAAACCATCTAGCTCCAAAGTGTTCATGTCGTTTGCTTCTCTAATGGAGGAGGTGTAGCTTCTATATTCCTTAGGGAGTGATCTAAGGATCTTCTTTACTTGATCCGTTGGCCCAATGATTTTCCCCAAGGCGCACAAATGATTTATGATGATCGTGAATCTTGAAATCATGTGATCAATTTCTTCCCCGGATTCCATTTTGAAATTGTCTAATTCACACATTAACCGGTTGATCTTCGATTCCTTCACTTGGCTTATGCCCTCGTTGACCATTTCCAAAAACTTCCACAAATCATATATGTTTCCACACTCCAAAAGCTTGTTTATTTGAGTCCGATCAATAACATAAATAAGTTGGTTGAATGCCTTGGTATTTTGTGAGGCTTGTCTTAAATCCTCATTATCCCATTCTAGAGTTGGCTTTGGAATCTCAACACTATTGTCATCCTTCTTCGTTGGCCCATTTGCACCTCGTGTAATTACCAAGTAGCATTGCAGATCAACGGCTAGAAAGTAGTTCAACATCCTCATTTTCCAATAGTTGTTATTGATTTCGGTGTAAAATTGAGGTCTAGTTGTTGAAAACCATTCGGCAAGATTTGATGAGTTGCTTGTAGATGCCATGATCTATTCTCGGTCGGTTAAGTCTTTGTTGAGAATACATCGCTCTGATACCAATTGAATTTGCCTACAAGCAATACAACAACCAAACTATATATTCTCAAGAGGGGGTGAATTGGGTTATTGCCTAATAATATGCAGAATTAAAACTCTTTGCCGATTTTAAGCTATTTTACCAATTAAGCTTAAGGTCAATTTTCTTTATTGTATTAAATAACATATATGCAAGTTTCTAATATATAAGCATATAATAAATAAAACTTGCAATATGTAAAGAGTATAAGGATAGAGAAAATGACACCGAGATTTATAGTGGTTCGGACAATAATTCCTACGTCCACTCTCTCAAGCCGCGCTTGAAGCTTTTCACTGTCAACCGAGTTTTTGCCATGGCTCACTCGCAACCAAGAGTTTTACGCAAGGTGCACTCCAAACCTTTACACTTTGAGTTTTATACGTATGCTCACTCACAAACCTTTACAATTACCCAAACGATGAGATTTCACAAACCACAAGTGTTTTGTATAAGAAGTTGTAAAACACACTTGGGCACTCACAATGATAAAGAAGATTGTGTGAGTTGGTTACCCAAGTGATCTAAGCTCACTACAAATGTATATGAAGGTGTAGTGTGTGTGAGCTTGATGTATGAGTGTTTATGAATATAAAAGTTTATGAAACACTCTTGTTTTTCCCTAAGTAGAATGTGTATGAAGGTTGTCTAACATTGCAAAAACGAATTGGGGCTTAATTTATAATAAAATACAAGACTGCCCCAACTTTACTGTCTGGGACCTGTATGCCGATCTCCAGACACTGGTATGCCTGTCTGACTTTGCAACGATTTTCAACAGCTATATTACCGTTAAAAATATATCTGTTACACCGGTATGGGGACCAGTATGGTCCTTGCCGGTTTCAGTAAGTGTGCAGTGTGAATGGCTTAACCGGTATGATGACCGGTTTAGGTCATGTCGGTTCCAGTAAAGGAACTAGCTGTTAGGCTTAGGGGTGGGCATTATCGGATTCGGAACGGATCGGACCGAATCCGAATCCGATCCGATCCGAAATGCCCAAGATTGTTTGATTCGATCGGATCGAATCAAACAATCGAACTCGATCCGATCCGATCCGATAATTATCGGATCGGATCGGATCGGATCGGATTGGTTCGATCCGAATTCGAATCGAATCGAATCGGACCAATTCGATCCGAAATCATCCTATTTCGGATCGGATTGGTCCGATCCGATCCGAATTCGGTGGGTTTGAGTCAAAAAAATCGAGCGGATCGGATCGGATCGGATTAAAATCCGATCCGATCGATTTTTTTTTTTTTTTATATATAACGACGTCGTTTTGCATATTAAAAAAAAAAAAAAATTCGATCGGATCGGATCGGATCGGATAAAATCCGATCCGATCCGAAATTCGTCGAACCGGACCAACAGGATTCGTTCGGATTTGCAAATCGGATCGGATCGGATCCGATCCGATCAAATCGGATCGAATCGGATCGGATCGGATCGGATCCGATCCGATGCCCACCCCTAGTTAGGCTCACCGATATGGGACCGGTATGGAAGCCGGTTTGGTGTGCTGGTTCCAATAGCTATGCAATCTATAGGTTCACCGGTATTGATAAGTGTGGTTTATACTCACTTATTATGATATTTTTAGCTTATTATTTTATTATATTTCGAGATATTTAATGTCATTTATAGTTTATTTTATGTCTTATTTGTAGGAAGCATTAGAACATCGATAATGGAGCAAATACGTGTGTTTCGGGACCTATTGGGAGCATCGGACTCAAGAAGGAGTAAAAATCAGCATCAGCTGCGCACTGAAATTAAAAAGGCTATAATTTTTTATCTAGAAAGAGTTACGAGACCCATAATATATCGATTTGCATCTACTCGAGGAGATCTAGTCATTTACATACATTTTCCAGGGAGTTGGGCGCCGCAGAGCCCACTGTTCCGCGCCGCAGCGTCCCCCGCGGACCAGAAACAGGATTTCAGGGTTTTTTAGATGTTTAATGACTCATAGCCTCTATTATAAATAGAACAGTTCATCCAATACTCAGGATGAGGCTAATACAGAGCACAAGACACAAAAATAAATATTTTTAGAGATCCAAGGAGAGGATTGAAGAGCGACAAGATGAGACAAATGAGGTGACATCTGAGGAGGAAGAGATTCAATTCGGGTTTTATCTTCTTGTTTCTTTCTTAGAACTCTAATGATTTCCATAAATTCATGAATTTTTTATCATTGATTTTATCTTTTATCATGAACTAACTCCTTAATTCTAGAGAATGATATAATCCATGCTTGAACCTTGTATTGTTTATCAATTTTGTTATGAAGTTTTATTAATTTATTTATATTCTTTTGAGTTTAATGCTTCTTGATTGTTGGCCACAATTGAAGATGATGAATGTTTAGAATCTATCACTCGAGAGAGGGGATTTTGAATAGATCTAGAGAATATAACCTAGGATTTTATAGAGTTCGAGAAAATCTGTAGTCCTTTGAAGTCGTTAATATAGAATCACAAAGCGTAATGAGTTGTTAACTATTGGATTTTTATAGAGATATCGAAGTCTATAGTTGATGATCTTTTCACTCGGCACTCGAGAGAGTGAGTGAATATTTTAGGAGTCTTGACTTATAAACAATATAACTGAACATGGATTAATTGACATGACAAATGCATAGGTGACAGCTAGGTGAAATCAGGATCCAGAATCTCTATCGTATTAGTTCCTCCTATTTTATTGTTTTTATATTTCGTTTATTTAATTAAATCTTTATTAATTATCGTCTAAATAAAGTTAGAATTATCAATTGTAGTACTTAGTGCGAGTTAACACAATCCATGTGGGTTCGACACTCTTTCACTGATTTATACTAAAACTTGACACCGTACACTTGCGGTACGATATAAAAATATCACAACAAGTTTTTGTATTTTTATATCATAATAAATTAACTTGAGGTTGAACCGTTATGATAACCGGTTTAGGTCATGTCGGTTCCAGTAAAGGAACTAGCTGTTAGGCTCACCGATATGGGACCGGTATGGAAGTCGGTTTGGTGTGCTGGTTCCAATAGCTATGCAATCCATAGGTTCACTGGTATAGTGACCGGTAAGGTCCGTGCCGGTTCCAGTGAGTATGCAAAACAGAGCCACTCACCGGTATGGACACTGGTAAGGGACCGGTATACCGGTCTCTATACCAAAAATGTAAATATGAAGGTTTTAAAGCATTTTGTACATGAACCTAATGCATCTAAGTGAATGTGCATGTTTCCTATGAGCTTAGGCACTTGAATAATCAAATCACATTACAATTAGAGCCCTAAGTTAAGACTTCACATAAAATCTTCGATGTGAGCAAGTCTTCACATTCTTCACCACCGACGTACTTCGACCTCTTTTTATATTGTCTCGCTTTTGCGCGTCGAAGATTTAACTCTCATTGCATCATCAAAATCCATTATGCGACTATGTCGCTAACATTTATAATATTAATACCTTAAATATATATTTAACTCGCACAAAGTGCAAGTCTTGTACTACCTGAATTAGTTTTTTTTTTTTAAAAAAAAATGATAAATTATGAAATCAACATCAATTTTGGATATGGATAACCCATAGGTGATACCGCCTATGATTATAGATTTTTTTAATTTTTTTTTTTTACTTTGTTTTGACAAAATTCTGTCAGGCGTCTGGTTTAAGTGTTGTATTTGCAACAAAATCCATTTAACTTGACCTAGACCTTGAGTAAAATGATCAATAATTATAGCAGATTAATCAGAAAAATATAATTCTTTACTTTTGCAATTCTCCGTAGTCAAAATGTTTTTTTTCCTCGAATATTGATTTATTTTCTCAAGATAATCCAAAGGCCACGGGCGAAAATAGTAAAATCTTCTTGATGTTTGGTAAAATTAAAAAAATATTAATATTTTAAAATTAAGCGAAATTATTTTATATGAGATTTTAATATAAATATTTTGGTTTAATGTGAAACATGAGGTATGAATGGCAATAATGACACCTCGTTCTCAACCGGTCCTTTTTATGATCTATCTCGATTGTGATTTGGGGTCAAAAAATAGTCTCAATATTCTCGAATCCCGAACCAGATGGTTAGATATCTCGAATCCTTATCGAGATTTTAGATTTTTTAATCTAAAATTCAAAATTTTCAAGTATTAGGAGGGATTTCACTTATTTTAAAAACATGAGGGAGGGTTTTGCTTAATTTTGTCCATTATAGGTGTGACTTGGTGGCAAATGGCTTAAAATTTGGTTGTCAGATCTTGAAATTGAGTCCATAGTGTGTATTTTTTTGTAAGAGTCAGAGACAGTCGGGGGTTTTACCTACTCCACTTAAACGCATGTCAAGTGATTTAGCGGCGGGATTTCTAATTTTTCAAAAAAAAAAATTTACTTAATTTTAAAACATGATGATGAATTTTGATTAATTTCACCAAATATTATAAGGATTTCACTCATTTTTTCTTCATCTATAATGTCACTGTTCACTAAACAATGAAATTATTTCTATCACACTTCTAGCAGGATTTGAATTTTGAAGAAGATAATTGAAAAAGTCCATTTCTTGTAGAAGTAATTAACTTTATTGCAATTAGTGTATTTTAGACTTTACACACTTCAATTAATAGATGATGTCGGCACCGATTCATAGTTTGATGTGATAACCGAAGTAGCTTTTTCTTGGTAAAAAGGCTGAGTTTTTCTTTAGTATATAAAATGGAAAAAAAAATCGTGTTTAATTAAGGATATTTAATAAAATTTATCATTTATCAAAATGAGCCATAATATTTGTGTTTTGTAAAAATAATCACATTCTCCGAAGTAGACTTCGGAGAATCCATATTTTTCAAAGTTCACACCGAACTCTTTTTTTTATTTCGGATCTCCGAAGTATTATTAAAGAATATGTTTTTAAATATTATATATAAAAATTAAATTTATTTATGATTTATTTTTTGAACTAATTTTATTAAATTTTTTTTTTTGGCTTTTGGGAGTTATATGTAAAAAAAATTACATATATATAAACAGTTAACTATACATCAAAACAATTAACTATACATCAAAATGAAAATAATCTAATATATATAAAAAAACTACATTTCATCAAAATCAATGTCAGCCAACACATAATCAGCTCTAGTATCTCTCTCAGCTGACATCATTCTCAGAAGCTCTAACACATCATTTAATGACTGCTCAATTCCTTTCTCTCGATCCTTAATTTCTTATGTCGCACCTCGATCCTCGTCCGACCCTCCTCTATCGCAATCATGCGGTCACGTAACAAAGTGACTAAGAGATCACATGTAGGATGAGAAGTGTGAGATGAGCCAGTGCGAGATGGGCCAACGCCAGATGGGCCAACGCCATCAGAGCCTACAGAAGGATCATCAGCAATAGGATCATCCTGTGACAGTTGGTTCTGCGTAGTACAACGACCTACCAAATAGATAAATAAAAAGAATTAAATAATCGAATCACTATCAATTTTTATCATGAAATATATATATATATTATATATATATATATATTATATATATAATATATATATATATAATGTAATATTTTTCAATACCTATCAATAACACAATATCTGTGTTTATACAATAGAGGCTCATCCGTTGCAAGAATCTCTGGTTAATGATAGTCAGATGCTCAAAAAAGATAAAATTATCATCCAAATTCAACTAAAAATACTGCATGAGCCGGATGATGACCAATTGACCATGCCATGGGGAATGTCCGACCTACTATGGGCATGAACCTGAAACCAATATCTATAATAAGGGCTTCTATATCCACCATACGACACTGCAAGGGAAAATATATTTTTAGGATTTGTCTATAATATAAAATATAAAAATAAATTAATATGTACTACAAAAATATGACTTGTAGTATATAGTCCAACAAGACGATGTCTAAAATATTGACCTCATTCTGATGAGCGATACTAGGCACGGTGATTAACTGAATGATATCATCTATGAAAATCGAGGTTATCCTAAGTTCTGACCCTATGCGGAAATAATCACAATTAATTGAGACAAGTCCTAATTAATGTGTCTATGGGAAATCAACTATCAACCACAATATCCAACAACAAACAATTCCACAATATTAATTTAATACGAAATATAAATTGCGGAAAGGTAAATCAATCACACAAAATCAACACAATAATTTTGGTGACGAAGTGGAAAACTCTTCCGAGTAAAAAACCACTCCGGGTATATCGGCTACAAGCCCAATCCACTATATAGAGATAAACTTACAGCGATGGTCAAGACCCATGGTGACAACTTCACCGACTCAAGTACCTCAATACTGCAAGAACTCAAGGCAACACCTTAAGTCCGCAACCTACGGTTTTCTTCAGAACCTCTGAAGTCTCTGAGTAGATTGTATCACTTCGAACGCCGGAACTCCGACTACCAAACTTCCTCCTAAAGAACTCTTAAGGATTATGGAATTTGGGTTATGTTGTGTTGAAGGTTTATCAAAGAAGGATTCACACCATTAATGGAGAAGACAATAAGATGAAGAAGTCTTCAATGGTGGAATCAAAGAGAGTTGAAAGCTTGAGAGTATTTGGCTTAAGGGAAAAATGTTTCAGCTCTTTCAACTAATGGGGAATGGCGGCTAAGTGTTATATTTATAGGTAGGGTGAAAACCTAGGGTTTTGCAGGCCAAAAACGCGTTCAGATCGCAGTCGCGTTCGAACGCTTACTAGAACGCTACACAAACGCGCCCTTTCTGTGAAGACTCGTTCGAACGTCAATCGAACGCACAATGAACGTGAGCTCTCTGGAATGCTCTCGTTCGAACCCACAAAGAACGAGACTCGAACATTTGCTCTCTGGAATTCCCGTTCGAACCCAATAAAGAACGTGCCACTAACGCCACACGTTCGAACCCAAAACGAACGCAGCACCAACGCCAATCGTTCGAACATTTCAAAGAACGCACCACGAACGCATGTCTGATGCACAGCAGCCAGAAACCAGTCCAATTGCACAAAGATCTTCATGAAAGATTACAACTCAATTGACTTGTTTTGTCACGGATATAAGCCAATAAAACTGGAACTAACAATCTCCCCCTTTGGCATTCCGTGACAAAACACTACCTAATACAAAGACTACAGTAATAGACCCAAAAAGAAAATAGTCAACTGTCAACCATCAAAACAGTGACGTAATACAATTGGACTCGATCTAATACCTAACAAAGTAGTCTTGAAATTAATGCCACCGCAGCAACATACCTGCTACCTGAAACATCCACAGACAACAATATACCGTGAAAAGCATTGGGATAATCAAATAGAACATAAAGCAGGTAAATCATTTTTCTCCCCCTTAATCTGAACTCTCCTGAAACAGGACAAAACACCAATTTACTCCCCCTTTTTGTCACGAAATGACAAAGCATGCATACACCAGGAGAAACAACAAACATATATGTAACACTTACTCCCCCTCACAAACAGGCATCCAAATATATCATAAGAATAAATGGGAAGCAAATAACCAAAAGCAATATTCGTAAGCATGCATCAGTGATAGACTGAAGGAGAAACATTCAAGACAGAATATTTTCATTAAAGTTCGTCAAATGTTTGCAAAACATCCCATCATTAAACAAAAGGGGTGAGAGTACATCATAAAGTTTAACAACAAATATGATCCCAAAAAGGAAACAGACTCCTGCTAACTCAAATAAAACCCAGCAAATAAAATAAAGCAGCTAGTCAGACTCGGAACTAGCAGAGGACTCCTCGTCATCGGAAACTGAAACAGCACGAGAGGATGACAGGTGACGGGCAAACTGATCCTCGAGGCGGCGAACAGAAGTACGGACCTCGGATACGCTACCTGAGACAAGACGAAGCTCGGCCAGGATAGTGGCATGAGAGTCCAAGATGCGCTGGTAAAAATCTGGAGGAGGACCAGCGGAAGAGGAGGAGGGAGGAAGCAGACGAGGTAGACGGGCGGTGCAGGATCAGGAGCAGGAGCAGGCAGGAGCAGCCGCTGGGGCAGGAGCACGAGCATGGGCAGGAGGAAGATGAGCAGCTCCTGAGGAGACAGTCTGACGACCATGGGCTTGAGCAGAGGGAGAGGAGGATCATGAACAAAGCCAGGGATCAGAGCCGTGATAATACGGCGAATCAGACACCCATATGGAAGGGTGTGGGAGGCAAAAGAGGCATTGCGAACGCGAGTCATCTCACGCAGGATCACACTGAGGATGTCTATGGAAAGACCATGCTCAATGGCATAAAGGAACGCAATCCGAGCAAAGGGCTGAGTGTTGACATGAGATTTGGGCCACAAGTTATGGCACATAATGCGGTTAAGAAGACGATAGGCCGGCAGCAATGTAGCAACAACAACTGTCCCTCCGCCAAACAGACGATGCTGTCCAGTGGCAACGTCCATGACGAGCTGATCGGAAGGTCCATCGATAGGGGACCAGGGGTACTGAGGGTAGGGCACCTCAGGAATAGCCAGTATCCTTGATAGAACAGAAGGATCGATATCCAGGTAGTGGCCCCGAATGTACACGGAAAAAGAGGTGGCAGAAACAACCTCCATGTTGGAATAGAATTCTTGGACAAGCTGAGGCGACGGACCAACAAAACCCGATAAAAGAAGACTCCAACCACGGGTAATCAGAAGAGGAACAATGCCGGAATCATGCAGTTCATCAACCAAGACATTGCGCTCCAGAAACAGACTACGCTGAGAGAAGTGATCATCGAACAGTTTAGCAGCAGCGGGACTGCGAAAACTATCTCGAGGAAGAGAGTCTCGGGGACGTTTCTTTGAAGCAACGGTCTTCTTAGGCATCTAGAGACACAAGAAACCACAGAAATAAGAAACAACCCAAAATAGACCATAAAAACAGAAGCTGTGGAAACCAAAGAGCGTTCGAACGAAGATCGTATGCCGTTCGAACGTGATGGCGATGAACAGATGCGAAAAACACCCTCAACAGATACACATCGCCACAAATAACCACCACAAACAATAAAGGACTCATCCACAAGACTCCAAATGCCTTCAATCGAAGAAGGAAGGCTAAAAACAGAAGGGGAAAAGAACCCCTAAAACCAGATCTGAAACCGACAAGAACAATAAAGAGAGGTAGAGAAAAAAATACCTTAATGATGAAGGCGAAGCGAGAATCAGAGGATTAAGGTGGATCTGACCAAAAATGGAGGAAAAATAGCGAGGAGGAGCAAGATCAGAAGAGGAAGAGGAGAGGAAAGAAACGCGTGAACATAAAAACGCACGGAGAATTTAAATACCGACAAAGCGTTCGAACGAAAGTTCGAACGATAGTCGAACGCGTGTTAATGACCGTTCGAAGGCAAAACGAAACGAACGAGAAAACCAACGAATAACGTTCGAACGAAAAAAGAAACGATACACGAACGAAAACAGACACAGTGCATACCAGGAAAAGACACGGCAAACACGGACTGGAAGACACATCAAGCAAATACAAAGATACCCAGTCAGTATTCAAAGGATTAGATCATGAAACAATATGCAGCATTTTAAGTTTTGGCTAAACACAACACTTATGCATATGACATAAACACACCAAGTATATAAAGCACTTGCGTGGAAAAATAAAGTGCATAACTAATCAAGGCTTAAGACCTTATTTTATGAGCTGGACACAGCCAAAGAAATCCATTTCTAAACAAACCAAGTCCACAAAATAGGTGTTCAAACCCAGCACCACTAGGACCTGAAAATAAGCAACATTGGTTGCATGCTATATTGTTTTCCCCAGAAATTTCATGAGCTCATATTTAATAACTCTTTCGAGTGAAGGGTTTTTGCCCTTATCTTTTGAATTTGGCCACATTGGCTCTTATGCACTTGAGTCTCATTTAACAATAATAATAATAATTTTTTTTTATTTCTTTTTGCTTTTACAAGGGGATAGCAAGGTCATCTAGTCAAAGGTCACACTATTGAGCAAACAGGATATGATAGAAATTGGATTGCTATTCCAAAAACTCATACATGCGACCAAGCCTCGACAAAATAAAAACGTGTATGTGAAGGTGCAAGCACATGATATACCAAAGGTTTTTATCACACACACTCATGCATATAGAGCATCAAGAAAAATAACAGCATATTATACATGCATAATCATATATCCTACATACCAGGATCACATGCACATGCTATTCATGATCTAACCAGCCATAAAAATATTTTTGGTCTTTTTCAAAATATATAAATTTTTGATTTTTTCAGTTTTAAAGCACAAAGAAAAATAAGGACACAAAACCAGCTTGAAAACATCCAATGATACGTGGAGTTGTATCCCGAGTGCAGATCATACAACCGTCCATTCGGATTCGGCTATGAAATTTATGTCCGGGTTTCCATCCTATATACCAAGGGATATATAACAAAAACAAGACACACACAGACCCCCATATGCTGTGAAAATAAAATAAACGTGCAAAAGCATAAAACACACGCACACACACATGCAATGGGAAAATAAAAACGCATCTTTTAACCAGAGTTACACCGAAATGCACTCTCATCATGTCCATCAGGACACGCAGAAGTAGATGGGAAATTATCTTGCTTCCTCACCCAAACATTTCTAGGAACCTCATCCACTTGAGAATTCCTAGTCAACAAAGAAAGTTTCTCACTAAGAAATTGTGTCTGTTTAGTTAGTGCAGAGAAACTTGAGAAGCTAGATTTGAAGAATCAAATCTAGGCGACACACTCTTAGGCCTTTTCTGTTGCTTGTGCAACATGAAGCACTTAGGCCTAATATGTCCAGTTTTGCCACAGTGGTGGCACACAGGCACAAACCTCGGAAAAGAGCGAGTTTTTACCTAACACACCTCTAGATTGAGGTTGGGGCACATGACGAGGAACAACAGAAGGAGAAACATGACTACACACAACAGGTTTCTTACCTGAGTCACGTTTAGCTGCAACAGGCACAGCTTTGGAAGAAGAAGCCTTATTGAAGTTAGGCTCAGAAATAATACCTAACATACGTCCACTTTTTTATTTCCACTAGAAAATGCGGACAATTGGGTTCTAGCATTTTCAAGTTCGGTCTCTAATATTTGGACTCTTTTAACTAGGCTTTTGTTCCTCTCCTCTAGGTCATCAACCATCAAAAGGCTTTGCTCAAATTTAGCTTGAGCTTCATTCTTTTCTAGCTCAACAGTTTTCAGCCTTTTACTGACCTCTATATTAGTCTTCTTAATAGCTAAACTCTCATTAAACAGTTCAACATAAGCTACTTGAAGACTTTCCTCATCTACAGACTCATCAAGAGAGACTTCAGAATCAGCATCATTAACAACACATCTCTCTCTCATCAATCACACTAGCAGTAAAAGCAATATAATTGCCTTTAGGAGAATCATCACCTTCAGAATCACTAAGGGATGCTGCCATGGCTTTCTTGCCTTTAGCCCTAAGGTATGTGGGACACTCAGATCTAACGTGCCCATATCCTTCACATTCATAGCACTGGGCACCACGGGATCTACTATCCATATCCTCTCTAGACTCACTCCTGTTATGCCTAATCTCTCTAGGCTCATCCTCCCTATCCCTATTACTGCTATGGCCACTCTTCTTAAGTTTAAGAAATTTCTTAAACTTCTTTACAAACAAGGCCAAATCACGATCCGTAAAGGTATCATCATCACTAGATGGATCATGAACAACTTCATTTGCGATCTTCATCGCCTTAGTTTTGGGATTTTGATACCCAGGAAATTTCTTCTCATAAACTTGCAGTTTTCCTACGAGTTCTTCTAAATCAAGCTTATCGAGGTCATTGCTTTCCTCGATGGCGGTAATCTTGGGTAGGAATTTATCAGGAAGGGATCTTAGGATTTTTCTAATTATCCTATTTGTAGGTATAGTCTCACCTAGGTTAAAACTAGAGTTAACAATATCGTTAATCTCAGCATAAAACTCATCAAAGGTCTCATCTTCTTTCATTCTGGCGACCTCAAACCTAGTAGCTAAATCCTGGAGTCTATTATTTTTAACAGACAATGTGCCTTCATGCACAGTCTGCAGGATGTCCCAAGCATCTTTGGCTATCTCACACATTGAGATTCTCCTAAACTCAGCAGAACACACAACACCATGTATGGCATTAACAGCCTTGCTGTTCCTATTGCTAGCATCAAATTCGTCCTTGGTCCAGGTCAATTTATCTTTAGGGGAAGATACCCCATCAAAACATAACAACGGGAGGTTTCCACCCGTGTTCAATAGTCATCCAGACCCTCTCATCTAAGGACTTAAGGAACGCTCTCATGCGAACTTTCCAATGCAAATATTCTGTGCCATCAAAGAATGGCGGACAATTAAGGGTTGACTACGCTCCATAGCTAATGGGTCAAGGATCGAGTTCAGGCTCTGATACCAATTGAAAATTCGAGGTTATCCTAAGTTCTGACCCTATGCGGAAATAATCACAATTAATTGAGACAAGTCCTAATTAATGTGTCTATGGGAAATCAACTACCAACCACAATATCCAACAACAAACAATTCCACAATATTAATTTAATACGAAATATAAATTGCGGAAAGGTAAATCAATCACACAAAATCAACACAATAATTTTGGTGACGAAGTGGAAAACTCTTCCGAGTAAAAAACCACTCCAGGTATATCGGCTACCAGCCCAATCCACTATATAGAGATAAACTTACAGCGATGGTCAAGACCCATGGTGACAACTTCACCGACTCAAGTACCTCAATACTGCAAGAACTCAAGGCAACACCTTAAGTCTGCAACCTACGGTTTTCTTCAGAACCTCTTAAGTCTCTGAGTAGATTGTATCACTTCGAACGCCGGAACTCCGACTACCAAACTTCATCCTAAAGAACTCTTAAGGATTAGGGAATTGGGTTATGTTGTGTTGAAGGTTTATCAAAGAAGGATTCACACCATTAATGGAGAAGACAATAAGATGAAGAAGTCTTCAATGGTGGAATCAAAGAGAGTTGAAAGCTTGAGAGTATTTGGCTTAAGGGAAAAGTGTTTCAGCTCTTTCAACTAATGGGGAATGGCGGCTAAGTGTTATATTTTAGGTAGGTGGGTGAAAACCTAGGGTTTTGCAGGCCAAAAACGCGTTCAGATCGCAGTCGCGTTCGAACGCTTACTAGAACGCTACACGAACGCGCCCTTTCTGTGAAGACTCGTTCGAACGTCAATCGAACGCACAACGAACGTGAGCTCTCTGGAATGCTCTCGTTCGAACCCACAAAGAACGAGACTCGAACATTTGCTCTCTGGAATTCCCGTTCGAACCCAATAAAGAACGTGCCACTAACGCCACACGTTCGAACCCAAAACGAACGCAGCACCAACGCCAATCGTTCGAACATTTCAAAGAACGCACCACGAACGCATGTCTGATGCACAGCAGCCAGAAACCAGTCCAATTGCACAAAGATCTTCATGAAAGATTACAACTCAATTGAACTTGTTTTGTCACGGATATAAGCCAATAAAACTGGAACTAACAATCTATAAGTAGAATGCCTAGTTTGATGTGTCTCTACCTCAAACAAAAAACAATTGGCCATCATAATATGAGAAGCACTCACTCGTCGTAAACATCGGTCCTAGTACTCTGCCCATGGCAGCTTTCTGATCAAACCATGTTTTGTACTGTCAACCATCATGGGGTCCAAACTGCATATCCTCCACTACTAGACATCTCAATACATCACATATCAAGTCCGAGGTAATATCCAATCTCTTCCCGAACAACCAAGTAGAAAACTGAAAATGGTGCTTCTGAATCATTTCCGGAACGATATTACTTATGAACATTAGACATAATCGAGCATACATTGAGATATCTAAAGTATTAAGGTTATCTCATCTCATATCGCGCAGTAGATCGATTTGTCAATATCTTGTAATATTTTCTATATCTACTACACATGTCCCAATAATAGGACATGCAATCCAGACATTTTGGATCATAATTTCGGAAACAAGTTTAGATTTTGGACCAAGTTCGGAGACAACTTCGGATTTCCTAAGAAACTTCGGAGAAAAGTTCGGATTTCCTAATTCATATATTTTTTTGTTGTGTTATGTTCACTTTTAAGACTTCAGCCTTATATATTTTTGAAACTTTGGATCTCCGAAATTTTAAATAAAAAAATTAAAAAAAGAAAAAAAGAAATCCGGTATAAACTTCGGAGAATGTGGTTATTTTTGTAAAACCTAAGCGTTTTAGTTGATTTTGATAAATGACGAAGTATTTTTTAATAATTTTTTTAAATTCTATAATTCTCAAGAAAATATGGGAAAAGATCCTTAATTTTTTAATATTATAATATTATATTATATCAAAAATCTTAAAATATAAAAATAATCTTAGTCTGCCACTAACACGACATTTTTTCAACAAATTAAAAAAAAAAGGTCAAAACAAACAAGGACTGTTGTACTTCGTACCAGCTACCAGGTACATAACTCGCTACTAGAGCTTCTAAAGTCACACGTCTTATCTTTAAAAAGGAAAAAGAGTGGTTAATTTTTGTTTAGACTTTTTAGGCAAGAAATTTAAGGAGATCGGAGATAGCTATGTATAAAAACAGAAAGTGACGCAGCAGAATAAAAAAAGTCAACATAATACACCAAATTTTGAAATTTTTACTACGGGTAATTGTTGTGCCCGAACGACCTTCGAATGTGCCCGAACGACCTTCGACAGTCCATTTCACTCCAAATTTTGAAAGTTTTATTACGGGTAATTGTTGTTGCAATATTTTTTATTTTATTTTCTAGAATATCGAACTAGAATTATTGGTATTGGACCCATATATAAATGTTACCTAAGACTAAAATTTGAGATCTTAAAAATAATATCTCAAACCTAAATCCTCGGACTGCTTCTTTTGAGGACGTTGTTGCAACACGTTTGGAGAATCTTATGGTGTGTTTACTTAAGGGTAATGAAAATGGAGAAATGAGAATAATTTCCAATAAGGGTGTTTACTTCATGAAATAAAAAAAAATGGAATGACAAATGGGAGTGTGGCCCATAATTTGGGAATGGGAAATGAGAATCTCATTCACACCACCCCATAGGAATGAGATTCTCATTCCATTATTGATAGGAAATTACAATATTATCCCTAAAATAATTAATTAATATTAATTTATAATAATAAATAAAATGTATTAATAATAATCAATAATTAATAAAAAAATAATATTTACTATTTTAATAAAATAATAATTTAATAAAAGAATATATTAATATTTAATAATTTAATACATTAATAATTAATTAGTAAGTAATAATTAATTAATACTTAAATAATGTAGAATAAAAAAACTATAATCAATAATTAATAATAAAATAATATTTAATATTTTAATAAAAAAATAATTTAACATCGAGTACTTTATATAGCACAAATTAAGAATAATTAATAATAATAAATTAATATATAATTATAACTAAGGGTATTTTTGAACTTTTTAAAAATTCATTCCGATTACTGGACAAAGTAAATACATCAATGGTAATACTACTACTGCTTCATTTCGATTCTGATTCCTACAGTTAAGTAAACAACTTATTCTAATTCCGATTTACCATTCCCATTCAAACTCATTCCGATTCCATCTCATTCCGATTCTATCTCATTTCGATTACGAGTACGTAAACGCACCATTAATCCATTCAGGCCTTCCTCTTGGGCTTTCGCTTTTGACCTTCCTAAACTCGTCAGCTATACGATCTATGTCAAAGTAACTGACAGTCCTGTGAAATTTATAGATAGATAAAAGTAACTAGATATTCTATTTTACTTTGTTTTCACAAAATTCTTCTCACTAGCGTCTGGATTACTTCTTGTTGTAACTAAATCTCAATTAGTTTAGACTACCTAGACGTTGAGTAAAGGGCACGTGGCATCTTTTCCCCTTCAATAGTTTTTGAAATTTAAACTCGATAGATGCTGAATTTCATTTTTGATCTACAATTGAGAATTTGTATGGTGGGGGCATCAATGATCCTACAAAGCAAAAATAAAGTGAACTTAGAGCAACTATCCACTGGTGTGATGGATTTCGTTAGGCATAGCAAAAGGGTAGACCCGGATCCGCAAAAAAAATTGTGGATCCGGGTGCAAATTCCGAAGACCCGCAGTGTACCGGATCCGGTTGATTCCGGACCCGGGTACCCGGGACCCGGTACATTAAAAAAAAAAAAACAAACAGAACATATTACTTGCATACTGTACTTGTTTATTTTTAAAAAATAAAGGACTATATATATAATTGTATAATTGGTTTAAAACGACAGAGACTAAATGAATATTTACACAAATTTTAAGTATCTTTTAAAATAAAGGACTGTTTATATAATTATATAATGTTTTAAATGATAGAGACTAAATCAACATTTATTTATACCATATTTAAAAATCATATAGAATTTTTAAATATATATGAGTATATATAGAGATAGTGTCGACAGTATATAAGTCATTAACTACTGTTTTTATTGTGCTTTATACACCAAAAATAAAAAAAAAAATAGAAAAAAAACAAGTTGCGGTACCCGGGTCCGATTCCGGGTATACCCGGGTCCATCCCGGGTAAGACCCGGGTCCGGACCCGGAAGCGTTTTTCCGGGTCCACTGCCGGACCCGGTCCATCAAAAACGTTGCGGATCCGGATCCGGGTCCATACGGACCCGGGTCCGGATCCGGAAATTGTCATCCCTAGATTTCGTAGGCACTCTGATACTCAAGTAAGTGATGATGACGAGCAGAAAGGAAGGGAAGAGTAAGGCAACGAGTTACCTTGATCTTCGTAGGGTGCCATGAGAGCGGTAAGCTGGTGTTTAGGGAGTAACGTATGCTATGAGAACTCGAATATGAGAGTCAAAGCTTGAATGCCTCAATCCATTAGACCTCTTTTTTTTTATAGGACGCAAAAGTAGTCTCTTAGTCGGTTTAGGATTCCTTAGAATAGTTGAATTTCAATCATATTAAGAGAGGGTGGTGGAATTAGAATTGACTTAGGAGTGGCTAGAAGTCTGAGATTATATATAATCTCTATCGTATTTGGGTCGATGTTTAGTGGCTGAAACCCATGTTGATTGGGCCTTTTTGGCAGCCCACGATGCCACCAAGGCCAGACAAAAGCCAGAAGACACGGTCTTGTGCGAGTTTATCATGTGGCTCCTAGTGTTGTTTGAGATATAATGACGTTTGAGTTTTTAATCCAAATTTAACTTGTACAAACTCATATTTTTCCTAAAATTTTCATAATATTTTAATATTTTTGGACGCATTACTTTTAACCGAAAAAAAGTTTATGGCGCTAGCCTTGAAGTTAGAATGAGTTTTTCTATAAAAGAACAAGTAATAAAAATGCATGAAAAATATTTTAAATACATATATTTGTAGCTTATCACTTGAAATCTATTGTAACTAAGTTATGTATCGACAAATATTTGAAAAGAATTTAATCTCTAACATACATTAGATGAGATAGAGAAAGATAATTTAGCTTATATTGTATTTTGCGGAGCTCGAACTCATATCCCACAACTAATGATCATAGAATAAAGAGTTCATGTGTTGTTCAAATATGTTTAATCTTTTGTGCATCTACTAGATATTTTTTTAGAAGATGTCACCCCTAATTAATAGGTAGATTTCAAACTTATTATTAAGAAATTTTAAATAATTTTAAGTTTGAAAAAAAATTAATATGATTTCAATTACTCTAACTCTTGGAGATTATAATCTTTCTTGATAAGAAAAATTAGCTCAAATTTTGTTAAATTAAAATAAAAAACACAAAAATTAAATAAGAAAAATATGCTACAAGAGTATAATAAAATTGGTTTTCAAGCATTTTGATAAAGCGTTCCACCCAAATTTAGATTTGCCCACCCTCTTTTCTTTTTAAAAAATAATAAATAAAAATAAACTAAACAAGAGCAATTAACTAAAATATAAAGGCTCTGTTGTTGGGGAATGCAGTGGAGAATCTAGTTTTTGAGACGTGTATGACACTTTCTTAAAACAATATTTATCCACACTATGTATTGTAAGGGTTACTTGTAAATTTTGTTGAAAATGGTGATCGAGCACCATTCACTTTTTTGTAGAAATATTTGATATTTATGCAATATAATATTTATTTTGTCATGGTTATTTATTTATTAATATGGTAAAACTCTTACTTTATTTATATAATGTAAATCTAATTGTTAGATTACTCTAAGAGTTAGAGATTTTGAGTTACACTCGGAACCTTATATGAATTTAGTAAAGACCCAAGAGTTACTACATATGGTGATATAGTTGCAAGAGTTGCAAATGGTGTTGAGAAATATCACGTATTCTCTCGAATATAAATTATTCCTAGTCTAGATATATTGACATGGGTCGGTCATTATATCGGTAAGACTAGTGCATTGTCTATATATGTAATGAACACATGGTTTGTCTCAACAGACTGTGAGCTTAGCGTAAGTTCGTATAGAAATGCAGATATTCATTAGTTGAATGAATGTTGAATTAACTCATAAAAGATGACTAATAGATATTCCATAAAACTGTCAATAGTTATCTTTTCGAGTTGAGTAGTTATTGTGGTCCTTTGACTTGAGACACCACGGTGGTCTTGTGAGTGATCCTCTGTGCCTGATACCATGCATGTCAGAGACCTTTCATGGTCTGGCCTCTGGATGACTGTTAGGTATAGACCGATGCTCACGAAGATCGGTGTGTGTTAATATGAGGATTCGTCAGTCCATATGGTTGGATTTTGTTTCCAGAAATTTTTAGAATATATTCCGGAAATCTTTGGCCGAAAGTTCGTTGAAGAAATTGTTTCTTTGACATTATAAATAATATTCAAAAAGAGTTTTGCTATATTATTTATTAATGGAATATAAGGATGAAAAAATTTCATATATTGAGTAGATAAGGTTTTGACATTATAACTATAACCTTACTTAATTGGAAACATAAATGACGAAGGGATTATACATTAGCGTTTTAACCTCGACTTGTATGGTTCGACGTGTCGTGTTGTTTTGTCATGATTTGTAGGTGGGCAGGCCTTCATGAAATATGTATACAAATATATGAGATATATATGTATATATATATACGTAACAACCGAACGTGAGCCTAGAGAGTTCCACTATATTAAGTTTACTCGTTGAGCACTAGGGCGACCTCTCGTCAAATGTTGACAAAGTATTTTTGGGTTTTTAGGATTAAATTATTTAATCCGATAATTCATGAGATGAATTGAATTAATTAATTTTATATCAAGAGTTGATATAATTTTATTGTATAATAAATGTAATTTTGATTGACATTAAATTAGTAAATATCTTTGTGAATTAATTTAATTGTTAAATTAATATACAATAGTAATTACTTAGCTTATACAATTAATTAATTAAAGTATATTGAATTGTTTAGTTAAAGTAACTAAATGATTAATAAAAGGTAACTTAGTTTGCTTTATATTAAGTTGGTGAGATTTTATTTAACTTTGGTTAAGTTAATTTTTTAAAATGAGTGGTGTAGGGAAAAGATTCCCCTTTACCATGATTTATTTTAATGACTTGGTTTAGATTTCTTTTATTTTAATTAATAAAATGAAAATTCATTTTGACTTGCTTTTTGCTTTTTACTTCCCTTCACTGCCGAGAAAAGGAAAAAAAAAGCAAAAGGTTGTTGTTGTTTTTTTTTTCTTTTGTCTTGCTCACTGCCGAGCATTAGAAGGAAAATAAATTATTTTTGCTTTCAAAATCCAAGCCAATAATCTCACCAAATATTACCCTACATATAATCAAGTCCATGGAATTAATCCCTAAGTGTTAAGGGTTAATTTATGTTCTTGAATTTTTCTTTTTCCTAGGGTTTTAAGAGTTAAAATTTGAGGAAAAGTTGGTTGCTAATCTTGAGTGATCAAACCACCTTTTGATCACCAAGATTTGTTCTTGGAGAGACTCAATTTGGTGGAGGAAGAAGGAATTTGGAGAAAGCTTAAAGCTTGGAAGACTTGGAAAAGCTTGGATGTAACTCTTCACAAATTGGCAAGAATTGAAAGAAATTGTTGGTAAAATTTATTTTGTAAATTTATTGTTCAATTTCTTGATAATTATTGTTGAGAAAAATTGTTGTGGATTTGTTGGATTAATAGGAAGCATGTAAGTGAGGAATTAGAAGCTTTTGAGTGTTGGAAAATTAATATAATAATTGATATGTTAATTTTGAATGCTTGGATTAATTTTTCAAGAGTTGAATAATTATATTGTATGCTTGAAATAATTTTTCAAGTGTTGAAAATTAATTTTAATAAGTTTGGATTATTTTCAAGTGTTGGAAATAATTAGGATGCTTAGTTTTAATTTGTCAATAGTTGATAAATTGATTAAAGTGTGTTGAAATTTTTAAATGGACTTATGGTAATTTTTAATACATAAAAATGTTTTAATGCATTGGAAATTTTAAGTTTGTAATTAAAAATTTTAAACCCACTATTTTAAAGGACTGCCGATAATAAAATAAAATTTTATTCGCTCGCGATTTGATCTCGGGCGGGTTTCCACTGTACTCGGGTTTGTCCGTTCCTCACCCAACAATTTACCCTAGGATATAACAAAAAAACTTAGAGATGAAACACAATATTTTGTTGAATCTGTACTTGAAAACTATGTTATGAAGAATGTTATATTTGATAAATCATTTTTGTGCTCTATATAAAGGCAACCAAGATTTCCCTCCAAAAAACTTATTTTTTAGTCATATTTTTCTGAACGAGCATCTCATTGTCGCGCCAATGACAAGCCATTGTCGCGACAATATGCACGGGCCTCATATTACCGCGACAATGCCTTACTCATTGGAGCGAAAATATAAGTTAGAGAGCCCTTTTGTATCAGCGTCTCATTGTCGCGCCAATGAGTAACAATTGACGCAACAATATTAGTCAGAATGCATCTTTATGTTTATGACTCTCATTGTCGCTACAATGTAAGGTAGAATGTCTTTTTCGTTCTAGAGGACACAAAATCAGTTATTTCGATTAACTTTACCTTTAAATTTCATTTTTATTTCGGGGGTGTTGCCCCCTCGACCCACCACGATCTTTCTGGAAAGGTTGAACCCCGCGACTTGACCAGGCAGGTCGATCCCCGATGTGTCAACGTAAGGCAATAACCGAACCAATATAACTTATCATCTAACATCTTACATTAATAAATTAATCATATTTTGTTGAGAGTGTGTGTGCTTTCGCTAACGTTAACGCTAGCATTAAAGCGCTCCATCAAACGTGTTCAAAAAACTATAATCTCACAGCGTTTATTTAATAACTTGTAAATTAACTTATACTTTCCATATAATATTCTCTATCAAAAGCTCTCAAAAAAGTCAAATAAACTCAACACTCTCAAAAAGGTCCAATAAACTCTGAAGTCATAAATAACACAAAGAAAAAGAATCATATGCAATAATAATAATAATAATAATAATAATAATAATAATAATAATAATAAGAAACTTGTGCAAAATGAATTCAAAACATAAGTTTTTACATTTCAATAAGAACACGGAGAAAAGGAATCATATGCAAACCTAATATGAGGAGCCGTGATTAATTTTGACGTGACATATGAATTAGCATTGAGCTAGTTTACTTTTTTCTATATTCGGAGGCTGATTTTGTTTGGATTTATGCAAAGAGAATACTTTATAGAAATTGCAAATCTTTTTTTTATGATTGAAAAATACTAATGTTTCAAAAGAAAAAAAAATAGTAATAATTCGGGAAAAATAGCAAAAACTCTTGATGTTTTAAAATTAAATGAAACTCCATATATATGATTTCTCTATAAATATTTGAGTTCTTAATGTAAAATATGAGATATGGATGAAAATTGGGACATCTTGTCTCAAATTGGTCACATCTAGTTCCATCCTGATTGTGATTCCATAGAAAAGTCATCTCGAATATCAATCGATTTTTTGAATCGAGACGAAAATTTATCTCTAATTCTAAACTGAATGGTTTAGGATCCCGAATCCTGATCGAGATTATGGATTTTCTATGTTAAAATTTGGACTTTTAAGCATAAGGTAGTTTTTGCTTAATTTAAAAATATGATGAAGTTTCGCTTAGTTTCACCAATTATTATGAGAATTTCGCTAATTTTCTCGTAATAATACAGCCACATATAATTTTTTTTTTTTTTTTTTTTGCAAAAAAACAAATTTGATGTGCCATGCATCACATGATTGTTTGAATGAAAAAATCACATTACCCATATATTTGATTTTAGAAAAATATCAAATTTTCATATTAAAGATGCGAAAGTACGAATATATCATCATATTTTTTACTTTGTTATTTTTCTACTTGAAATTCAAATTTATATCAATTTTACGTTTTTAAGGTGGAAAATCATTAAATTTTTGCAAGGTTTTGAGTAGAAAATGATACCCGTGGAAAATTAATAATTTAAAAAATATTGTGATAATTTTAAATTTTCATCATATTTAGGGTGGAAACCAAATAATTTTCCTTTTATTTTTCATTCAATTAATCATGTGATGCTGATGACATATCAATTTATATAAAATAATTTAGTAAAAATTTCAATTTTTCACCGTAAAGAGATTGAAAGTCTGAAATTATTACAATATTTTTTAAATTATCAATTTTCACCCGATATTGTAAAAATGAATATTTTTCTATCTAAAATTATGAAAGTGTATCATTTTCACCGGAAACCTTGTAAAAAAATTGTCCATTTCCAATATTAAAATGTGAAAATTAACACACTTTCGAAATTTCGAATAATAAATAATAAAATAAAAAAGTATTATAATAATATCAGATTTCAATTATCTTTTAAGGTGGAAGATATTAATCATATACTTAGAGAACATTAGATTTTTCATTTTCACGTGGTGGCAATTCTTATTTAATTGAAAGGAAATTCCAATAAACTCTTGCCGTGAAGGATGCGCAAACTTCCAATCTCTCAATGAAAAGGTAGCCCCACTAACTCAACATTTTTCAACAAAGCATTTAAAAAAAAAGTCACAATGATTGTTGCACCAGAAAGAGACTGGATTCTCTCTCTCTCTCTCTCTTTTTTGCTAATAGTTCAAAATCCTACCATAAAATCACTTATTTTGGATATAAATAAAGTAGATAAAATCTTCGGTTATCTCAAACTCTTATAAAAAAACGCACTCTCTAGATTCGAACTCAAGACCTAAAAGTGAAATCTTTAGCTTTAAACCACCAAATCACGTCTCTTAAGGACTTACTCACTAAAACTTCAATATTCAAAAGTTGATTTGTTTGTCTCATATATCCTTTCAAAACAATAAGTTAATGTGTATTATTAATATTTGATTGGCTTGGTTAGTTCAACTCCCTTTCAATACATTTAGACACAAGACAACAAACTTTAGAAGATGGTTTCTATCCAAATATTTGAAATCGGTGTTGAGTTGAGTTTTATATTGGATTTTTTAAGGAAAATATTTTAAAATTAAGTGAAACATCCATCATATTTTAAAACTAAGCGAAACTCCCATCATGGTTGAAAATCTCAAATTTTAACCTAAAAATCATGAATCTCAATTGGGATTCAGGATCATTAACCATTCAGTTTGGGATTTGAGATGATTTTTTGTTCCGATTTAAAAAATCGGTTAGGATAAGGGATGAGCGAATCACAATCGGGATGCGTGAGACAAGATGAGATCGGTTCGGGACGGAATGTCCCGATTGCTATTTGTACCTCATGTTTTACAATAAGAACCAAAATAATTATAGCAAAAGTTCATGTATGGGTGTTTTGCTTAATTTAAAAATATCGGGGGTTTCGCTTAATTTCACTTAACATTAAGTGAGTTTGCTATTTTTCCGAGCTTTTTATAAATGAAAATTATCTCATTTCCACCCTAAGTAATGCTGGAATTTGAAAATATCAAAAAATTTTAAAAATTATCAAATTTCCACCCGATATTATAAAAATATGTAAATTTCCATCAAGTTATAAAAAGTGAATCATTTTCCGGAATTTTACAAAAATTTATCATTTTTTTACTTTAAAATGAGGAAATTAATACACTTTGACAATTTCAGATAAATTTTTGATAATTTAAAAAAAATTGTAATTTTTCGATCTTCCACTTAATTTCAGGTGGAAATAAGATAAATTTCTTTTTATAAATTATGATTAATTATTAGTTATTGAATAATAATTAAATGCGATTAAATTTTAACCCTACTTTCACCTTATCGAAATTCTCTATATAAATTCCGAAGTAATGGGCATTTGTGTGTACAACATTTCTCCAAAAAATAAAAAATAAATAAAATTGAAATGGGTTGTCTCTTTTCACTTCCTTCATCATCATCACCTACAAAAATAAAAAATGCAAGAGTTGTTCACTTGAATGGTTGTGTAGAGGATTTTGATTATCCTGTATCAGTAAGCCAAGTCACCGGCCGGCCGCCGAAGCATTTTATATTCACGGCAGCTCAGCTTCTTTCTGCTGGGTTACAGCCATTGAAACCTGAAACTCTCCTGGAAAGAGGCCATGTTTATTTTTTATTACCATCCTCATCATTTGATCATGCTGATGTTTCTCCCTTGAACTTGACAACTATGTTGGTTGTGCCAGAAAGTCAGTTTGCACCGAAAGCAAACTTGACTTTCATGGCCATGAAGACAGCAAATGTGTTGCTGTGTAACAAGCTGGCAAACCGCGTGACACTGTTCACGCGGTTTGCTCAGCTATAAAATGAGAGCCAAGTTTCAGTAATAATCATCCCAATGAGTGTGTGAGAAGTGTATAGTGAGTGTTGAGGTTTTTTATAAGTTTCTTGGTGTAAACTTTGAATATTATTCTTGTAGTAATAATATTGATTTGGTTTTTCCTCAAACACTTCCTAAAGTGATCGTGTTTTCACAACAAGTGGTATCAGAAGCTTTGGTTCTTCATTGGGATCGAAAAACCGAAGAACGGAGCTTGGTTCGGAAAATTCGAGTTCCGGCAAAGTTGTCAAAAATCAACTTTGAGCACACCATCAGCTAGTTCACGTCGAGACGAGCACGGTGGTATTTTCCGGCGACCGATCCGACGTCCGTAGACACCGCACGCGCCGAACGCGCCAGGCAGAGAGCGCCTCACTCGCGCCCACTCGCATCCACGCGCCTCACGCGCCTGAAGGTTGAAGACGATCCGGGTCAGCCGCCACGTCAGCGCCCAGTCAGCGCCTCGTCAGCGCCCAGTCAGCGCCTCGTCAGCGCCCAGTCAGCGCCTCGTCATCCGCCACGTCATCCGCCACGTCAGCGCCACGTGTCTGCCACGTCAGCCATCCGGTCCCACCTTGCCACGTCAGCACTGCCACGTCAGCGCCACGTCAGCAGCCTGGATTCAGATGCTTACAAGATGTGGATAAAGCTGGAGACATGTTCCAGGCCAAGACAGCTCGGAATAAGGCCTTAATAATGAGGCGATTGGTGAATTTGAAGCTACGGAGTGGAACTTCCGTTGCGGAACACACCAACGAGTTTCAGAGCCTGGTGAACCAGTTGTCTGCAGTAGACATGCAGCTGGGAGATGAAGTACAAGCCCTCTTACTACTCAGTTCCCTTCCTGATAGCTGGGAGACATTGGTGGTTACTCTCAGCAATTCCGCTCCAGGAGGTAAAGTTACCATGCCTATGGTAAAAGATGCCCTGTCGAATGAGGAGTCCAGGAGAAAAGATGTTGGCTCAGAACAGACAGAAGCCTTCGTCACAGAGACTCGAGGAAGACATCAAGGAAGAGACGGAGAGAGAGGCAGAAGCACAAACAGAGGTAGATCCTCAGATGGAAGGAAGCCTACCTATAAGTGCTACCATTGTGGCATTGTAGGCCACCTAAAGAAGAATTGCCGGAAACTGCAACGGGAACAGAGAGATGGCAATCACCAGCCGAAGAATGACGAAGGAGAGACAATGGTAGTTGTCCAAGCAGATGTAGCAATATGCTCCATACAGGAAGAAACATGCCTTCACAACGCAACCCAAGATGTTGAGTGGGTGGTAGATACTGCAGCATCCTACCATGTCACTCCTCACAGAGATTTCTTCACACATACAAAGCGGGAGACTTTGGAGCGGTGAAGATGGGAAATATCAGTTCCTCTGGGATAGTAGGAATGGGTGATATTCAGTTGCGGACAAATGTCGGGTGTACATTGATCTTGAAGGATGTCCTGCATGTTCCAGAACTTCGGCTGAATGTACTCTCGGGGATAGCTCTTGACAAACAGGGCTATGAAAATCACTTCAGAAATGGCACATGGAGAATGACGAAAGGTGTCATGGTTGTCGCCCGAGGACATGCTTGCGGCGCACTATACAAGACTCATGTGAAGATTTGTGCAGACAGCCTCAATATAGCTGAAAAAGAGGCTTCTCAAAATCTGTGGAACCAGAGACTCGGACACATGAGTGGAGAGGGTTGTCTACCCTGAACAAGAAGGAGCTTACCAAGGATGCTGCACGAGGTCCTTGCAACCACTACTCAATTGGTAAGCAACACAGAGTCTCATTTGATTTCTCTTCAGAGAGAAGATCAGAGTTGCTCAGTCTGGTGCACTCTGATGTTTGTGGTCCCTTGGAGGTTGATTCATTGGGCGGTAACAAGTATTTTCTGACTTTCATCGATGATGCTTCACGGAAAATCTGGGTGTATTTCCTCAAGACGAAGGATCAGGTCCTAGATCAATTCAAGCTGTTCCACGCCATGGTAGAGCATGAAACAGGGAAGAAGCTGAAGTGCCTTCGCACAGACGATGAAGGCAAGTACAGTTCCAGAGAGTTCGAAGCCTACTGCTGGAGACACAGGATTCGACATGAGAGAACTGTTCCATACACAACACAACATAATGGTGTCGCTGCAAGCATGAACCGCACCATTATAGAGAAAGTCAGAGGAATGATCAGTATGGCTAAGCTGCCAAAGCCATTCTGGGGAGAAGCTGTTCGTGCTGCCTGTTACCTGATAAACAGATCACCAACTGAACCGTTGAACTTGGAGATTCCGGAGAAAGTGTGGTCTGGTAAGAATCCCTCCTACACTCACCCTAGAGTATTCGGTTGTTTATCCGTTGTATATGTATCCAATGAGCTCAGGGAGAAGCTCGATGCAAGGATAACTCCATGTATATTCCTAGGCCATGGAGATGAAGAATTTGGATACAGACTATGGGATCCGAAGGAAAAGATGGTCATCAGAAGCCAGGAAGTAGAGTTTTTCGAAGATCAGACAATTGAAGACATTGAAATGCCCAGAATGTCTTCTAAATCCAGTGCCAACAGAAATCCAGACTCAGCACCAGCACAATTGGCCACAGATATGGTGCACGAGGAAATTCCAGAAGCAGAACCAGAGGAGGCAGATAGAGATGTTGAGCAGGGGGAGTCACAGCCTGTTCCATCAGAGATTACAGAAGAAAGTGTTGAGCAGGGGGAGCCGCAACCCACTCCACTAGAAGCTGCAAGATCATTCACAGAGATGGATGATGATAGACCTCCTGAAACCAGTGGACCTCAGACAAGAAGATCTGAGCGAGGCAGGATTCCATCAACCAGATATCCGGGATCCGAATTTATTCTGCTTACTGATGTGGGGGAGCCAGAGAGTTTCCCAAAGGCAAGAAGGCACTGAGGAAGTGAAGAAACATGGAAGCAAAATTGTGCAGAGACACAATAGAAGATTACTGTGCAGAGACACAGTGGATTGTACTATGCAGAGACATAGCAGGAGAATACTGTACAGAGATGCAGTGAAGTGTGCTGTGCAGAAACACAGCCGACATGTCAACAAAGGAACAATGATCGGGACAAGCTAGAGTTGTGCAGAGACATAACCGGGATAGCTGTCAGATGTCGATTGTTCCAGATACAGAGAACTACGATTGGCTTGATCCCAACTCAGGGTACGTAGGCAGTCATTCAGATGCAGCCAGGGGAGGATCCTTTGAAGGATCCGGATTGGAGTGATTGATGTTCGGCTCAGATTCGGAGAAATCTTCACCGAGGGGGAGATTTGTTGGTTGTGCCAGAAAGTCAGTTTGCACCGAAAGCAAACTTGACTTTCATGGCCATGAAGACAGCAAATGTGTTGCTGTGTAACAAGCTGGCAAACCGCGTGACACTGTTCACGCGGTTTGCTCAGCTATAAAATGAGAGCCAAGTTTCAGTAATAATCATCCCAATGAGTGTGTGAGAAGTGTATAGTGAGTGTTGAGGTTTTTTATAAGTTTCTTGGTGTAAACTTTGAATATTATTCTTGTAGTAATAATATTGATTTGGTTTTTCCTCAAACACTTCCTAAAGTGATCGTGTTTTCACAACAAACTACAGTTAAAAAGCTAATGGAAAAAGCAAAGTCCGGCAGCTCTGAAGCTATGTCTAATATGTCACCGGTGTGGAATTCTCCGGCGAGAATCCCTAACCGGGCGGCAGTGGTGGTCGGCGGCATAGAAGGGCTGCCTATAAAACGATCTTGGAGGCCGATTTTGGACACCATCAGAGAGAGATCGTTCAATAGGAGGAGTGTTTCTGATATACCAGATGTGTGTTTTCAAGACCACTGAGTCCAGGACTTGATTGAATGGTTTCCTCGGATTCGAATCTTGAAGAAGGTATGGGATAGAAATTAGATTTTCTATTTGGCCACCCTCCTATCTTCTGGGGGAATAACATCGAGTCAACTTAGTTTTTTTCATTGGGTTCAATCATTGTATCATATCTTTAATGTAATTTATGAAAGTTAAACGAAAATTAAACGGAGATAAAATCATCATTAAAACGACGTCATATTAATTTTTTTTTTTTTTTATCAACAAAATGATAATTTTATCATCGTTTAATCCTAATTAAGTCTATTTATTATTTTCCTTTAATATATGAGTTTATATGCACATGCATATCTATCTAATCCATGTTTGTAGTGTTTTAAATCTTCTTTTTGTTTTATAGATTTTGGATTTATCATATTTTGTGAGACTTCAAGTCCCATGGTTGAGCTTCTATGTTTAAATACTAATATATCTTTTTATATCTTATACACCTTCACTCTTCAGCATCAAGGAAAATGAGGAAAATCCAAAAAGAGGAAACAAACACAATTAAAACACCAAAACTGGATAAGAAAAATCCAAACTAAAATATAAATTTTTTTAAAAAAAAGTCAAATACTACCTCTGAAGTCCTAAACATCAGTTTACACACTTCAATAATAATAATAATAAGAAAAAGAAGAAGAAGAAGAATATGCGAAATGAATTCAATTATTTGGGACATCCTAATCATAATAAAATGAGGAAAGAAAATATATATTGCCTAAATCAGATTCCGAATTTCTGAAATTCCAAATTCGTGTGGATCTATGTCTGGATTCCTATCCGACTCTAGAATTTTTTTTGCAGACCGGGTATTCCAAATCCAAATACACATATCCAGGTTAGATCTGGTTCAAAAAATATTTGAGTCTATGCGGATGCAGGCTGGATCCATATATTTTTGTCATCTCTACTTCTAACTATTAGAAAAAAAATTACAAAAAAAAAATATATTAAACGCGCCAAACATCTGAAAAAAATTTCCAAAAAAATTTTCATGCAATAATAAATATCGGAAACACTTTCCTTTTTAAAAAAAAATTGATTGAAAATATTTTAATTACGGAGATTAGTTTTTTTCATTAGGTTCATTCATTGTACTATATCTTTGCTGAAATTGGTACTACAAGAATTGGTTAACTTTCAGATTGTTATCATTTAATGTGATTTCCTATGTGTGCATGCATTGTGGTGATTTCAATCAATTATCAAGGGTTTAGTATAGAGCAATAATATGGAGGCTAAACAAAAATTAAATAAGGATAAAATCATTGTCAAAACGATGTTATTTTATTTATTTATTATCAAAATAACGTCGTTTTGATAATTTTATCCTCGTTTAATCCTGTTAAATCTTCTTTATCATTTTTCTTTAGAAATATGAGTTTATATGCATATCTATCTAATTGGATTAGGTGATGTATGTTTGTAGTGTTTTAAATCTTCTTTTGTTTTATAAATTTTGGATTTATCATATTTTGTGAGACTTCAAGTCATACGGTTTTTTTAGAAGCATGGGAAATCTCGTTTGCAAATCATTCGATCGAGATTAAGTCACTACAACAAAATAGACCTTTAGCGTCTAAACATTTAGCGTCGAAGTTTTTTTCGACGCCAATAAACTCTTTAGCGTCGAAATTAGATCCGTCGCTAAAGGTTTATCTTTTAGCGTCGAAATAATTATTTGACGCCAAATGATTGATGATTTAGCGTCGAATTCTATTTCGACGCTAAAGGTTCCATCATTTAGCGACAAAAAATTATTTAGACGCTAAAGGATAAACCTTTAGCGTCGAAATATTATTTGGACGCTAAAGGTTAATTTTAATTTTTCGAATTCCCCCTTAAAAAATTTGAATTTATCGACTGATAAATTCAAATTTAAATTTTGACATTTAGCGACGAATATTCGACGCTAAAAGTCAAATATTTCGACGCTAAAGATCAAATTTTTTGCGGAAAAATTCCCGCTATTTGAGGATATTTAGCGACGAAATCCTTTTCGTCGCTAAAGGTTTTTTTTTTTGCCTATAAATTCATTTGCTCTTTCATTTCTTCTATTATCACTTTCTTTCTCTCATACTCTTATTTCCTCTCTAAATTTATTTTTCCTTAAATGTTTTGTTTGTTTTGTTTTGTTTTGTATTTTATATTCACATCTAATATTTATTTATTTATTTATTTTTGTAGGGGAATATGAAGATGAAGAAATGGTGTGAAAATGATGATAATGAAGAAAATGAAAGTGAAGATGGAAAATTGTATTTTATCATTGTACTTTATCATTTTATATTTTTTTGTTGTGATAAATTTTGTAATTTTAGTTTTATATCAATAAAAATATCATTTTATATTTTGTTATTGTGATAAATTTTGTAATTTTAGTTTTATATCAATAAAAATGTCATTATTATAAATTTTTAGTAACAAATTTGTAATAATTTTTATAACAAATTTAATTACTTTTGTAATGAATTAGTTTGAGATTAATTTGTAATAATAATATTCTTATACCTTTTAGCGTCGAAATATTCGACGCTAAAGGTAATAAAATGATATATATTTTTTAATATTATATCACATTTAGCGTCGAATATTACGACGCTAAAGGTCAACTTTTTGGCGTCGAAATTATTCGTCGCCAAATACATGTTTTAACGTTGAAATATTTTTGACGCAAAATATTGTACTTTAGCGTCGAAAATTTTTTATTTCGACGCTAATTGTCTTTCTCGTCCATGTTTTAACGTCGAAAATTAGCGTCGAAAATTTTTTCAACGCTAATAACCTTTAGCGTCAAAAATTTGTACTTTAGCGTCGAAAAATTTTGACGCTAAAGACCCTTTTTTTGTAGTGAGTGGAGTAGGTAAAACTCTCGGTTGTCTCATGTTCTTATAAAAAAAGCACCATCGGATTCAAACCTAGAGCCTGAAAGCTTGTGCTGTACACCATCAAATCACACATCTTGGGAACTTCAAGTCCCATGATTGGTTGTACTGATATATCTTTTTATATCTTATATACACCTTCAGCATTATGAAAAATGAGAAAAATCCAAAAAGAGGAAACAAACACAATTAAAACACCAAAACTGAATAAGAAAAATCCAAACTAAAATATAAAAAAGTCAAATACTATATCTGAACACATCATTTTACACAATTCAATAATAAAAAACACAGAAAAAAAAAATCATACGCCCAAAAAAAAAAATCATTTGCGAAATGAATTCAATTATTTGGGACACCCAATATGAGGATGTGATTAATTAACTTGCCTCTTTCTTGATTCTAAGGCTGATCAGTTGGTTTGGATTTATGAAAAGAGAAGAAGAATAGGAAAACGTTTAAAAGAACAAAAGTTCTCAATAATTATTTTATTCAATGACAGATGAATCATAAATTAGGATTTTGACATTTTTTTCTCTAAAATCTTAAATAATATGAAATTACTAAAGAGATAATTTGAATTATTATGACATGATTAAAATATCATAATCATATAAATTAAGGAAAGAAAATATCACTTAAATCTAATTACAAAATTGTGTCCCTTAAGGTTATATTCTCTTGTTAGTTAAAAGTTTCTTCACTTATAAATACATCTTCGAACATTTTTCCCAAATAATATAGGATGTCATACTATCACATGAGCGCTCACACACATATATGTGTATATGAGTTCGAATCCAGAGAGTACGTTTCTTGTACGTAAGAGTCTAGGACAACCGGTGATTTTACATGCTCCACTTAAACCCGAAAGGAATGGTTTGACGGCGTGATTTCCAACGATTTCAAAATATATATATATATATATATATATACTACCAATAGCCAAATAACCCCACAAACGCTAAACTTTTTTAAAAAAAGAGTCACAAAATGAGTGGTGTGTCACTAGAGCTACAAAAGGAACTTAAGGCGACTTGAAGAATCTATCGTATAAAAAAAAAATTGTGACCATATTTAGATTGAATACGTTCGGACTTTGGAAACAAGATGTAAATATATTAATTTTTATATTTTTATTTAACCACTATCAATTACATTCTTATATTTTAATAAATACACCGTCAGGTAGCATATGAGAGTACATGATGGTAATGTCGAATGTACATAGGTGTGAAAACCTAATCTGATCCGCGGATCAATAGTTAATTGAATGGTCAAATAATATTCTAATCTATCATGTTTGAGGAGTAGTTTTTTAATATAATGAAGATATAAATAACGTGGTATTATTAATTAATAAACATGTGATGTGTAATTGTATTAAATATTATTAATATTTATTTAGTAATTTTTTAATATTTTATCAGGCATGGCAAAATTTTATTAAATTATTATACGGATGATATGATATCACTGTTACATAGCCGAATTTTTCATATTTGAGACATCAAATTTACATTATTAGCAAATAGTCATGACCCCATTGCTTTATTATATTCTATTTAATTTATTAATTTGCTAAAATAAAAATGAGCTAATTCAAAAGATATAACCTCCAAAACTACATAATTTTTTGAGAAGTTTTTTTTTTTAACATCCAAAATTACTTAGTTTTGGAGATTAGCTTTTGAGTAAATAATGTTGTTATTATCTTGACTAAAATATGCTTTCATATTTATTTATGCAAAAAAGACATACAAATAATAGAAGGAAAAAATGAATGAAAGAAACATCCAAACAAATCTTCTTCAATTGGATGTGCTATTTTTTTCCAAGCTTTATTTATTAGGGGCCTTGCCCCACACATCTACATTTTTTAATGGTCACAAAATACTGCTACATACAAGGTAGAAACAGAAGTCACTAGGGATTATAAAATCAAATCAGGTTAATATGTGTGTGTGTGTATATATATATATATATATATATTGGAATTATTGGAAATCCCGTCACCAAATCACATCTTCTTGGCTTAAACAAAATAGGTAAAACCTCCGGTTGTCACGGACTCTTATAAGAAACGAACTCCCCTGAATTCGAATCCAAAACCTCAAGACCAGACCATAAACCCTACACCATCAGCCATGCCCCTTGAGGACAAATCAGATTAACATGCTAATGGTTAAATTTATACCTCTGATATCCGATCCCAAAATTATTAGCTTATACAATATCATCAAGCACTACAAAAAAGAGACATTTAACGTTGAAATTTTTTCGACGCCAATAAAACATTTAGCGTCGAATTTAAATTTCGACGTTAAAAGTAATACTTTAACGTTGAATCCTAATTTCAACTCGAATTTAAATTTCGACTCTAAAGGTTCTAACATTTAGCGTTGAAAATAGATTCGCCACTAAAGGTTTATCTTTTAGCATTAAAATAATTGTTTGACGCTAAAGGGTTGACGCTTTAGCGTCGAAAATTTTTTGGACGCTAAATGGTTCACCCTTTATTGTCGAAATAGAAATTAGACGCTAAAGGATAATTTTAAATTTTTTGAATTCCCCCTCCTAAAATTTGAATTTATCGCCTAATAGAATTAGATTTAAATTTTTGACATTTAGATACGAATTTTCGATGCTAAAAGTCAAAAATTTCGATGGTAAAGATATAATTTAAAATTTTTAAAATTCTCACTTTCTAAAATTTGAATTTATCTCCTAATAAAATTGGATTTAAATTTTTAACATTTAGCGACAAATTTTCGACATTAAAAGTCAAAAATTTCGACGCTAAATATCAAAATTTCGGCGGAAATAATTTCCGCTATTTAAGGACCTTAGCGACGAATTTTGTCGCTAAAGGTTTTCTTTTTCTTATAAATTCATTTGATCTTTCATTTCTCCTATTCTCATTTTTTTTCTCTCATACTCTTATTTCCTCTCTAAAAGTATTTTTTCCTTAATTGTTTTGTTTGATTTTTTTTTTTTTTTTTTTGTATTTTATACTAACATCTAATATTTATTTATTTATTTTTGTAGGGGAATATGAAGATGAAGAAATGGTGAAAATGAAGATAGTAAAGAAAATGAAAAATAAATAAAAGTGAAAATGAAAAATATGAAAGTGAAGATGGAGAAAATATATATATAATTATATTTTATTATTTTGTTTATCATTTTATATATTTTTGTGATAAATTTTGTAATTTTAATTTTATATCAATAAAAATTATCATTATTATTATTTTTTAATAACAAATTTGTAATAATTTTTTATAACAAATTTAATCATTCTTGTAATGAAATTAGTTTGAAATTAAAATAATAAAATGATATATATTTTTTAATATTATATCGCCTTTAGCGTCGAATATTTCGACGCTAAAGGTCAACTTTTTGGTGTCAAAAATATTCGTCGCCAAGTACATGATTTAGCGTCGAAATATTTTTGACGCAAAGCGTCAAAATTTTATAATTTAACGTCGAAAAATTTCGACGCTAAAGATTTTTTTTTGTAGTGAAGATTCAAGATCCCTAAAAAAAATCCCATTATAAATTGGTTTTATAATAAAATGAAATGTAACAATCACACTCAAAATACAATGATTAGCCAGCTAATTTACTCAGAAATTGAGTTTGTTCAATTGGGATTTGTATTCATTGTTCAGCTTAGCATTTTATAAATTATGATTAGCATGCAGGGCGGTCTCGCCCGTCAATGATCCCTAAATTTTGTTTATTATAGATCCTAAATAATTAATAGTTAAGGGCCACAAAATTTATTTATTTTAATGTTATGCTATGAATAATGGCCCTCGGGTCCCAAGAATATCATGGATGTTTTTGATGATTAATAGTTATTGAATAATAATTTAAATGTAATTAAATTTTAACGATGCATTGTTATTAAAATACACGTAGTATAAGATTATGAAAAACTTAGTTCAGCTAGGGGTGGCAACCTAGGTCAAAATACGTTTATTTTTTTATTTGATTTACATTAAATAGGATATATATTTTGAAAAATTGATTCGTTTAGTAAATTGATCAATTCGATTCGATTCGTTTATTAAATAAATCGAATTTGAATTTGAGTTCACCGATTCGTTTATTCATTTCATATTCATTTATTACTTTCATTTTGCTAATTTTTGTTAATTTTTAATTAATTTTAGGAAGCTATTGCCAATTACCACATAAAAAAATAATGTTGCCTAAATTTGGTGGTTTTTTTTTTAATAAAACCATTAATTATGTATTTCATGCTTATATATTTATGAAAAAGTTAGATAAAATAAATTAAGATAATTTATGTTATTGAATATTGTCATGAGTACATGAATATTCGTTTAAGATTTATTTATTAACGAATCGAATATGAATTTATTTAGTAAATGAATCAAATACGTACGAATCCATGCATCATTTTGATTCAATGTGTTTAAGATTCAATACAAATAAATTTGATTCGTCAATTCATTTTGCCATCCATAATCACAAAAGTAATCTAAACTCAAATAATTGAGGAAAAATAATTTTATTCAAAAGTAACTTTGCACATATTATTGAAGTAATTAATCTATGAAAGTGATTGCAATTAATAATTAAATACTAGTCAACTATTGATAAATATCAGTAACAAACACATTAACATTTCGTTTAAGATTCAACATAAATACATTCGATTCCTTAATTCATTTTGTCACCCTTACTCACAACAGTAATCTAAATTCAAAGAAGTAGGAAAAGAAGAAGGGGAAAATGGCTTTGTTGCATCATTCGCAATTCTTCATCATCGCCAAGAACTATCAATAAATTGTTGATCCGAAAGGGAGTGTACAGGAATTTGATGATGCAGTTTCGGTTAGCCCAGTGATAGGGCAGCGGCAGCCCAGACGACCATCTAAATTGACTAAGGGTCGAGTCATCTATGAAATTGATTCTGATCTACAAGATTTGCATGTGTAATTGTAGAATTGTTTACTTAATATTTTAGGTTCTTAACTAGTTATAATTTTTATGCTTTAACCCCTTTAAGTTCTTATTATTTCAATTATACCCCAATTTTAGATAAATCATTTATGATTATGCCTTAATAATGTCTATAAAGAAGAGAGATTTCACACTAAAATTACAAGTTTTTGTGGGTGTAAATTATCATCTTTCATAATTAGTTTTTGTCGGTAAATGTTCTCTATTACTAATTTTTAGGTATAACATATCTTTTTTCATAAATTAAGATGAACATATGAAAAATTTCACAAACCGAAGATATTTTTTTAATTTTAATTTAATTTTGAGTAAATGAATGATAATTTCCCTGTAATTTATAACTTTCTCCTTGTTCTTTATTTTTCTTACATTTTATTTATTTTCAAAAAAAAAAAAAAAAAAACCCTTGCGTTGATATTACATCTTTATCTATTTTTCTTCTCTCAATATTTAATTTATTTTAAAAAAATCGAAACATAACACAAGTATTTAAAGACGAGAAATGTTATAAATATAGTCCATAATGTGCGTGGCTTGATGGTGTAGAATTCTGAGTTCGAGTTCAGGAAGTACATTTCTTGTAAGAGTCTGAGACAGTCAAGAGTTTCACATGCTCCGCTTAAGTCTAAAATGAGTATTTTGACTGTGAGAATTTCAACTATTAAAAAAAAGTTATAAATATACCTATCCCCAAAAAAATAAAAAATAAAAACCAGTTATAAATATTACAAAGCATAATAAAAAGGGAATGTTTTCTAGTATAAAGAGATTCATCTTTTGACTTTCACATATTTTCTGACAAGAGTAGAGTTTTACCTTGTTTATAGTTTTAGGTTTTTTTAAAAAAATCAACATAAATTACAAAAACAAAAAACAAATCCTCCAAAAAATTATATGTTCCATAAATACAACATTAATAGCTAAAATGGAGGTAGAAAAAAAAAAGGACAACAAATCACCCAGCCCCCAAAGGGAAGCAACACTAAATTGCTTAGACTCCAGTCTTGTGACTCAAGTCAATCTAACAACTCTCCATATATTGCCTCTTGCACCTATCAAATTAGGGTAAAGGAACATTTATAGCCTCAATAATGGCAGCAATTTACAACTTTGCAAGCTATATGGGGATACCAAGATGGACAGAAGGGTGTCGAAAGCAGATGTCGATTCGACTAAAGAATATAAAAAGCTAAAAATATTTTACTCAAAGTGTTGTATAATTGGAGAAAAGGTTCAACAAATTATCGAGTGTGTCCGGGTAGAATTTCCTGGCGAATAAGTAACATGGCCGTCTGATACCGTTCCATACGCAGGGCCGCAACAGCACTGTCCTCTGAAGTAACAAAAGGAAACAAAAATATCTTCAGATAATATTTTACCTAACTCTAATATGCCAGCATAAATCAGAAAAATCCGACGAAAGTGTTTACCTGGTCATCACTTGTTACGTGCTCACTTCGGTCAACTGACTGCAGGTGGATATAATAACATCATCAAAATTGGCATTGCATATACGAAATTTGTTATAATAAAGAAAAGCAACTTATCAAATCCAGCATCGCAAAGCAAAATAGAGACTGTTGATATATCGAGCATAAACATACAGTGAGATTCTTCAAAAGCTCATAAGAAACATCTGAACCAAAGTAAGATTTTGGATGCCACTTCCTTTCAGACCAATCAACATGTGTAACTGTCCGGTTAGCAATACCGCCAGGATCAATCATCTGAAGACATCAATCAAAGGAACTCATTAGGAGAAGATAAATATATCAAAAAGTTGAAGTCATAATTTTGAGGAAGATTCTTACATGGAAAAAGGTTGGTAAGTAGTGTTCATCAGCAATGCAATTTGTCCTGTCCACACCATGCTGTCATTATCAACAGCATCCATGTCAATTAAGTGGTGGTCTGAAACACATTAAAGATTTCTCTATTTCTATGATCCAACAGACATATATAATCGTGCATACTTTGCATGTCAATTGTCAGCTGTTCAGAGAAAGCAATATGACAGATAAATTTTGATATAAAGTTCAAAAAGTCGGCTAAATGTCCAGAAAAATATAAATTATAACCGGCTCAACCATCATACTACCAATTTAGATACCAACACAGATTGAACCAGAGTATCCCTCAATTCCAGATTAGCCATATGCTAAGAATTTAAGCTCACAAGAGAATATTCCTAAATAGAGGAAAGAAAGACAACATATTCCACTGTATTCCTATAACAATAACAATGATCAAGTTAATTAAACTCAACAATGTACACCATCCAACTCATGAGAGGCAAGGAGAGCAGAAATCAAGTAGACCTCGGTAAAATCTTTATGTATTTGGCGACATTAAGTTTAAAATTCCATTCACTTCAATCTCACTATTGAAATTTTCAATATACGTTTTCATACAACCATGCTACAAAAGAAATAACAGAACAACCAAGAATTTAGAACATAAAAACAGGACCAATACTTCCTAGCGGCAAAGGGTTCTCAAAATACATCTAGATAAGTTGAACTTGCAACCAACAGATATAAGAAATTCCCAAAAAAAAAAAAAAGAAAAGTAAAGTATATAATGGCAAAGGTTTGAAGAAGCCATAACTTTGAGCCATGCATTGAGAAGTATCAAGAATGATAATAGGACAAGCACTATGGCACTGGGATAGGAAGAACAACTTAAACAACATATTAACTAAAAAAGGAGCAGATAATAAGATAAAGTAATCGCATTTAAGATATAATTACCTATAAAGCAACCACATTTAAGATTGAATTACCTTGCAGTAATCTCGGAACTTCGAGTAGTAAAGACTGTCAGCCATAACTATCAGAGCATGCGGCCGCTTCATAGTAAACCACTGCACAAAATTATACATGTAACTTACCAAAATTTGAGGCCAGAAAGATTCATATAAATGATGCTGCATGTTGATATGTAAAAATCAAGAACCTCGGTCACTTCTATTTGAGTAATTTTATCTCGAAAATGTACCTGCGCACCCTTTCTAAAGTCCTTTAGCTCAATTTCTGGCAACATGTGTTCAGAATACCTGCCGTTTCCATGCGGACCAGTATCTTCGAAACTGGAAGAAAAAGAAGTGTGCATCTGTAAGGAAAACAAGTTCCAAACAAAGCCAAAATTTGGTTGGATGGTTCACCATCCAGGCATACTATTATAGAATCAATCATAAAAATAAAACAAGGTGCGCACACAAGAAAAGTAAATAAAGACTTGAATTATAAATGTCAGATCACACTACCAGTCAATGAAGCTCTTATTTGAATAAATCAGATAGTTGTAGACATAGTCAAAATCGTGCAATGGTACACAACTGCAATGCCAGGAAGAGTGATTCAAAAGCTGATATTAGCAAACATACAGATCAGGAGAGCTCAAAGTAACTTGATAATTTGGTCACCTATCAGAAAGTAAAACAAAGTGCTGGTTATCAGGATCGTTTAAAGCATTTGCCAACAATCGTCTCTCTGCATCCACCATTGAAATTCTCCCCCAAACAACCTGCAAATATAATCAATGAAGTAAGCTGATTCAGCTTCTCTGAGAAAGGTCATAAATGAACACAAATTCAGTGCACACAACTAATATATATAGTAACGCAGCAGTATTTTAATAATATCATATGACACAAAATGCCTTGACATTTGAGTAGCTATGTGTAAGAAAAAATATTTAAAAAATGAAATGATGGATAAACTTGATATCATTGATATGATTCTTCTCATGTTGAGGATACACTGACAACACTTTTGTTTGCATGGAGACTAATATTAACCTCTTCACATCAGGTATCTCTTGAATGACAGAAAAAGATAAGTAAATTGGTGATGCATTATGGAAATTATACAAAAGTATATTACATAAGCTGTGAAGAAAATAAATAACCATTGTTTAAACATTTTCTTTTGAGCTGACATCATTCTTGTCTCTCGATCCTATAAAAGAAATGTACTGACACAATCGTGCAATTGATAAAAGGGTGAAAAAGAAAACAGAGTATTGTTTCGAACCTAATAAGCTGAACTTTTATTTTTCATTGAAGAATATCACCTAGAATCTACTGCTAGAAGGCCAGTAACTCTTGCAGAAGATAAGAGAAAAGTTGTGGGCAACCTAGAACATTATTACATATGTTGCCTGAGATCCAGAAATACCACACGTTCAAAAGAAAGGTGATGGAAAGTCGGCTAGAATAACAAAGCAAAAATGAGAAGGAACGAACTATCAGGGTGCCAACAAAGAAAAAGCAAGAGAAGGAATAAGTTCAACACAGAATATTTCGGATTTGCAAAGTCTGAGAGACTTGCAGAGGTTCATAGTTCATGAGAGCTACAGAAAAAAAAATCATTTAAAAAGTTACTAATGGGCTAACAAGTTTTTCCAAAAAGAACAGCTGGAGCGTATAAAGATTTAAAGCAGAAAATCATTACGAGAAAAGCAAACAACAAAGGGGAAAAAAAAGTTGCCTATATGCGAATGCAACTTAAAATGATTTCTAGAAATTGAATTTGCAAACCCGGTCACTGCGTATTTCCCGATTAATGAAGTAACGGCTAAAATGCACTGGTTTATCCCTTGATGCATGGACATAAACTGAGAATCTACCTTCGTGACCCTGCCATGAATAACAAAAGGTTCCATAATTATAGGTATGACTTAAATTAAATCAATAAAGAGGTTTATAGCACTGATATCAATGAGCTAAGAGAAAAACAAAATGCTATATTAATGAATTTTCCATACCAGAAGTCTATGCTCTAAACAACAATAAAATTTCTCTGTTAAACTAACATATGGTTACTACAAATTTCTAGTTCATATTTGAAAATTTCATTATTACTGAACATTCCATATTTCCATATTAAAAGTCTTATAACTCATTGCCACCTAATGCAAATTAGAAAGAACACCAGATTAAATTACTCCAACTAGTTCACTAAGGTAAAAAGTAATCCCCTTTTCCTCTCTATTATACATGGTTAACTAACTCACAATTAGACTTGGCATATTCATAAGGGCCAACGATATACATAATACCCTGATAATTACCCGTATGGCATCGATCATATATCATTTGTTCGAGAACACACACTCACCGTCCACTTAAAACTTCCTTTGAGGGGGAGAGAGTAGCTATTAATCTGCTGTAATATCCATTCCAAAACGGCAATAAGAGAAACCCAATCTAATCTAACCTTAAAACTTAAGCTAGTAATAGCACTCTACAACTGCTTTGACTCCTCCATCCAACTAAATCAAGTTATTTATTTGCTCTTTTCTGAAGCTAACTTATAGAACTATAAATATCAGGATGCAAGGTATGAAATAATGAATCGTGATGTATTTGAGCAAGAGGTTTTATATCTGTGAATGAATCAAAAAGCTCATGCATATCAGTGAAACAATAAGGGGAAAAAATAAGAAACAAATCTTACATTAAAAAACTTATCCCACAGCTTCTCAAAAGGCAACGGACCAGGAGTCAAGAACAAGAAAGCAACTTTAGAATTCTTCGACAGAACAGCAGGTGTGTTCAAAATATCGCTAATAATAACACGAGAGGCGATCTCTTGATCAGTGGGCTCCCTCGTAGGAGATGGTGGAAGCCAATCAAATTTGCAACCTCTCGAAGAGAAAAAATAACAGGCACCACGCGTATGAGGCGGATACATATAAGCACAAACTAGAAACAAAACGACCATCGTAACAAACACAATAATCCACATCGGTCTCCTCATATGAGGCCGGTGACGACCACCAGGCAAAATATGTAAATCCCCCATGTTGCCCGCACGCCATGCTTTGACCGATTTCATTTTAGCACACCACAAAGATGATTACATCTAATCACAAACTTTTATCTCCACGTTATAGTGATGATGATTCTTTCTTTACATTGAATCTTCTTCCCTCAATTGACTTATATTCAATAGTAATAGTAATAATCTGAAACTGGAAACAATTAATGAATCAATTAACATGCCATACAAACATAACAAATGCAATTAAATTCAACAATTAACAAATTATGGATCAGAACATGAACATTCAAAATCCAAACAGATCCCTAAAACATATCCCCTCACATTCAAATCAAATAAAAAAAAAATTTAATACCTAGCATAAACAAGAAAATTGAAATGAAAAAGCTACAAGTTCGATAAGCATAAGTCTTGATTTGCAACAACTACTGAAAGATATAAAATTTATATTAAAACAAACAAATAATAAAAATAATAATAAACGACGCTTACAAGAAAAGTCAACGTTCAAAATGCATACTCAAACTGCATGTCTTGGTCAAAGTTATTAATATTGCCACATTTTCCTGGTGGTTTCCCGCGAAAATTACAAGGAAAATTAAAATTAAAAATAAAAAATAAAAAATATTTACCTGAGGGAAAGAGCTGAAAAGCAGCTTTAAATGGGAGATATTTCCTTTAAAAGGAAAATACTTGAATGAATTAATTAATTGAAAAGATCGTAAATCTCAGAGCTTTTGTTTTTTGTTTTTTTATTTGTTTTCAAGATCTAGGCTAGGCTCCTGTTAAAAATAGAAAGACCAATAAATAAAAATAAAATAAAATATTTTATTTACTTTTCTTTTCTTTTCTTTTCAGACAAGGATCAAGGAATGAAGTGTTTTTGGCTCTGACAAAAAACAGAGACAAGAACAAGTTGTTGCCGGCGACAATTTTTTATTTAATCAAATAATAATAATAATCCAATTTTTTTTAAATAAATAATAATGATTTATATATAATGTAATTTTTTTTTTTTTTTTTTTGGTGTGGATAATAAAAGGAAGAGCTAAGCGCATTCTAAGCGCGTTTTCTTTGCCAATAGTTTCCTCAAACCTCATAAATTGACGCTAGTTTTGGACTTTTAGTTAAGGATTGCGGTGAGTTGAGATTTGTCAATTTTAATTACGTGAGTTTGTATAATCATAATAAAAATAAGTCTCGATTTTTATCTTGTTATTTTTTGGACAAATAAATTATCTTATCATATCTCGTATCATATGTCATATTAAATATCGTCTTATATCATTAAATTTTATCATATTTAAAATTTCGAGATAATTTTTTTTTTTATCTCATCTCATTTTAAATCAAAATATAAAATATGTTTCAAATCTTGTCTTGCTCGATCTCATTAAGACGGGACCGAGAAATTATCAACCATAGTTTTAGTTATCCATTGCCTATGTCTATGGCCCCATGGCCCCATGGGCATTTCAACATGTATTATTTATTTATTTATGCTTAGATATTTGGGTAATGTACTACGTATATATTTTAAGTATTCTCGTAAATAAAATTAGAAGAAATCGTATTTTCATATATTAAATGAGGTCGGAGAAAAGTTAATAAGCTGACATGAATATAAATTATAAAAAAATACGTATATTTTATTAAATGATTTTGGATAGAGGATAAAAAAATATTTTTAATTGATTTGATTTGATTTTCAAAACATCATACATTTAGAGATGGCAATAAGAGATGAGGAGATCTACATTCTCGTACCTCTGATAATCTTCAAATATTCTCGTCCCTTCCCTTTCTCCTCCTCTTCCCCTCTAATTATTTCAGGGGAGAGGAGGGAGATTTTCGATTGGCTCCGAACCCCGAATAATAAATAATTTTTTCTTAAAAATAAATTTAAGTTGTTGAATAAATATTAATTGATTTGTTATTTTATTCAGAAATCAAGCATGCATACGTATTCAAAAAATTGATAATATCTATTATATAAATCATAATTTATATAGAATAGTGAAACTCGTATTTTTTTATCTTTTTGTTTGGTCCATAACTTAGTAAAATGATTGATCTCTCATAATAAAAGTAATTATATATATATATATATATATATATATATCATTTAAGTTCTTATATTATGTATAATTTATATCTTTTTTTGAAATATTAAGAGATTTTTTTATTTTCATATATTAAATATAAATTTGAATATATTTATTAAAAAAATAATATATGAATAGAAGAAATGTGACATAAAATATCTTACTCTAATTTTGTAATGTCAATTAATTTAAAGCCATTAATGTTTGTTAGTTGAATTAGGACAAAAAATTAATTTTGTGTAGGAAATGAACCAATTACCAAAGCCTTGCTTGGTCCACCTCATGACTTGTTCCAAAACACACACAACAGCCAACAGGGCAGACAACTTTGACGGCTACTCAACTGTTTGGAAAAGAAAGGCATCTGGATTTATTTATATTTATTTTCAAAATTGCACATAAAAATTTGTAAGAATTTATTGTTTTAACTTTTGGCTGTCGCTGCTGTACTGGGGTTTGGATATTGGGGAAATCTATAACCATTAGATTTATATCCAATGGTTGTCATTAAAATTGGTTATTGAATGCATAAAAAAAAAAAAAATTTAGGGATTTTTTTTTTTTTTGTTTTTGAAACGATGGAAACCCGGCCACCAAACCATTCATTCTGGGTCGCGGCGCAGGTAAAACCACCGGCTGTCCCAGGCTCTTACAAGAAGTGTACCCCCTGGATTCGAACTCAGAACCTCAATATGAGATCTTGGACCCTACACCACCAAGCCACACCCCTTGGGGACTTATTTAGGGAAATGCTAATGAATGACCTACGAGTTAATGAGTATATTAAGGGCTTAATGATTCATTTTTGAAAAAATTTCATGAAAAATATAATGGGAAATACAAACGAGTGCCCGAGCACTCGTTAAGAATCTATTTAAGAAAAGTTTTGATAAGAAAAAAGAAAAAAGTCATTAATGATTTAATAATTTTTTTCATTTCCCGTAAAAATGATGTCAAAATTTTCCTTAAATGAATTCTTAACAATACCCTTAGGGCACTCGTTAGCACAACCCAAAAATAATTAACTTTTTGACAATTTTTTATATTTCTCATAAAATAATGGGATTTTTTTCTAAAATAGATCATTTGTTAGCATCATCCATTTATTTAATAGGCAACATAAATATTCAGTTAACATAAACAAAATAATTATAATTATTAATTACTTTACTCCTTCATTCATTTTGCTCTTCATCTTCATCTTCATTCTTCAGCAGGGCATGAGCAACACCCCATCTTCATCGATCATTCAACAGCTCTTCTTCTCATGGCAAAAAATGATATATTTATTTCCTGTAAATTTATGAGGTTTTGGGTTTTTTATTGTGTCTGTTATATTTATCTTCCTACCGAGTTTCTTACTTTTCTCATAAGGATCTATTTTTTACTCTTGATTTCCAGAAAAAAGAGAGCAAATAGAGACGTTTGTGTGGATGAAGCTTGATTTCAACAAAATAAAGTAATTTCCTCTATATTTATTTCTATTTTATTGATTTTTCCTTTAGTTTGATAGGCCTATCGATAGTACCTAATGATATTTAATAATCTTGGTTCAAACATATATTTTTTATCATTAAACGTGTAATTTAAATCATTAAATATACAAAATCTGTCAATAAATATGAAATTAGTTGTTTGTTTATTGATATAGTTTATATATTTAATGATTTAAGTTACATGTTCAATGTTCAAAATAACATGTTTAATAGTGGCATAGTTTGATAGTTAGGTTCAAGTTTTGCTCCGTTTGATTGTTGGGAAAGTTTGAGAAATAAAATTAGATCTATTGATCTAGTAAATGAAATTTGATAAAATGAAATTATTTAATGGGTATTCAAAGAAATATAGCATAATTTTTTATTTCTAATTTAGGTTTTCCCTTTCGGTGTTAATATGTATCAATTATACTGATTTTATTTTATTTATTTTATTTCCAATATTTGTGAGCTTAATAGAGCTCAACATATATAAATTATTGTTGTGAGTTCTTTATTAACCTAATTAACACATATTTTATTTTAATTTCTAGAGCTGTGAAATCAATTTTTTTGTAATATATTATAATTGAATAATTCGATAAAAATATGTATTTTTGGTGGCATAATGGAAATATTGAGTTTGTGATGAGGAAAATAAATTTTTGTGCTAATTGAGGACTTAAAATATGGCATATATTTAGAGAAATGTACTTTTCTTTGTATTTTTTGAGGTGGTATATCATATGTCGGGTGTATATGTCATATCTCTCACAGTAGACGGGCCTCACACAATTGTGGGGCCCGCCTGCTGCGAGAGAGATGACACATACACCCGGCAGATAATATAATATTCAGTATTTTTTATGGTTAAATGGAGATATTGGGTTTGTGATGTTCAACTCAGTTATAATTAAATAACTCATTTGTTTATGTCTTTGTTTTATTTAGCTTGTAATGAGAAAAGTCAACCTAAAATTTGGCTTTAGATATGAAATACGGGCAACAAACATGTAAATTATTCAATTGCCATGTTCAATGCCCTTATTGTCTTATTTAATATCCAAAATATCAGGTTAATGCTTAATAATTTCATCACATATTATTTATTTGATATTTCACGCGAGTCTAAGATCCAAACATGCAAATTTTTATAATAAACATGACTTAGGACATTAAAAATAAAAATTTGGACCAAAAAACATGCAAATATTGTCCAACCTGAAATTTTATATTGTTAATTTGAAATTTGGACATTAAACATGAAAAACATGGTCTCAAACAATAATAACTTCTTGATTCATATTTAATGTCATTTCTTGCATACTTAATGCACAAAACTTTATGTTAATCCCAATATATTTAAGCACATGCGACATTAATTTGACATTTCATGCGTGTCTAAATTTATATTATGAAAATTTGGGCAATAAACATGAAATAAGTCATTAAACATGACAATTTAGGTAATAACATGTAATATTGCCCAACTTGAAATTTTATTGCATTAACTTGAAATTTGAGCAATAAATATGAAAATTATGGCAACGAACAAGAAAAATGGTCATTTGATGTTCTTGTTTGCATGTTTAATGCACAAAATTAGGGGTGTCAATTTGGGTTAAGATTCATTTATTCGTTCGATTCGATTCGCTTTAAATCGAATATGAGTTTGAAAAAAATGGATTCGCTTAATAAATTAGTCAATTCAATTTGATTCATTTAATAAACGAATTCGATTCGATTCGTTTATTAAACGAATCAAATACTAATTTACAATAATTGATTCGTTTAAGATTCATTTTATTATTATTTTTTTACTAGTTATTTTTCAATTAAGATTCGAAATTTTTTGATTAATTACCATAGAAAAAATAATATTATTTTTATTTGTGAGATATTTTTAGTAAATATATTAATTACATATTTCATGTGTATATATTTATGAAGAATCAATGTATATAAATTATGATAAATAATGTTATTGAATAATATAATGACTAAATGAATATTCGTATTCGATTCGTTTATTAAACGAATCGAATACGAATCATGATATTATGATTCGTTTAATAAACAAATCAAATACAAATCCATCACATTTTGATTCGATTCGTTTATGATTCGATACAAATCGATTCGTTAATTCGTTTAGTCACCCCTACACAAAATTACATGTTTATGTTTAATAAATTTCATAACATGTGACTGATTTGATATTTCACACGTGTTTAAATTTCAAACATGAAATTTCAAGCAATAAACATGAAATTAAGACATTAAACATGAAAATTTAGGTAACAGACATATAAATATTGCCCTAACTTGAAATTGTATAACATTAACCTGAAATTGTAGCAATAAGTATAAAAAAATTTGGTAACAAACTTGAATTATTTCTCAACTTGAATTTTTTTGACATTAAACATGAAATTATTATTTTTCTTATTTTCATTTATTATTATTATTATTATACTATTTAAATAATATATATTTTTTTAAACAATATTTTTTTTTGCTTGATATTTGGGTCATTCGGTTGTGTCAACTGGTTGGTGCCCATTACATCCATAATTTGGCTGTCAAACGATAGACAGATTTGGAGACGTGTTGGAAAAATCATCTCCAGATCTGATATACCCCATTTCCCATGCACCAATTCTGGTGTTACCAATACTCATGCAATTAACTTTTATATGCAAACTCAATTACAATGTGTCAAAAATATCAAAAAAAAAAAATTAGTGAAGATGACTAGTCTTGACTGAATTATTTTGCAATTGACCATGAAAGAGGAAGTTTTGCATCTTTTCTGAGGTGGTATATGTGTGGGATCCGCCTGCTGTGAGAGATATAGCATATATATCCGACACATGATATAATTTTCGATTTTCTTAGGGTTTTACCCCCCTAAAATTTATATCTAATCAAAGTTAATTAGCTATATTTATATTTAATATTAGGATTAAGGGGAAAATTATCTATTTGATAATATGTAACATGTCATTCGTCCCAAATTAACGTGATTTAATGATATAACATTCGAGATTTGATTTTCAGGTCTTGTGTTCGAATTTAAAAAATATTTTTTTTATAAAAATCTGAGATAGTTAGAGATTTTATTTATTTCATTTAAATTCGAATTGAATGATTTTTAAACGAAATTCCTAAATATTTCTAAAAAACAAATATAACATGTCATTTCAGATTATTAATTTGTATAATAACTTCTGACAGATATGACGCGTATCAATCACATCAAGTCATTGACTCTCTTCTCTATATACTCTGTCAAAACTTAACTGGCCGTTGGCCATTGGGTAGGCGAGTTCGTTACTAATTAACACATGAGAAAGAAAATAATATTTAACTAATTGTGAAATGACTCTGATTCATTTTTTCCCCGTAACTACTATCATATGTTATTTTAACAGTAAAAAAACCTTGTTTTATTTACCATTATTAAAAAATGCTAACCATACCTACACTTTTCTCAATTTTCATCTCAACTCTCTCGCCGTAACTATAATGACGATAAGAGAGTGTGATGAAATTCGGGTAATGCTACGATATCCAAGGATATCAAATATCATTGGGTTCAAAGTTGCATGTTCAATACAACTTTGAGCATTGAATATGCAATTTCTACCAATAAACATGCAACTAATTTTATGTTTTAAAAAATTTAATGTTTATTGATATAATTTGCATGTTTAATGCTCAAGGTTGCATGTTTAATGTTCAAATTTGCATGTTCAATGCTCAAAATTGCATTGAATATGCAACTTTGATACCCAAGAGTATGTGATATCATTGGGTATCATAGACATACCCGATGAAATTCGGAAAAAAATGTATATATATATAATCGAGACATCTCATACAATTTCGATTTCGTTCCAATTATGATTTGAGATAAATAATTATTTCAAACCCTGATTTATTTTATGAATCGAAACGAAAAATTATCCCGAATTAAATTTTTAGTCAAGTTGATTTTTCATTTCGAATCCTTAATATTCGACACAAAACCCCGAATTCTATCGAGTTTTGAGATTCTCTATTACACTAAATAACATGAACCCAATAGGTAATTATAAAAAATTTAGGGATCTAATAAATAATTATAAAAAACAAATAGGGATTTAGAGACATTCTCCCTGTTCAATAAATACAAATTCTAGAATTTTGACAATAAACTAATTTGTAATTTGCTTCGTTGAATACCAAAATTAAGAAACTAAGTGACAATTGATTCATTGCATATTCCCATATTCGTTGTTGACATGCAGCTTACCTTTAAAATGGCTGCATAAGTTAAAAATTTATGATTATTTTTTAGAATTATTTATACGATTTAAGATCAGATCTTAAACTCTCTGTAAACGAAAATTAAAAGCTTAGCCGGCCAGTTATTAACTCATCCAGTGGATTAATTGAAAACTAATCAGGAAAAATAAAGTTGAAATTTTATACGATTGAAAGTATAATATTTTAAAATATTTATTAATATGAAAAATATTAAACAATTATAAAATTGAGAGATATGACTAAAATATATAAAGAAAAATACTTGTCAAAAAATAGAAATCGATGATTCATCGGTAAAAAAAATAATTGATTTTCGAAAAAAACTAAATTGATGATTTTGAACGGAAACTAAATCGGCAATTTTTTACGAAAATCAAAATCGGTTCGATTAAACTACTTAAATATTTATTAAGTGCTGTATGAAAAGGGGAGCTGGTGAGCGCGGCTTGGTGGCAGGTGCGTGAATTGCCAATGGGGCTGTTGAAGTTGCTGGGCTGATTTGTCTTTGCCGAGTGAGTGGATTTGTTTGTGCCGTGAGAGAGCCAAGGTGCTGGCCGAGAGAGGATCAAGTGGCGTATGGTTCTTTGAGTTGCTTTGTTTTGTGAGTGATGAGTGTGGTTATTTGGAGGAGGCTTGCTTTCTGTGAAGGCTTGTGGGGGGGGGGGGGGCGAGAGTTTTGGTTAGTTGAGTGAAGGTCTTATTCCAGGCCGTGAGAGGTGAGTCGGTGGAGTGGTATCTGGTTCGTGAAGGGCGTGAGGGCCAGGGGCTGGCTTGTGCGTTTTTTGGTTCAGGGTTTGACGAGAGTTGTCAGGGTTTATTTTTTGCTCCGTGTGTCTTTTTAGAGGAGAGAAGGGCTGTTGATTTGGTCTGTATGGAGAGTGAGAGACCGAGAGTTGAGAGAGGGAAGGAGTGAGGGTCTGCGTGTTGAAGGGAGGCAGTTTGGCTTTATTTGTAGTTCACGGCTATGGAGTGGTTTAGGGTTTACTGGTTTGTTTAGTTACTGAGGGGCTGCCGAGGGTGGTGAGAGCATGAGGTTGAAGATGAGTCTTAGGGTTTCTGATTTTTGGGGGCTCAGACCGAGGGAGAGCCAAGCCAGAGGCTAGATTAGGGTTTGTGTTATATTTATATTGAGAGGGTATGGGGATTAGGGTTTCTGCATGTTTTTTATTTAGGAAATAAATCAATTAAAATTATGTGTATTTAATTGGAATATTTTAGGCAATAATATCTTTATTTTTGGTGATTGATTTGTTTAATTAGATGAGTGATTTATTAATTGGTTTTAGTTTAATTGGATTTTAATTAGCTATTTAATTTAATTTCAATTTAGTTATTTAATTTAATTTTAATTATTTTTAATTCAATTTAATTTGTGAGATGTGTTTTAAATGTTTTACTTATTTAATTTGTGAGATGTGATTTAATGGGTTTGGTGTGTTTTAAAATAGAGGTCTAACAAACGAACCCGAAGCGAAACAAGCGAGTTAAATCCGACCAAAATATCAATTTCCAACTTTACCCTTCCGACGTCCGTTTCCCGCGGCTTTCACAATCAAAGAGGTAGTGTCTCCATACGAGACTCATCATCGGGACTTATATGTAAAAATGCAGTGCCTACAGTCGCCCCCACTTTGATGGGACTTGTGTAATGTGTAACAGTGACAATCCTATCAAAGTACGTGCAATGCATTTTCACTTACCTGGCTCACCAGCTGCCACCTGGTTTGCCCGCTGCTTCGAACTGATTTGCTGATGTAGTAGATATGGTGGCGAGGCGCCTCGACCTCTGGGCTTTGTTCCCGAACCACCGAATGTGAACTGTGATGATGATGCAGTGGGCCCTCGACCCTAGGACGCATCCCGGAACTGCAACCGACAACTGGGGCACCTCGACCCTGGGCACCTCGACCCAACACCGCTGTCAATAGGGACCTCGCCCTCGAACTGATGATGTAGTGGGCACCTCGACCCTGGGCACCTCGACCCGGAACTACAACCGACAACGGGGGCACCTCGACCCAATACCGCTGACAATAGGGACCTCGCCCTCAAACTGATGATGGGCCTCGCCCCCAAACTGATATTGCCTCGCCCTGAACTGATATGGGCCTCGCCCTCAACTGATATAGGCCTCGCCCTCAAACTAATACTGATGTGGGCCTCGCCCCAAACTGATATGGGCCTCGCCCTCAACTGATATAGGCCTCGCCCTCAAACTAATACTGATGTGGGCCTCGCCCCAAACTGATATGGGCCTTGCCCCAAACTGATATGGGCCTCGCCCTCAAACTGATACTGATGATGATGCAATGTTTCATTCTCGAACTGTGTTCCATTCTCGGAGTGCCATTCCCGACTTGTTCATTCCGAACCTTGTTCCATTCCGAATTGTCATTCTCAGCTTGTTCATTCTCGAACCCTGCTCCATTCTCGGATTGTCATTCTTGGCTTGTCCATTCTCGAACTGTGTAGATGAGGCTTTATTCCTCCCGGGCTTTATTCCCGAACTGTTAAGAGAGAGTTTTATTTTCCTGGGCGTTATTCCCGAACTAGGTTGACATAAGGCTTTCTTCCCCTTGAGCTTTGTTCCCAAACTATACTGACATGAGGCTTTCTTCCCCTTGAGCTTTGTTCTCAAACTATACTGTCATGAGGCTTTCTTCCCCTTGAGCTTTGTTCTCAAACTATACTGACATGAGGCTTTCTTCCTCTTGAGCTTTGTTCCCAAACTATACTGACATGAGGCTTTCTTCCTCTTGAGCTTTATTCCCAAACTATACTGATATGAGGCTTTCTTCCCTCTGAGCTTTGTTCTCAAACTATACTGACATGAGGCTTTCTTCCTCTTGAGCTTTATTCCCAAACTATACTGATATGAGGCTTTCTTCCCCTTGAGCTTTGTTCTCAAACTATACTGACATGAGGCTTTCTTCCCCTTGAGCTTTGTTCTCAAACTATACTGTCATGAGGCTTTCTTCCCCTTGAGCTTTGTTCTCAAACTATACTGACATGAGGCTTTCTTCCCCTTGAGCTTTGTTCTCAAACTATACTGACATGAGGCTTTCTTCCTCTTGAGCTTTATTCCCAAACTATACTGATATGAGGCTTTCTTCCCCTTGAGCTTTGTTGAATGTGGGCTTTATTCCCGAACTGAGAGGAATGCAGGCTTTCTTCCTGAACTGTACTGAATGTGGGCTTTATTCCCGAACTGAATTGAAAGCAGGCTTTCTTCTTGAACTGTACTGAATGTGGGCTTTATTCCCGAACTGTACTGAATGTGGGCTTTATTCCGGAACTGAGCTGAATACAGGCTTTCTTCCTGAACTGTACTGAATGCAGGCTTTCTTCCTGAACTATACTGAATGTGGGCTTTATTCCCGAACTGTACTGATTGTGTGGCTTTGTTCTTGAATGCCATAGCTGACAGGAACTGATGCTGAACCAATGTGGGCCTCGCCCCTATACTAACACTGATGTGGGCCTCGCCCCCGGACTGATGTGGGCTTCGCCCTCAAACTGATATTGACGTGGGGCCTCGCCCCTGAACTGATCTGACGTGGGCCTCGCCCCCGGACTGATGTGGGCTTCGCCCTCAAACTGATATTGACGTGGGGCCTCGCCCCAGACTAATACTGATGTGGGCCTCGCCCCTATACTAACACTGATGTGGGCCTCGCCCCCAGGCTGTTACTGATTCATTTATGAAGCTGATGCTGATTCATTTTTTAAACTGTTGCTGTTTCTGATTGGCTTGACTTTGCCGCTTTCTCTTTTCCTTCTTTGAAACCTGTGAATTCAAAACAAAACAAACACAAAAAAAAAGAATGCAAAATTTGTTACGCGTATGCATGCATGCATGAATGAATTTCCTATTCTGCTGGGTTAGGTCTTCCCCCAGTTCTCCAAGTGATTGCTCAGTCTTTTCTCTGGTCTCATGGCTCAATTTCTCGTCATTCCTCTTATTCACGGGGTGGTAGACTGATCGCTCCCAGTCTTAATTTAGCTTTCTGTTCCCCGCTGTTTTGTGCTTGATCAAGATGAACCACATGGTGGGGCCTTCCATATTATCATACTATATCACATGCTATGAAAATAGTCTCAATAGTTATACATATTATCGTCCTCAAAGAATGCTCAGTAATGAAACCAGAGAACCTTCAAAACATTCGATGCAACTCAAATCCAAGTCTTTGAATATGATCTAGGCCAGACTCAAAGTGTGTGTGTGCAAAGATTCTTTCACAGCTTAATCCTTAAGTAAGCTAACTCGATGATTTCGTTTCAAAAATCGGGATCGGTGGGTCAAACCAACCTAGATATCTCAATTATGCTTGCAGCTGCTTTTCAGTGCTCAATGTGGTATGGTTTCTTTCTTTTCCTTTGTCTCTCTCTTTTTCTTTTTCTTTTGAACTTCATTTTTTTCTCTCTTTTTTTTTCTTTTTTTTTTCTCTCACTTTTTTCTTCTTCTTTTTTTCAACACACCTACCCTTTAAGGTAGCATTTCTCCTCATGGTGGTCCTAATACTCGCCCATGGGTAGCTTCACGCTTATCGGTTATAGGTGGTTCATTTTTTTCTTTAGAGACTTTTCTTTCATTTTCAACCATACCACACATCATAACATAAGCAAATCAAGATAGACATCTAAGCAAACGGTCATTCACCGACCTACGATTTCATCAACTAGTCACTTTGCTAACTGCTCAGGTTTTCACTGCTAAGAACCATAGTCAAGTGCTTACGAGTCTAACATAAATCAATTACTCAAATTATCAGATAAAAGCACGTCAAAAGTTTATCGTTTCTAAGGTTTCACCCTAAAGCAAACAATTCCCTCATCGGATTTATGTCTAACTATCAATGACTAAAACAAACAATTTTTTTCTCTCTTTTTTTTCTTTTCTCTTTTTTTTTTTTTTTTCTCTTTTTTTTTTTTTTTTTTTTTTTTTTTTTTTTTGAAGGCCCCCCCAATGGTATTTCTATCCTTTCCGTAAGCTTTTCTGTTTCTCAATTTCCTTTCCCTCGTTATTCATGTTTGCTAAACTCTTCTGTGACAGTTATTCTTTTATCTCTAACCCAACGGATATCTATGATGGCTTTTAAGACACAAAGGGTTAACATGATGCATGTAAGCATGAGATGCGTGCGATGTATGACATTTAATATGCATGTGGTTATCAAAAGCATAAAGGGGCAACTTCTATAGGATATACAACTATGGTTCTCATGCGGGTTTATGACAATGCCTTTGATTGAACTCCCTCAACCCATTATAGAAACGGTCAACTAATGCACAAATCATACACATCACAAGACATGATTTCGGGGCCGATTCTCTATCCCCGGTGGAGTCGCCAGACTGTAGACAACAGAACCTGGGCGACGCCGTTTCTAGGCTCGCGGCACTAGTTGGGAAGTACAAAATAACATGGAGTCGCCACCCGGTGTGAACCGGGACAAAGATTTAAGGCCGCACTCACCCCTCGCAAGGGAAGACCTCAAACCGTTGGGTTCGGAATGGTCCCTTACTTATGTCGCTTGTGATGATATGATTTGTGCAATTAATCAACCGAGTCTACTCAATAATCATGCTCAAGGGTACTTAGATCTAACATGCTTTCATCCAAATAATTCCACGCAATGTAACACAACAATCATATTGAACCATTAAATCAACATGTATAAATCATTACCCAAACGCATCATAAACTAAGAACATGCATAATGAACAACCTAAACATGCTTTAACAAATAAATAACAAACTAAATTAAATCATGCTTTAAATAATAAACAAATAACCTAAAGACTATAACATGCTCAAATACAAATTTGGATGAGACGAGATATGTGTATCTTAAGTGGTACGTGGCATTGTATCCCGAGTGCAGACCATACTACCGTCCATTCGGAATCGGCTATGGAATTTACGTCCGGGTTTCCATCCGATATACCACAAAAGGGGAACACATATCCCGCTCATCCAACAATCACATCATGCCTCAAACGACTCTCATGCAATTATATATCAAAATAAATAAACAAGAATAAAGAAGATAAGTAAAAAGGGTGCCCTCAGGTCTAACCTCTTTTGTCGTCTCGAGAAAGGGCGTTACACGTCCGTTGGAAGGGTGGTTGATCCGATACTTTTCCGATTTGTTAACTCAACGTCTTTCCTCGCTATTTCACAGTTCGGGTTGCTGTTTTCACTCTGATTTGTTAGGTTTAAGTGCTGTATGAAAAGGGGAGCTGGTGAGCGCGGCTTGGTGGCAGGTGCGTGAATTGCCAAGGGGGCTGTTGAAGTTGCTGGGCTGATTTGTCTTTGCCGAGTGAGTGGATTTGTTTGTGCCGTGAGAGAGCCAAGGTGCTGGCCGAGAGAGGATCAAGTGGCGTATGGTTCTTTGAGTTGCTTTGTTTTGTGAGTGATGAGTGTGGTTATTTGGAGGAGGCTTGCTTTCTGTGAAGGCTTGTGGGGGGGCCGAGAGTTTTGGTTAGTTGAGTGAAGGTCTTATTCCAGGCCGTGAGAGGTGAGTCGGTGGAGTGGTATCTGGTTCGTGAAGGGCGTGAGGGCCAGGGGCTGGCTTGTGCGTTTTTGGTTCAGGGTTTGATGAGAGTTGTCAGGGTTTATTTTTTGCTCCGTGTGTCTTTTTAGAGGAGAGAAGGGCTGTTGATTTGGTCTGTATGGAGAGTGAGAGACCGAGAGTTGAGAGAGGGAAGGAGTGAGGGTCTGCGTGTTGAAGGGAGGCAGTTTGGCTTTATTTGTAGTTCACGGCTATGGAGTGGTTTAGGGTTTACTGGTTTGTTTAGTTACTGAGGGGCTGCCGAGGGTGGTGAGAGCATGAGGTTGAAGATGAGTCTTAGGGTTTCTGATTTTTGGGGGCTCAGACCGAGGGAGAGCCAAGCCAGAGGCTAGATTAGGGTTTGTGTTATATTTATATTGAGAGGGTATGGGGATTAGGGTTTCTGCATGTTTTTTATTTAGGAAATAAATCAATTAAAATTATGTGTATTTAATTGGAATATTTTAGGCAATAATATCTTTATTTTTGGTGATTGATTTGTTTAATTAGATGAGTGATTTATTAAATTGGTTTTAGTTTAATTGGATTTTAATTAGCTATTTAATTTAATTTCAATTTAGTTATTTAATTTAATTTTAATTATTTTTAATTCAATTTAATTTGTGAGATGTGTTTTAAATGTTTTACTTATTTAATTTGTGAGATGTGATTTAATGGGTTTGGTGTGTTTTAAAATAGAGGTCTAACAAACGAACCCGAAGCGAAACAAGCGAGTTAAATCCGACCAAAATATCAATTTCCAACTTTACCCTTCCGACGTCCGTTTCCCGCGACTTTCACAATCAAAGAGGTAGTGTCTCCATACGAGACTCATCATCGGGACTTATATGTAAAAATGCAGTGCCTACACTAGCCCGCTACTTTAAGACCCAATAGATTAAATATTATTCTAGCCCAACAATAAATTAACTATTACTTACTTAATTTTAACTAACAATGAATTAAAATTACATTACATTACATTACATTACATTTAATTTATTTAATATAAATATCAAATATTTATTTAAATAGTTAAATATAAATTTATATTTCGAGTTTTTTAATCAAATTAATATATTCGAAATATTTCGGATGTCCTACTCTTATTTTAGGAAATCTTATTTTAATTGAAAAATTAATTTTCATATTAATTATCAAAATAATCATTTATTAACTTTTAATAAACATCATTTAATTTGTAACATATACGAGAATTATATTTGTGCTACCGTCCCGGGTTCATTATCGAGTAGCATATAGATGAAATATTAACTCTTTAACATTTCATTTATATGATATCCCACAGAGCATGGGTAAACGCTTAACAGTATGTAATGTTCCATAGTTGATGGATGAAATGGTAAAACATATGAACTTGTTAGAATACACTTCGAGCATGTCATCCCATTTCTTTCGATATTTATGTTCCTTATCGAGACTGAGATCATGGTTAGGTCAAATCCTTACTACTCGATATATTTCAAAACTCGATCTCGTGGATTTGATATCTCTAAGATATTGATTGCTTTGGTCAAAGACTTGTATCCATATCTTTGAGTTTCATTGGAACATTTATAACTTTTATTATCAAAGCTATCAAATCCTTTTTTTGAAGCACACATGATTTCATACGTTATTAGCTCAAGACCATCTAGCATTTATTTAAAAGACGTGACTAGTTGAATGATGATATACTAGTGAACCATGAGTACTATCGTACAAGTCAGCATGTGATCTCAGGTCGGAGGATATAACGATATTCATGTATTATTACGAAGATCAATGACCTTAAATAATATTATCACGTGGTCTTACGCTTATGTGGTCGTGTTCGACATTTCAATCTACTAATGAAAACTTCTATTGTTCATGTTCTTATTATATGAGGCTCATCATCCATTCTATTAACATCAAATGTCAATATAGGCGACACACAATAATATTGATGGAGTGATATATTATTGTTATGTATAATAATCACATTTTACCAAGAACTTAATTTGAGACTTACTCGTATAAATAACGTTGACTCTCATAATCACATACATCTTTTAGATTAATTATATTCATATACCATAATGTATCGGTACATACACAAGAAATATGGATGTAACGATATAAAGAAAATAAATATCTTTTATCAATAAATAATAAAGTGTATTACAAAATATTACGCCTTAAACCATGACATCTACAACAAATTTTAGAACATACACTCTAACATAAATTTGGTTAGATTTTGTTAACTTTCGCATAATATGAAATTAGTAGAATATGGGTATCATACTTGGACCCATTTAAAAGAAATTGAGAGAATTATCATTCATATATTCAATACTTGATATATTATATATATATAAAAAAAAAAAGATAAATAAATCTTGAAATTTTATTTATCTGTTCACCAAAAGGTTGAAGAATGTATTAAATATTGGGTATATATATGTTATATGATAGGTGAACATTTGATACACTTTTCAATTTTTAAGTGGACCGATGAATAAAATTATAAAATTTATGTATTTTTGATCATGTGTCAAACATTAGATATATGATTGATAATTTCCTACGATTTTTTTTTTTTTTGAAATCTTTAGAAACCTCACCGCCAAACCACCCCTTATGGACTTAAACGGAACAGGTAAAACTTATGGCTGTCTCAGACTCTTACAAGAAACACACTCTCTGAATTCGAACCTAATACCTCAAGGTGAGATACTGAATCCTACACCATCAAACCACTCCCATTGGGGACATTTCCAAATAAGTTATTATCATATATATGCATATATTATATTTGAACATTCTCTTAACATGGATTATAATTTTGTATTTTTGTTTTCTGTTTTGTTTGAAAAATGTTGAAACCAGTAGCACTTGGCAAACTTTGAGAGTGCAAGAAAATTAATTTATTAGACAATGATGATGAAACTATAAATTATTATTTGCTTTCATTCCTTCAAAGCTTATGATATTAATTAATATGACTTTCAATTAAAGATATTAATTAGGCCTTGGATTTGTCAGAAGTTGCAATCCATTTCAATGAATGATCGACTAGATCAAACGATAATATTTGCATTTTGGTCAAGCAATAACTAGTCAAATTAAGTTGCCTTTACACTAATCATATGGCTAATAATAGGCTGTATTTTTTCCTTCAAATGAACAAAAACGGCATCGTTTGCTCACTATCTATATCAAGATGATTGAATTTGAACATCATGATTTGAATGCATAGTCAACTAATACTTGTCAAATAAACTTGAATGGAACATGCTTAAAATGCTCAATTAATTACGACCCAAATACTGGTTTAGTATTAGATTTATGTGTGTTGAACATGTTCACCACTCGAGTTCACATGATTTGAACGTTGCTCATCCTTATCATTAATTAAAAGGAAAAAAAACACGTGTAGGTAATCGATTAATATTCTGTTTCATTTAAAAAGAGTGAATGTGAAAATTTTTAAATTCAAATTTTGATAACAAAAATAATTAGAGGAAAAAAATGTTTAGAGAGTAAGAATACGTTTAAATAATTATGTTAACAACTATATTTATCGGTATTTGTATTACACTACTCTTTAATGATATAACAAATAGATATCTTGCCCATTGATAAGATGTTGCGGTGGTCCTCACAAAGCAAATAAAAGCCCACTTATATCTTCTTAATAAGTTTTAGCCCCTTTTTTTTTTGTTCTTACTAGTTTTTATTCTAGATATTTTTAATAATTTTATACGTGAAAATCTATTGAAATCAATCACTTGCCTTCGTTATTTTTTAGTTGAGATCTATCATGTTATGTAATTCACCTGATATTGGTAAAAGTTCAATCAAATTCAAAAAATTTTAAAGTGTATCAAATTCCACATGAAGATGCAAAATATGCATTAATATTCATCCGAAATTTTAGGAAAATTATCATCTTTTCACCCTTAATTTATGGAAATTGATATATTTCGAAACTTCTAGTGAAAGTTGATGACACTTTAAAAAAATACGGGTTTAACTGAATTTTCGTCTAATTTTAGGTGGATAATTTCCCTTTTATATACGTTATCGAATATAAATGATTTAAAACAAAATTTATATATCAATTTGGTTGTTAGTCTTTTTTAAACTCTTGAGTTTAGTTGGGACCTGTAATGATTTATGGATTAAAATGGTGGGTAATAAAGCATCAACGTATCAAAAAATGAGGGTAATTGAGATGATAATGGTTAGATGTAATGTTTTATGAAATAAAATGGTGGACAATGAAGCATCAACATGTCCAAAAAAATGAAGATAATTGAGATGGTATTTCTTAAATGTAATGCTTTATGGAACACAATGTTGGATAATAAAATATCAAAAAATATGTTCAAAAAATTAGGATAGTTGATATAAAAATACTTAGATAGATGTGTGAGTGGACTAAGAGAGACATAGTTATAAATAAACAAATTTAGATGAAAGTGTGAAACACCGATTAAATAGAAGATGAGAAAAAATATGCCAAAGATGGTCAAGACATATACAACAGAGACCTCTAAGTACTCCAGTGAGAAAAAGAGAAAAAAATGGTATTTGTGTCCAGCAAGGCCAGAGAAGATCTAAACCGATATTGACATAAATTATAAAGAGATACCTATATTTTACTGAGCTTATTAAAATTATGATTTCAGATATAATACAACAGCTTCAAATGATTCATGTAGTTGACCTCGTCTAATGGGAAAAAAATTTATTTGATTTAGTTTGGATTTTGTCATCCCTATAAGCTAAAGGCCCCCGACTAAGTAAGTTAAATAGTGAACGCATAGTGTGTGAGTTTAATCACTTTAGTAGTTCGTAGAGGTAATACAATAGAAACAAGAATTGACAACCAACCAATATTAAGTAGCGGGTGTTTTAAGTACCTCGAGTCAATCCTCCAAAAGGATGGAGAAATCGATCGAGATGTTACACATAAAATTCAATCGGTATGGAGGAAATGAAGATATACGTCTAGGGTCTTATGCGATCATAATATTCCTTTAAAATTTAAAGGCAAATGTTATAGAACTATCGTGAGACTTACAATGCTTTATGAAATATAATGTTGGGCAATAAAGCATCAACCTGCCCAAAAGTTGAGGGTAGTTGATATGAGAATGCTTAAATGAATGTGTGGGTGGACTATGAAAAACAAAGATAGAAATGAAGTAATTAGGAAGAAATTGGGAGTAGTACCAATTGATGAGAAGATGAGAGAAATATGACTAAGATGATTTGGACATATCCAATGTAACCCTTTAAGTGACCCAGTGAAAAAGTGAGAGCAAATGGTGTTGTCATATGTCAAGCAAGGAAAGAGAAAGCTTAAGTTGACATAGACAGAAATCATAAAAACAGACTTAGATTTTATGGAGCTTGATGAGCCAATGATATCATATAGAGCACTGTGACGTTAAATGATTCATATAGCCGACCTCACTGTAGAATTTTTTCTAAATAAATGATATATATTTATAGGGAATGAAATGATACGTTCCTTAATGAGAAATTACACAACTCTTTGGTTTGAAAGGGTTCTTTGGAAAGAGTATGTTTCTTAATGAGAAATGACATAACCCTTAAGGTTGAAAAGTTTCATTTTGAGGGTTATAACCCTTAAAGGAATATATTTATTAACATGAGAATACATTTTCAAAAACAACCATCCATGTTTATCAATAAGTCAATCGGGTTCTTCTTTGATATTCATTCTTACATTCAATAATTATTTCACAAGTCTTAGGCATATTAAAGAGTCTAAAGTCTTTATAGAGAAAATAAAGTTTCCACTATTTATTCATAGTTCAAATTCTTGAAGAAATGAGTGTCATTTCTACAAGAAGCAACCAAATATTTTGGGAGAACGTTAGCCAAAAGATCCGTGAATGCACTGAGGCGGGGCTAATAAGTTTTTAATGATGAATTTTTTCTCAATTTGGTTTCAAGTTTTCATCTTCTACAATTTATAGGTTTTCCCTAAGTTTTTTGTGTTTATGTTGCTAGTAATAATTTGATTGAATTATGCATGTTAAAAGATAATAAATATCTTGTCAACACTCACACAATGGGAAAAAACTTTGTTTGGTTTGATTTGGATATTCGCCTAAATGATTCATGGAAATTCAAGAATTTCAATATATGTTCCATGGTATCGAGTAACTATTTATATTTTGATGTCATTGCAATCCTGAGATTGCTGCAGATTGGTATAGTTGAATTTATTTTGGAGTTGAATTTATTTATATCTGTCATCTGGAATCGTTTTTAAGGTAAACTGTTCTATTATATCTATTTGTTTTAAGTTGTTCTCTCTCTCTTCCTTGTTTACTTCAAAATTGGTATATGAAGTAGTTTTTGTGCGCTGATTTGTTTATGAAGCTCTAGTTCATTTTTACCTTACAATGCCTAGATCAGTCAATAAAGAAATACCTACGTAATTACTTTTTAATAAGATAATAATTTCGAATAAAATACAATATCATTAAATATTAAAGAATTTATATAACTAAATGGTTTTTATTTAGTTTGATTTGGGAAACCTATACAGATATTACCGCATAAATCTATCTTTTAATAGAAAGAGAAGAAATGCATCAGTAAATGCCCAATACAAGCAGTCTCTGAGTAAGAGCTATAGAGACCATCAAATGGCAAAAACTCCTGAATTCCAATTAGAATTTAAGATTCAATATCGTTTGATACGAGATTTGGAATCAAGATTGACAAATACCAAATAATTTATACTAATTGACAATTCTAATGTTCGTACATTTTAATAAATTTATTTAATTTGGCATATCTAACGTAAATCTTTAAGTGGTCTAGTGAGAAAATGAGAGCAAATGTTGCTGTCATATGCCAATTGAGGAAGGTGAATGTCTCAATTAACATGGACAGAAACAATAAAAAGATACATAAATTTTATAGAGTTTGATGAATTAATAATTTCAGATATAATATTATAACATCAAAAAATTCATATAATCGACATTACATTAATAGGAAAAGATTTTGTTTGGTTTTTCATAGAACTCAAAATACCATATAATACAAGATTAGAAATCAAAAATAACAAATCCGAATCAATTCCCACTTGGATAAATTTTATTTAATTTGGATGTGCCTTCATTCCTTTTAAAGAATCTTCAAGTCCTTCCTTCATCCCTTTAAAGGAAATTTCTTGCATTATATCGAAAAGGTCGACTAATGATGAAGGGGCCAAGTCACTGTACATAGTTCATCCACTATTTCCACCTTAATAGGCACCTAAAGTTTGTGAATTGCTGACACATTTCCACTAACCATTGTTGCCTAGAAAGCACTTCATTTTCTCCTATTAAATAATTAAAATATTCTTGTTTTATTCCCTCTCAAACGGCTCTTCCAAGTTCCAATCCCTTATTATATTATATATGCCTATCATTTTCATTCCAAACTTCACAAACTTGTCTGCTTAAAAGGCATTCTCAATTTGGCATTAACCATTTTTGAGTGGTTGTAATTCACAGATTATAATCCCACTATTTACTGTTGTTTGAGATGACATTAGGTAACCAAAATATGATTTTGTGGTTATTTAATATATATGGTTTTTTTTATTTTTTATGTGTATCTTGGAAATGATTTAGGACGTAGACTTTGTTAAGTAGAGATTATTAGGCGATTATCAAACGTTTGATCCACTATTATCGCTTTTTACATTGAGCATAACATTTTTAATTTATTATATGTGAACGTTGAAATTTTGAGAAAATGAATCAAAAGTAACAGCAGCAGGATTTAAACAAATCTCAAAATAATGTATGAAGCAAATGAGGGCAGAACCTTTAAAATTTCAACAGTACAGTCAACTTGTTCAAAAGTTTTGCTTTTATGTAACAACTAGTAAATGGCGGAGGGGGAATTATATTTCAACTATAATTAAGTTCTAAAGATACAATTCATTGCAAGTAGCATTATATGAAAATGATTAAACAGAGAGATATTTTTGCTGTGGGATTGGTCCATATTATTTAGTATTACATTTCTATAGATTATTACCATAACTAAATTATATTATGAACGGTCCGTACCTAAAATGATTTATGGAAATAAAATATTCTCAATAAAAATTATTTTTAGAAAGAAAAGTGTTAATCACTTGTAAATATTTTTCGGAAAAAAATTGTAGATGTTTGGTGCGTCCAATATTATTTTAGAAAATATTTTCTAGTAGTTAGAATAGGGATGATAAAAAGATCTGGGCTCGTCCTGGATCCTTGTAGACCTAGGTCTGAAAATACCCTGGTTCGTAAGAAAATCAGAATCAGGTCCGGTACATATCTACATACAATCGAAAGATCCAATCGGAGATACCAAGGTCAACAAAAAAAATTCAAACATGGATAGCAAAATTCTAAACCCGCACAGATTCATATCTAGGTTTGCCCCAGATCCACATAGACTCAGATTACTCAAGTCCACAAAAAAATTTATAGACCCAAGTAATGAAATTACCAATGTATTTTTAGCCCTAGATCCATATAGATCCGGAAGACCCAGGTCCAAAATTTTATTAATTTTACAGAAAAAAAATTATAATTGAAAAGATAAAAAAATTTGGATTTCTGAATCCAGTTCGAGTATATTTGGATTCGTGTTGGTCCAAATTTATGGGACTCAGTATATAGTTTTTAATTAATTTTATATAAATATAATTGAAAAAGATTAAAAAAATCTGGAACTCTAGATCCATACAAGCTATGCCTACATCCGGGGTTTGAATATTTTTCCTGGATTTGGATACATACTTGGATCCCCCAAAACTCATCCGGACCCAGATTCTGTTATTGAAACAATCAACGAATGTGATAATCTTATTGAAACAGAATCTTTATAAACAATATCAGAAACTAATAAACAAAATTACAAACCAAAGCAAAAACAGAACTTACAACTCAAGTAATCAAAATTCATAAACTCACAGACTTGAGATTGAGGCTAGCGTAACGCTATGTCCTATAGCAGAATTTCGTCCCTACTCTTGTGCTTGTAGTTCTACGGACGTCTGCCACCAGGATTCAACAATCTGAAGTCGAAATTCTGCACGGAAATCGACCCCTGGCGAATCTATTCAATATCTTTGTATTTCGTTTTTTTCCAAATTGCATGTATTTTAATCTCAACGTTTTTCATCCAAAATATATATCTTTCTTCAAATGCATACTGTTCTATTTAAATAGACAGTTAGAGACAGTTGAACTTGATGACTTTTCAGTAGGGTTATGTTCTTTTGATTTAATCTAAAATTTAAATCCAAAAAATAAACAAAACAGAAAAGATTTTCCAGGGAGGCTAATTAACCACAAGAGCCCATATATATTAATTATCATGCCAACCATACATCCAAGCCATTCATCCAAGCCCAAGCCCAAGCCCAATCAACCAATTTAATATAAGTGTATAGAGACCACTTATAAACCTTTCACATTCCTTATACATTTTAGATGTGGGATTCTATCACTATTTGATATACAAACTCTTACAGATTCATCCATATCTGAGTCCAAGTTCGAATTTTACCTTTCCTTTAAGTGAGGTATGTAAATTGAGTCCAAGTTCGAATTTTACCTTTCCTTTAAGTGAGGTATGTAAATTTTAGACGAGAAAAAATTCCTTAAAATGACAGGGGTTTTGTACTCCATGAGTATTTTTTGAAAATGACTTAACTTTTTCATTAATAGAAAAATAATTTATATTTACCAAGTTTTCCGTAAATGTTTCAAACGCGAAATTTTCCGAAATTTGTTTTATTTCGAAATAAACAGACGCTAGGTTACAAAGATCGAGGTTATTGTGTGATGCTTGTTTTAAACGAAATATATATAAATATAAAATAAATAAATAAATATATCTATATAATAAGGAGAATGATGTTGAAGGAAAGAAAGTGCATCCAACGGCTCTCTTTATGTGGCTTAATTAACGGTTCAGATCATTTCATTGGTAATTGAAGGAAAGAGAGTGAATTGATTGATGGAAATGGTCAAAATTTTCAAATTAAAAAATAGAAAGTTAAAATAAAATCATTTAATTCTATAACATCGTGCCGTAGGCACGGGCCAAATACTGTAACACCGTGCCGTAGGCACGGGCATCATTTAATTAAAAAATAAAATCATTTAATTCTGTAACACCGTGCCGTGCCGTAGGCACGGAATCATTTAATTAAAAAATAAAATCATTTAATTCTGTAACACCGTCCCGTAGGCACAGGCCAAATACTGTAACACCGTGCCGTAGGCACGGACAAAAACTAGTATATATATATAGAAAGAAGTTACCATATACTTGGAAGTCTTCCTATTATTTGAAAACTGCCTTAAAATATAACGACTATGTAAAGCGCCAAGATGCTTCAGATTTTAAGGGTGCTTTCTGGATAAACAATTGTTATGAAACCTGACACTTTTCTTCTGAAATAATAAACCTATCCACAGCTTTAATTTTCTTCAACTTCAAAATCAAAAACAATGTGACTCAAGAAAAATTGAGAGGCTCTACCAACAAAATCTAAACATGTGTAGATACTTGGTACAACTTTCTCCTCTAATCGTCGGATTTGAATTTACTACTAAACTGCAATTTATGTTGAGCTTTTTATAAATTATAATTAAAAGTTATTGAATAAGAATTACACGTCTATAAAAGAACCACATCATTACTGATTCCAACTACCCAATAGCCACCGACATTTATTTTAAAGCAACCGTAGGATTAATTTAATTTAACAAGCATTTGATCTTTTAAAAAGGGTTAACTCTTGACCCTTAGCTCCATCATCGATCTTCATAGGTAAGAAGCTTAAAAGCATAATGAGGGAATTAGCTATTTCGTATTGTGTCATTGCCTTTTACAAGCACTAACATATGGAAACAAAAAGAAATCACAATAATTCAATATAATTTATGAATGTGGGAATACCAAAGCAAGAAGGTAAGCAAGCTGACCCAGGTGGACGATCGTGCAAATCTTGTATTCACAATCATTGGAATATGTTTTTCTAAAAGATTCCATAATGACAATTCAATCAATTATTTTATACCCATGTGAGCGTGATTCTAATTCCAAATCTCATATTTTCAAGACGAGAGATTTTACTAACTTAATTAATCGGCACCCACATGAATCTAAGGGTGGTAATGGGTCGGGTCGGATCCGAGTTTTGATAAGTCCGATTTGAGTTCGACAATTTTTTTTTGGGCCCGAGCTTCTGGCGGGCCGGGCCAGCTAGGACCCGGGCTTTACCCGGTCCGATTTTTTATTGATAAAAAAATTAAATATAATTTTACTTTATTATATATATATATATATATATATATAGATATATATATATATATATATATATATATATATATATATATAATATTTTTTAACCTCGGGCCGGGCCTCTACTTCACGGCCCGACCCGTGGATTTTTTACCCTTAGGCCGGTCCAGGCTCGAGCTTTTTTGTCACCCTTACATGAATCTATATTATCTATTTTATGAGTAATTTTTCGATACCTCTATTGTATGAGTAACATGATACCACCAACCAATAATAATATAACATATTAGGGTTGTGTTAAATAAAATTATCATTTATTTAATTATTTATTATTATTTAACATGCATGGCAAGATTATATTAAATTATTATATGAGTGACATAATATTATCATTACATAATAGGATTTTTCCAACTTTAGCCAATAGAATTGTTAATTAGAAAGAAACTATAGCTCATTAACTTAATTATAGTGGCACAAGGATTGAGTTCACATTTTACTCCACTATACATCTTAATTGAAATGATTTGTGTAGTCAAAGAATCAAGCACCTTATCACCTTATCATTTAATTTCGTGTTCTTAATTGCAAGTTTCGTGGGTATATACATCCACTTCAATATAGCAATTAACTATTTTGGTTGTGATTAAATATGACTAATTGCATATCATTTCTAAAAAAACAGCTCAGCGCACGTTTGGGACTTTAATTAGAGATAATGTCTTTTTAATTAAACCGGTATTTATCATCGGAAAAATTCTTTCATGTAAGGATATTAATATATTACGTCACTCATACAACAACTTAATATAACATATTATCTCTTATCATCCAAGCTTTGATAAATATAAATGGATAAATTAACGGCATCAATACTTAGTTATATGTTACATGGGATAAAAATTAGGGGTGGCAAAATGAATCAACGATTCGAATTTATATCGAATCCTAAACGAATCGAATCAAATCAAAATGTGATGGATTCATATTTGATTTGTTTATTAAACGAATCGTAATATCAGGATTCGTATTCGATTCGTTTATTAAACGAATCGATACAAATATTCGTTTATTCGTTTAGTGTAATGATATTATTTAATAAAATATTTTACCACACTTGATTACATTATTTCTTCATAAATATATACATATGAAATATGTAATTAATATATTTACTAAAAATATCTTACCAAATATCGAAAATATTACTTTTTCAATGGTAATTATCTATAATTTCTCGAATCTTAATTGAAAATTAACAAGAACTATTAATAAAAATAATAAATGAATATTAAACGAATAAACGAATCAACGAGCTTAAATTCGTATTCGATTCGTTTATTAAACGAATCGAATCGAATTGACCTATTATTAAATGAATCCATTTTTTCAAACCCATATTCGCTTTAAAGCGAATCGAATCGAACGAATAAACGAATCCTGACCCAAATTACCACCCCTAATAAAAAAACTAAAATATATAATATACAAGTGGAATCGCTCGCCACATATGTCTAATATATTTTCTATATCATTGAAGTCCATTCATATATTTTTTTTGAACAAAGTAATTTTTTTTAAAAGGTAAATCTTCCCCAAGATTAGAGCCATCATGACAAGTTAAATAGATTAAGTGAGCATATGTAAATTAAAATTATCATATTACCCATCCAATTTTTTTTTTTATTAATTTATATAATATATTTTAATAAATTTTCACCATATCTTAGTGATTCCGCCACTGAATATTAGCACCAAAATAGAAGTGAATCAATGTCAAGAAATATCATACCATAACTTGCGGCATATACAAACTTTATCTAAGCTAAGAAAAATTCCCCCACTAAACTAAATCCATTTTATGATAAATCAACATCAAAAGTCATATATATATATATATATATATATATATATATATATATATATATATATATATATATAATGTGGTGCAGGCTATGCATAGGAGGAAAAACACGATAAAATATTAATATTTTAATATATAATTACCGTATAAAAAAAAATTTACACGATAAAATATCAATATTTTACTTATAAATGTAAAGGTGAAAGGCCTAATGGGTCTACTTTTGAACATCGTGCTTATCAAGGCCTTGTGGCCAATAATGCCTCTATAAATTCTCTCTTTCATGGGTCCCCAAAGAATTTGACGTAGAGTTGGAAAGATTGATTTTATTCATATTTGCGTATTCAACAATAAGTTAAATTTTGAATTTAAATATTATAAAAATAGACATCAACACTTTGCTTATCATATTAGACCGAGGCGATCATAGAGACAGTCCACATAAGTTACCCCTTATATTAAATGATGTGATTGGGATTTCATTTACAATGATGAGTTGGCATAACATTACGTTAACATAAAGAAAAAAAAATCTGTTTACATTATAATATTAAAAAAGTTATTTATCCTCGAGCGATTTGATGGTGTGAGATCAGAATCTCACTTGAGGTCATGAGTTCGAATTCAAGAAATACATTCATTATAAACGTCTGGGACAATCGAATATTTTACCTGTTGCACTTGAAATCGAAATGAGTGATTTAATGACGAATTTCCAATTATCTAAAAATAAAAATAAAAAAGTCATTTTCGGCAGACTGGAGTCGTTTTGGCTTATACAGGCAGTGGGACGAATATAAATCTACATATAAAACAATTTGAACTAATTTTATCGACTTTGACTCAAAAGTTTAGAAAAATGTAGCCAACCAAAAGAAACATGCATTTGCCTGCAATTTCGAAAGTTCCAAATATTGGTAAATTTTAACAATTTTGGATCCTTCTATGATATGAAATCACTTAATTTTTGAAGAATCATTTAAAAGATTTATACAAGTAATAATAAATTGATTTTTTTTAACTTTCCTAGAATTTGAACTGAGGTGAAGAGTCAAAGTATAATGTTTGAAAACTAATCGACCAAGTCATTTTTTTAATTATAGTCTAATTATAACTCAATCATCATATATATATATATATACTAGTTTTTGTCCGTGCCTACGGCACGGTGTTACAGTATTTGCACGTGTCTACGGCACGGTCTTATAAAATTAAATGATTTTATTTTTTAATTAATGATGCCCGTGCCTATGGCACAGAGTTACAGTATTTGGCCCGTGCCTACGACACGGTGTTACAGAATTAAATGATTTTATTTTTAATTAAATGATTTTATTTTAACTTTCTATTTTTTAATTTAAAATTTTGAAATTTTTTGACCATTTCCATCAATCCATTCACTCTATTTTCCTCTAATTACCAATGAAATTATCTGGGCAGTCAATTAAGCCACATAAAGAGAGCCGTTGGATATACTCTCTTTCCTACAACACCATTCTCCTTTATTACGTAGATATGCCAAAAAAAAAAAAAATCAAATTTCTTATTTTAGTACAACTTATTTGTTTTTTTAGTAATTGTGAACTTATAATACCAGCATCGATGAAAGAAAAAAATAAAGAATATTTTATCTATATATACACAAACAAAGGAAAATTATGACATAAACATAATTGGAGAAGGAATTTCAGTTATACAAAAGTGCATATATACTTAAAGATCCAATTTCTTTATTCTTGCCATTTACTCATGATTATTAATCCCAATTGCTCAAAGTCAAAGAAAGAAAGAATGCATCATATCATTATCCATATAAAACAATTTGGATGCATTTCCTTACATGCATGCATTTGCCTGCATTTCCGAGATAATTTTTTAAGAATCTTTTAAAAGAAGTGCGAGATAATATTATTATTATTTTCCCAAAATTTGAACACGGGTGAAGAGTCCAAGTATGATGCTTGAAAATTAGTTGACCATGTCATTTTTTTTATAGTTGTAGTCCGATGATAATTCGACTCACACTCATTCCATGTGAGAAGAATTCGAATCTCGAATTTATTGTTTTCACTTGAGAGATTTTATCAATCGAGTTATCAAGTTATCGTGGGTGAGAATTTATAATATAATAATATAAAAATAATATTTTTTTCCCATGTTACAATAGAAAAACCTTGTGAGTACCATCCGTTAAAGTTCATTTATAATTTATGTAGTGACTATATTTTTATAGGACACTTTTTACCTTTTTATTTTTAACCTTCTATCGCTTTATGAGTTGGTTACACTTTTTTTTGTCTTTATATTTATAATCTGCCGTAGCAAGGAACAAAAGATCATCAACTTAACTATTACTGTGTTGTTGTTACAAAAAAATGGAAAACTATATAAATTAGGCACCCAAATTTTTTGTTCCAAAAAATAGGCAATTACATACTTCGACAAAATTAGTCCTTTCACAATTTTCCCCTCTCGAAAACTTAAAACCCCATCTCTCTCAAATTTCTCACATACTCTCTCTCTCTCTCATCTCAAAAATAGAATCAACAATTCTCAATAATCTTAATCTGTTATCAACATGAGTATCAACCATCATAATCACCCATCATCATTATCAAGCATCAAGGTTATAGTTTGATTATAAGCATCAAGTTAATGCCGATGATGGTCCAAAGAACGTGACTTGGTGGTATACAGTTAAGGATCTCATATTAAGGTTCTGGATTCGAATTTAGGGAGTCCGTTTCTTGTAACAGTTTGGGACAATCGGGGGTTTTATCTGCTGCGCTTAAGCCCAAAATAATTGTTTGACGGTGAAATTTTCAATGATTTTTTTTTTTTTTTTTAAAACGTAATGTGCCTGATGCTTGATAGCACAAAAACGCATTGTTTATAATCAAACCATAATCTTGATGCTTGATAATGATGACAGTTGATTATGATGCTTTACACTCATGTTCATAACAAATTTAGAGTGTTGAAAATGTTGGAAATTCTTCAAATCTTCAAATATATTTTTTTGGATGCAGCAGGGACATGTCCCTTAAATGATACCCTTTAGGGACATATCCTCTATTTGTGTGTAATATTGTCATATGCTCATGTGATGCGTAGGAGGGGTGCAACCCTTAGGAGGATTGCACTATAACCCAAAAGGTGCCATTGAGGCACCCTTCCATGGTTATAAAAGAAAGTCATTATGTTCCTTTAAAGACACAGAAAAAAAATCATAATTTCATCCTAACAAAAGAGTCTCATTTTGTCTTTGAGTCTGAGAGAGTGCCACCATATTCCCAGTTCAAGATATTGTTAATGTGTGTGTTAGACATTATGACCCATAGCGTCACTGTTTTGTAAATGATATTGTATTATTGTACAAAATTAACTATGTGATAATGAAATTGCCTTTTGCCATTTTGTAATTTATTTACTTTGATATATAAATGGCGAAAGTCCATATGATTAGTTCCGTATTGAGATGATATGAGACAGTATCAATACATAAAGGTTTAATCATTAAATATCCCTAGTCGGAGTATTATCGAGATCGGACATCGATAATACGGAATAGACTAGTATTGCACTTGTGCACGTTGTGAGGGCACAACAGCATAGTTCTCATATATTTAAGTGTTGGATACTTATGCAAGTGCGATAGGAGGTTGTGTTTTCCGTACCATCGGTAAAACACAACCTCCTATCGCACTTGCATAAGTATCCAACACTTAAATATATGAGAACTATGCTGTTGTGCCCTCACAACGTGCACAAGTGCAATACTAGTCTATTCCGTATTATCGATGTCCGATCTCGATAATACTCCGACTAGGGATATTTAATGATTAAACCTTTATGTATTGATACTGTCTCATATCATCTCAATACGGAACTAATCATATGGACTTTCGCCATTTATATATCAAAGTAAATAAATTACAAAACGGCAAAAGGCAATTTCATTATCACATAGTTAATTTTGTACAATAATACAATATCATTTACAAAACAGTGACGCTATGGGTCATAATGTCTAACAATGAGAGAGGGAGGAGAGGATTTTTATTGTTGGTTTTTATTATTTGTCCCAATGAAAGATTAAGCATGTGAAATACAACAAAGTGAATATATATAATAAACTTGAAGCATGGCGGAATCATACTTACAAAGCTTTGTGATGAAGGAGATGAACAAAGGTTGAAGCTCCAAGGTGGTGGAAGTTTCGGCCAAGGGAGAAATGGAAGGAAGCTCCAAGCTTTGTGTATTCCAAGCTCCAAGGTGGTTTCCCTATCACCTCCTTTGATCCTTAATGTGCTAGCAATGAAGAAAAATTGAAGAAAAATTCTTCCTTTGCCCTTAGATGAGTTACGGTTTTGAGAGAGAGGGAGGAGAGGATTCTCAAAGAATAATAATTGATATCAAATACCAAATATTTGGTATATGGCTTTTTCAAAAAGTCAAACACAAATTTCCCTCCAAAAGCCATTAATTGGCTCCACCAAATTCCATCATGAATAGTGACATCTAGTCACTTTAATAAAGTGACTTGTGACATCCATCAACTAGTCATGTCAAGTGATGTGACTTCGCGATGTGACTTGCGGGTCCCACTCGTTTCAAAATACGAATGTGTCCGCAAACACTTTCGGGCTCGGTTTCGCTAATTCCGAATTAACGAATTTCCGTCGCGACGTAAATTAAATAATTACGCCTAGCGAAATCACTATTCACGTCGCTAACGAATTAATTCTAAATTGATTCGTTTGCCCGAATTAAAATCCAATTTTAATTCCGCGTCGAAATCTAATTTCGTTTAATATATCGAATATATTATTTTACCGATTAATTCCAAATTAATCGTTCTCTCTCAAAATAAGGCATTTTATCCAAGATAAAGTTTCTTCGCAATTAATCCAAGATTAATAAAGTTCGAATCAAATATCATAGGTGAATCTTCAGGAAGCGACCCGAGAGATCTCCGGATATGTCAATGGTATCATGGAGCCATGGTTAAGCATGAAATACTTTAGGTTAAAATTTGGGTAAAATTGATTGAAGCATGTTCTTGTGAAATTTGATGAATGAGTATGCTTATATGTATATAGAATGATGTTATATGGACAATTTTGAGAAAAATGCATTGGATGATTTTTCCCCAAATTTTTAGCCTTGGCCGAATGTGATGTTCCTTGTTTGGGATTGGAATTTTTTGTGTACAAGATCATTGGATGACTTAAAACGTATACGGGACGTAGATTAGTGATTCAATCGGATTGAAAAACAAATCGACACAAAAAAAAAAAACTTACCTTGGCCGAATGTAAATGACATGATATAGGACTTGATTTTTTGTTCAAATAAATGTTGGACATGTGTTTTGAACAAGTGATGATTAATGAATTAAATTGGTGTTTTGGAAATATTTGGTTTAATGTATTAATCATGGATTTACACTTTAATTAATTGGATTTTAAAGTTTGGAATATTAAAATTTAATTAATGGGCTTAATTGTAATATTGGGCTTGAATTATTATATTTGGGCATAATGGGCTTGGTTGGGCCAAGTAGATTTGGGCCAAGTAGATTTGGGCCAAAAGGATTGGATCCAATTTGGGCCTAAATCACTCCATTAAGTCCAAATATGGTAAAATGGGCTTTTATGTTTAATTGGGCCTTATGGGCTTGAAATTGATTTTATGGCACTTAAGGGTGATTCCTTATTTGGGTTTGGCAATTGAGTTTGACCCACATTAACCAAAGCCCAAGCCTTAATAAATCAATTGAAAGCCCATCGGACTTTAATTAAACAAACATTGGATGTTAGTTGGGCTTTGAGACCCAATTAGATTAGATTTAGAATCTAAGTCTTCAAAGCACATTAAAAGTGTAAACATTTAATTTGGAATTAAAATTAATTGAATTAGTATTGAATACGAATTAAATTAGATTTAATAAGTAGTTCGATATAATTCGCGAATTCGTACCTTATGTACTTATTCTCAAACGAGTTGGACTCGCGCAAAATCAAAAATCGTTGTTTGAACATTGGATGATCACTTAAACAAAGACTAATTAATTGGATTAGATTGGTTGTAAAAGCATGTCTTGTTTGAATATATATGTATGTGATGAATGAATAATGTATATCGGATGGATATTAGAAGGGAAAGGGTAATTTTAGAAATTATTGTAAATTCAGAATTTATAAATTGGACCTGCGTGTCCAGCCTTATCTCTTTTATCTCTTTGTATTCTCTTCTCACCTAATTCCCCTCAATGCAAATGAGGTTTCTCTATTGTATTATGTAATTGGGTAGAAGTAGAATAGTGCTAGCGGGGGAGGAAAGGGAGTGATTTGTTCTAGGAACAAGTTGTTTATATATCCATCCGCATATCACTATTAATTTACTTTACGCGCTTTATGATGTTTTAGAAGCATGCTTAAGGGTGTATGTTGATGAGACCTAACAAAGATAATAAATTGGTTGCCAATTACGCAAAAATCCCTCAATCTATATTAAGCGATTATCCTTCCATTGAATGATTCTTGTTCAAGATCCAATTGGCATTGGTTTGTTGGCCAAAGTCAAGACCTTGTCAATTAGGATGTACTTGAATCATGAGAGTTTTGTTCCATATCGGTGTCTAGTCCAAGTTGTGATTTGTTGGCCAAAGTCAAGATCACTTCTTGTCCAAAGACTTTGATTACGAAACTTTCCTTGTCAATGGGTCCCGCTTAACTGGAATCATTAGGTTTGTTGTGCCAAAGCCAAGGCCTAGATGATTCGGAGGATATGGTTAGAAAATGTATTGGATACATTGGCATATGCAATATGTTTAGGACTTGGATGTCCACCTAACCGGATCTAGGAATTGGATTGGATCCAATTGATCTGTGAGATCTACCTAGTTAAGTAGCATACAGCTTGTTGGCCAAAGTCAAGGTTGTATGTTATTTAACGGGATCCTAGCCCACTAGGAAATAGGATTTCCCGAGTTCTCAACAGAGGGTTAGAGACTCGATGAAAATAGTGGGAGGCTAGTATGTGAATTTGCAATTTCGTTCAGATACTTTGCCTTACGCGTATTTCAAAATTTTTTCGTCTAATTTTAAAATTAGTTGGACTAATACATTGTTATTTTTCTTGTAACAGTTTGACTGTACCCATTCTATCGTCAACTAGATAGTTAGACTGTCGTAGTTGAGATGGCTAGCAAGGGAAATGTGCGTGACATCATCATGGGTGATAATGTCTTTAAAGGCACAAACTTCGCTGACTGGGAAATGAACCTCAAGATAGTACTTGGGGCTGAGAGGCTACTGTATACTATACAGACACCTCTCCCGCCTAGACCCACTGATCCACTTGAGCTGGTTATGGAAAACTCACAGCGAGGATTGTGACACAGCTCAGGCTGTTATGTTAGCTTCAATGACTCAACACTTTCGTCGCCAGAATAGGGACTTGGATCCTTATAACATGATGGCTAGACTGCAAGATCTCCACCGCACCAATAAGCGGATGGAGAGGTATGAGTTGGTGAAGAAACTCTTCCGCACCCGAATGACTGAAGGCACATCAGTTGAGGTCCACGGGACTCAAATGATTGCCGATATTGATGAGTTGGGGAGTATGGGAATAGTCTTGGAGGCTGAGCTGACTGTAGATTTGATCTTACAATCACTTCCCGATACTTGGAAACAAATCATAATCAACTATAAGTTGATGGATACCGATGACACTCTTGGAGAGCTGTTATCCATGCTGAAGGAGTCTGAAAAAGAACTCCTAAAAGGGGGCAAGCGCGAGGCGCACTATGCATCGACCTCTCAGGGGCCAAGGGCTGGGCCCAAGGCCACTGGAGGGGTGAGGAAGAAGAAATATAAGAACAAGGGTAAAGGCAAGTTGACAAAGGCTTCTGGGAAGCCAAGGGACAGGTCTCAAGATGTCTGCCTCAAATGCGGCAAAAAGGGTCACTGGAAACGTGACTGCCGAGTAGGCAAAGGACAGAGGGAGGATATCAAGGCAGGCAAGGCTCTAGCCTCTGGTACGTTTGTTATTGAAATAAATATGACTACTTCTAGTCTTAAAAATTGGATTTTTGATTCTGGTTGTGCTGCTCATATTTGTACTGATTTGCAGGATCTGTAGAATAGCAGGATGCTGGCTTCAGGGGAGGTTGACCTACGAGTCGGAAACGGAACTCCAGTTGCTGTTTTGGCTGTAGGAACTTTTGTTTTGGAACTGCCCTCGGGGCATGTACTTAAACTTTTGAACTGTTATTATATACCTAGTTTAACTAGGAATATTATATCTGTATCTTTGTTAACCCAGCATGGGTACACTTTTGTTTTTAGAAACACTGGGTGTTATTTATATAAAAATGATGCAGAAATTTGCACTGCTGTTGCAAATAATGGTCTTTATATTTTGAATATAAATGAATCTCCTAAACGTAAAAAGACAAACAAAAGGCTCAAAATGAGTAATCTAAAAGATGAAGCTTACATGTGGCATTGTCGTCTAGGACACATCAACAAGACTCGCATATCCACACTTTCGAAGAGTGGGTAATTAGACGGATTTGATCCTAATTCATATGATGTCTGCGAATCTTGTCTTTTAGGCAAAATGCCTAAATCACCTTTTAGCGGTAAAGGTGAACGTGCCACAGAACTGTTAGCCCTCGTTCATAGTGACGTATGTGGGCCCATGTCTAGCCAGGCTAGAGGTGGATATCATTACTTCGTAACCTTTACGGATGATGCATCTCGTTATGGTTATGTGTATCTAATGAAACACAAGTCGGAAACTTTTGAGAAATTCAAAGAGTTTCGACACGAAGTAGAAAAACAAACAGGCAAGAGTATTAAGACATTGCGGTCAGACCGTGGTGGCGAATACTTAAGTTATGAGTTTCAAGATTACTTGAAAGAATGTGGTATTCTTTCACAGTGGACTCCTCCTGGAACACCACAATTAAACGGTGTGTCTGAACGGAGAAACCGTACCTTGCTAGATATGGTAAGGTCGATGATGAGTCGCACTGAGCTACCAATATCCTTCTGGGGATACGCATTAGACAGTGCAGTACTTATTTTGAATAAGGTTCCGTCAAAGTCTGTTGAACAGACTCCATACGAGATATGGACAGGAAGGAAACCAGGTTTCTCTTTCCTGAAGATTTGGGGATGCTGGGCATATGTTAAACGTTTGGAAGGTACCAAACTAGAACCCAAATCAGATAAATGCCTTTTCGTGGGATATCCTAGGGAAACCAAAGGATATTACTTCTATCACCCACAAGAGAACAAAGTATTTGTTGCTCTACATGTATTTTTCCTTGAGAATGAATTCTTAGATGCAGTGGTAAGTGGGAGGAAAGTAGAGCTCGATGAAAATCGTAGTGATACTGTTCCTGGCAATGAATCAACGACGGAACATGAACAGACCATCAGGGATGAGTCTGTACCACAATCTTCATATACACAAGGACCGCGTAGATCGGAGAGAGTCAGGACAATACCTGAAAGGTATGGGTACCTGATCTCACCTCATGTAGATATTAATCTTATTGAGGATAATGAACCGACTACGTATGAGGAAGCAATACAGGATATTGATTCCGCTTTATGGCAAGATGCCATGAAGTCCGAGATGGATTCCATGTATGCCAACCAAGTTTGGACACTGGTTGATGCACCAGAAGGCGTAAAGCCTATTGGATGCAGATGGATCTTCAAGAACAAGACCGACATGGATGGCAACGTGCAAACATACAAAGCTATGCTTGTAGCAAAGGGGTATCGTCAACAATATGATATTGATTATGACGAAACTTTCTCACCCGTTGCCATGATTAAATCCATTCGGATAATGCTTGCAATAGCTGCATATTTCGATTACGAGATATGGCAGATGGAAGTTAAAACCGCTTTCCTTAACGGAAACCTTTTAGAGGATGTTTATATGCAACAGCCTGACGGTTTTATCGTACCTAGACTTGCAAACAAGGTTTGTAAGTTAAATCGATCCATTTATGGATTGAAGCAAGCATCACGGTCATGGAATCAGCGTTTTGATGAGATCATAAAAGAATATGATTTCGTGCAAAACGAAGATGACCATTGTGTATACAAGAAGACTAGTGGGAGAGCACTGACTTTTATTGTCCTTTATGTCGATGATGTATTGCTTATAGGCAATGACATTCCCATGCTAACGTCGGTAAAAGCTTGGCTTTCACTAAAATTATCCATGAAAGATCTGGGAGAAGCAGCCTTTATTCTGGGAATAAAGATCTACCGGGATAGATCTAGAAAGCTGCTTGGACTCTCCCAGAGTACATATATTGACAAAGTGTTGAAGCGATTCAGCATGGATCAATCCAAGAAGGGATTTATGCCAATGTTACGTGGTATCTCTCTGTCTAAGGACATGTGTCCTAAGACTCAAGAAGAGAGAGATAACATGAGTCGGATACCGTTCGCCTCGGCATTCGGATCGATCATGTATGCCATGATATGTACGCGACCTGATGTGTCATATGCTTTGAGCATGTGCAGTCGCTATCAAGCCGATCCAGGTGAAGGTCACTGGATGGCAGTTAAGAATATCCTTAAGTATCTTAGACGAACTAAGGATGCTTTCTTAATTTACGGAGAAGGAGAACTTCCGGTATCTGGGTATGCTGATGCAAGTTTCCAAACCGACAAGGACGACTTCAAGTCGCAATCTGGGTACATTTTTTGTTTGAATAACGGAGCAGTGAGCTGGAAATCTTCCAAGCAAGATACTGTTGCCGATTCAACAACAGAAGCGGAGTACATCGCTGCGTCGGAAGCAGCAAAGGAGGCAGTTTGGATCCGAAAATTCCTAATCGGATTAGGAGTAGTTCCATTAGCTGCTGAGCCCGTTCCATTGTATTGTGACAATAACGGGGCTATAGCACAAGCTAAGGAACCAAGGTCTCATCAACGATCCAAGCATGTTCTTCGGCGTTACCATCTGATTCGGGAGATTATACATCGTGGCGATGTAAAGGTCGAAAAGGTCGCATCAGATAACAACATTGCAGATCCGCTGACGAAGGCTGTTTATACGCATGTGTTTGAGCGACACATACATAGTTCAGGTATTAGATGCTTGAGTGACTGGCTATAGGCCAAGTGGGAGATTGTTAGACATTATGACCCATAGCGTCACTGTTTTGTAAATGATATTGTATTATTGTACAAAATTAACTATGTGATAATGAAATTGCCTTTTGCCGTTTTGTAATTTATTTACTTTGATATATAAATGGCGAAAGTCCATATGATTAGTTCCGTATTGAGATGATATGAGACAATATCAATACATAAAGGTTTAATCATTAAATATCCCTAGTCGGAGTATTATCGAGATCGGACATCGATAATACGGAATAGACTAGTATTGCACTTGTGCACGTTGTGAGGGCACAACAGCATAGTTCTCATATATTTAAGTGTTGGATACTTATGCAAGTGCGATAGGAGGTTGTATTTTACCGATGGTACGGAAAACAGCTTCGCTCTGGATAGACCCCGCGGAATCCCATTGGTAGTATGTCTACGTGTCTATGGGAGGCCGCATCAGGGTAGGTGTATATGGTCTTAACCTGAGACTTGCATCGCTAGTACTTGCGACAATCGGTAAACTTTGGTTTTGGTGGTTGGGGGCTTTAACCAGTTCTGTGTTCACCACTTCTGGGTTTATCAGGAATCGTAGTGTACTGGGTGTGATGTCAAGATGGAAGTGTCACTTCAGACATATGGAGTTGATGATCGCGCAGGATACAGAACTAGTACTCTATAAAAGGTTGCAACCGTCGGGGCAATATGACTAGGTCAGGATTGTCCGATTTAAAGAGACTAGTTGCTTGATGTCCGATATATGTTTCGTACGGGGCAGACACATCTCCAGCCCCAGGCCTAACATGTGATCGTCCGACACTGGATCGATGTACGCAATACTTCGGTATACTACGCTTGATATAGATCTAATATTCCTATAAGAATATTTCTGGAGAATTGGGTAGGCATCGCGCTTTGCTAGAAGCCAACATTGTCTTGTAAATCGTTAAAACGTAGTACTAGGTACGTACGTGTTCGGATTATCCGACGACCGTATTTACAAGACAAGGTTGGCTTCTAGCAAAGCGCGATGCCTACCCAATTCTCTAGAAATATTCTTATAGGAATATTAGATCTATATCAAGCGTAGTATACCGAAGTATTGCGTACATCGATCCAGTGTCGGACGATCACATGTTAGGCCTGGGGCTGGAGATTGTGTCTGCCCCGTACGAAACATATATCGGACATCAAGCAACTAGTTCTCTTTAAATCGGACAATCCTGACCTAGTCATATTGCCCCGACGGTTGCAACCTTTTATAGAGTACTAGTTCTGTATCCTGCGCGATCATCAACTCCATATGTCTGAAGTGACACTTCCATCTTGACATCACACCCAGTACACTACGATTCTCTGATAAACCCAGAAGTGGTGAACACAGAACTGGTTAAAGCCCCCCACCACCAAAACCAAAGTTTACCGATTGTCGCAAGTACTAGCGATGCAAGTCTCAGTTTAAGACATTACACCTACCCTGATGCGGCCTCCCATAGACACGTAGACATACACCAATGGGATTCCGCGGGGGGTCTCTCCAGAGCGAAGCTGTTTTCCCCTTGAACAAGAGGAATTCGGGTTATCCTGGGAGAACATTGACCACAAAATTCGTAGAGCACTGAAACGGGCTGATAAGTTCTTAAGGAAAGAAATCATCTCGATCTGGACTCCTGTTTTTCGTTTTTATAAACAATGTTTTGTACGGGCCAAAATTGGGCCCAGGGGTAAAATCGACTTTTATCCGCAGAAGCCAACCACAAGATCTGGAGCCAGGCATGAGATCCACGGGCCGCCTCACAAAGCCCAATATCACCGATATAAAGACAGACAAACGGGCACCAGTTACAAAGATCAGAAGGTGGATCCGAATTCATGAATATCATCTTGAAGTCGACGGTTTCAGGGGATGAATGTCAGATCTAAAGGACATAAATGAGAATATCAATGAGGAGACTTCCAACGGTAAAATAGAGACTCGACATCAACCTATAAAAGGGAGAAGCAAGGGACAAAGAAAGGACTCTTATCATCAGACTAAACTAAGATTACGCCCTCACGGCAATAGTTCAGTGGTTGAGGTATCTTAAGACCTTAATCCATTCACCTTTGAATCAAACTTATTGTGTCTAACTTGAGCGTCGGAGTGCCTACGGCTTCCACCACACTGGTGGGCAGTAACCGACTCTTTCGTTTTGCTTTTTTGCAGGTTCGCTCGTGCCTCCCTCAACCCATTCTCAATTGTGGACCTCGACTGAAATCAGTCGTCTACAATTTGGCGCCCACCGTGGGGCTAGCGAGCGAATTTTGTTAAAATACGACACAGCAACACAGCAATCCGAAATGGCCTCAAGCAACGAACAAAACCCGAATCCCATGATGGCACAGCTTGCCATGCTCCAACAACGCTTGCAAGCCTTAGAAAAGAAGAAAATCAAACAATCCGAAACACCAACGACAGTCTACAGAAAAAGATGGAGCAACTGTCATCCGATCCTCAACATAACAATATTCAAAGCCAAACCAGTAATCCAGACGACCTGAGCAATCCAACAATCCCGACTATGACGGAAGTCCCAAACAACAATCTCCAGCCTACCTCGCAAGAGCCAATCTCTCACATTGATCCAACCCAGCAGATCGCCACCTCTATCAGGAAAGAAATGATCGAATTCAAGGAAGCAATAATGTCGAGACTACCAGGGGTAAGGTTGCCAGTCAGGAAAAGTAGGGCAGGAGCGATTTCTGATACCCCATTTGTGGAGTCGATTGTTGCTATCGAATTGCCACGGAAATTCAGCCCTCCGGAGATGAAGCCGTATGATGGGTCTGCCGATCCAGACGACCACATCATACACTACAATATAAGATGATGTCAACCGGCTTGTCCCCAAGTCAGTGGGAGGCTGGAATGTGTAGATGCTTTGGCGAGACTCTGGCGGGACCTGCCCTTACTTGGTTCATCAACCTACCCTACAGATCAATTGAGTCCTACCAAGAGCTAGCCGACAAATTCGTGCAACACTTTGCAAGTTCATGCAAATTAGAAAAAACTTCAGACGACCTAAATTCTATACAGCATGGAAGAGATGAATCTTTGCGGAGCTACGTTGCTCGATTCAATCGAGAGAGGATTACAGTCCCAGATCTCCACCAACCTACAGCAGTAGAAGCCTTCCGGAACGGATTGCTTTATGACAGTGGACTCTACAAGAAATTGACGAAATTTCGATGCTATAACATGGACCAAGTAATGGCACGGGCCCAGGTAGAAATAAGATGGGAAGAAGATAAAAGAAACAAAAGAAGGGAAGATGTTGTGAATGCACGGATAGATAGAAGGCCTGCTGCTCCCAGGCGACACGATAACAATTCCACACCCACATGGAAGGGAGGAACCAACCAAGGGGGGACGGCGACCTTTCTACTCAAATGTTGACAGGAGACAAAGGCCAAATAGGGAGGAGCGGCCAACAAACAAAACCAGGTTACCAGACTACAACTTTACGATTTCACCTGGAGAACTGGTTACCGTGCTTAGAAAGATGGGGAATGAAGTAAAGTGGCCTCCACGCTCCAGGGACAGTTCGTCAAAAAAAGACACCAGGAAGTGGTGTGAGTTCCACAGGGACTATGGTCATACGACAGCAGAGTGCGTGGCATTGAGGTTAGAAGTTTTGGAGCTACTAAACAAGGGTTTCTTGAGAGACCTGCTAACAGACAAAGGGGAAGGCAACCATGTCACGAAGGGATGAAAAAGCCAACCAGGGAGAAGATCCTGTCCTTCCACCCCCTATAAATAACACGGTCAACGTTATTTCTGGAGGTTCAGGAATCAGTGGTACTACCTATTCTGCTGCCAAACGACACACGAGGGCCCTGATCAATAATGTCACCCATACTGCTACGTCTATAGAAAAAGCCTTCACAGAACTGACCATGGAATTTCCAGACGACGAAAATTCCCACACCTTGAACCCGCACCACGACGCATTGGTCATTTCGTTGCAGGTGGCCAATTTCTTGGTCAAACGGGTGTTGATCGACACAGGTTCTTCGGCAAACGTAATTTTTGCGAAGCGCCCTCACCGACATGGGAACCGATTTGGATAAAATCAATCGACGGTCGACAGTGTTGATCGGGTTCAGCGGGGAGCAGAAGTTCACAATGGGAGAAATTTCACTTCCGGTATACGTTGCTGGATTCAAAAAAATGACTACGTTTCTTGTCTTAGATTGCCCTTCCGCATATAACCTGATAATGGGGAGGCCCTGGATTCACGACATGAGAGCAGTTTCATCAACCTACCATCAGGTGATAAAATTCCCAACTAGGTGGGGAATACGAGAAATCAGAGGCGACAGGTTGGCATCTAGGAGCTGCTACCAAACAACTTTAAAGGTGAGGGGCGAGTCGGCATAGCAATTACAGACTGAACCTCGGGTTTCGGAGCCAGTACTGCCGAACATAGAAAAGCTTGACGAGGTTCAGATTCATCCTCAGTTCGAAGATCACAAGACGTTAATTGGAGTTGGATTAGATCCGAAACTCCGAGCCGACATCATAGAGTTTTTGAAAAGCCGACACGACAGTTTTGCTTGGTCGCATAAAGACATGACTGGAGTCGACCCAAGGCTCATAACCCACGAATTACATGTGGACCCAGAGTACACCCCAGTTAGACAGAAAAGGAGAAAATTTGCCCCAGAGAGGAACCGGATTATCGACGAAGAAGTCCAGAAGTTATTGGAAAATGGAGCGATAAGAGAAGTTCAATTTCCAGAGTGGCTCGCGAATGTCGTTGTGGTGAAGAAAAAGAACGGGAAATGGAGAGTTTGCATCGACTTCACAGATTTGAATAAAGCTTGTCCAAAGGACTCGTTTCCGCTTCCGCACATTGATTCTATGGTCGACGCAACGGCAGGCCATGAGCTTTTAAGTTTTATGGATGCGTATTCAGGCTACAATCAGATCCTCATGCACCCGGGCGACCAAGAAAAGACAGCCTTCGTCACCAACAAAGGGATTTTCTGTTACAAAGTCATGCCCTTCGGCCTAAAGAACGCGGGAGCAACATATCAAAGACTAGTCAACAAGATGTTCGACAGCCAAATTGGGAAAACAATGGAGGTGTACATAGACGATATGCTAGTGAAGTCGGTCGAATCGGAGCAGCACCTACATCATTTGAGAGAAGCGTTCGACATCATGGACAGGTATGGAATGAAACTAAATCCAACTAAATGTGCTTTCGGAGTTACTTCAGGAAAATTCTTAGGGTACGTGGTCACTCGACGAGGGATTGAAGCAAATCCGGACCAGATCAGATCGATCCTCGACATTCCTTCACCATCCAGCCCAAAAGATGTCATGAAACTAGCTGGGAGAATTGCTGCTCTAAACAGGTTTATCTCCAAATCCACAGATAAGTGCTTCTTATTCTTTTCAGCTTTAAAGAAAGGAAACAGCTTTGACTGGACACCCGCTTGTGAGGAAGCATTGACAAAGCTCAAATTGTATCTCACCACTCCACCTTTGCTGTCAAAACCACACGACTCAGAGAGACTCTTTCTTAACTTGGGAGTCTCCGAGCAAGCGGTCAGTGGAGTCTTAGTAAGAGAAGAGGTGAGAGACCAACATCCAGTCTACTACGTGAGCAAAGCGCTTTTGGGAGCAGAAAAACGTTACCCTTTGATGGAAAAATTAGCTTTCGCCCTTGTTACAGCCGCAAGGAAACTAAGACCCTACTTCCAGGGGCACCCGATCACGGTGTACACGACCTATCCGTTGAGAGGAATACTTCATAAACCAGAAATATCAGGAAGGTTGATGAAGTGGGCAATCGAACTTGGAGAACACGACATCACGTACCAGCCCAGAACTGCCATAAAATCTCAAGCTTTGGCCGACTTTGTGGCCGACTTCACCCCTGGCTTACTAACAACAACTGAAGTCGATATTAACTCCATCCAGCCAAAGAAACCTTGGAAATTAGCAGTCGACGGGGCGAGTAATAAAAGAGGCTGCGGTCTTGGAATCATGATCATAACTCCAGCCGGCGACATAATTCAGCAAGCGGTCAAATGTGGATTTAGAGTTACAAATAACGAGGCAGAATACGAAGCATTGATAGCTGGGCTGTTACTAGCTAAAGATTGGGGGCCAAAGATATTGAAGTGAAAACCGATTCCCAGTTGATTGTGAACCAGATTGAAGGGTCGTATCAGGCCAGAGGACAAGCTATGGCTTCCTATCTACAAAAGGTCAGTGGAATACGATCGACTTTTGAAAAATTTTCCATAACACAGGTCCCAAGGAACGAGAACTCCCAGGCTGATGCATTGGCAATTCTTGGTTCGACGATGGAAGGGAACGAATCGCGAACAATTCCAATCGTGTACTTAAGCTGGCCCGCGATTTGTGAAGAAGAAACGCTTGTTGCGACGCTTGGCACTGTCGACAGTTGGATGACGCCAATTATAAAGTATCTACAAGACGGGACACTCCCAGACGACAGAATTCAAGCAAAGAAGATTCAAAGACAATCTGCCCGATATGTGTTATACGACAGTCAGCTGTTAAAAAGATCGTTTACAGGACCTTACCTGAAATGTATTGCACCTAACGAAGCGCAACATGTTTTGGCCGAGTTGCACGAAGGTGAATGTGGGAATCATTCTGGAGGTAGAAGCTTGGCTCATCGTGCCTACACGACAGGTTATTACTGGCCCACAATGAGGTTCGACTCCTCTGAATACACGAAGAAATGCGATAAGTGCCAGAGATTCGCGCCAATACCCCACCTCCCTCCAGAGAGACTAAACCCCATTTTATCCCCATGGCCATTTATGAAGTGGGGGATGGACATTGTTGGTAAACTCCCAACGGCTCCTGGCCAACGAGTGTACATGCTCGTAATGACGGACTACTACTCAAAGTGGATAGAAGCAGAAGCATTCGCCAGAATACGCGACAAGGAAGCCCAAGCTTTCGTATGGAAAAACATCATCTGTCGATTCGGCATACCGAAAGAGATAGTGACTGACAACGGAGCACAGTTTATTAGCCACCACTTCCAGGACTTCTGTAGAAATTGGGGCATAAGGTTGAACTTCTCCACCCCTCGCTTTCCACAAGCAAATGGACAAGCCGAGTCTTCCAATAAGACGATTATGAACACCCTGAAGAAGAGGTTGGAGAAAGCAAAGGGAGCATGGGCTGACGAACTGCCAGGAGTACTATGGTCATACCGCACAACAAAGAGGTCTTCAACAGACGAAACCCCATTCGCTCTGGCGTTTGGAATGGAGGCAGTAATCCCAACTGAGGAAGTCATCCCATCCCCTCGCTACCAGTGGTTGGGTGAAGAGGACAACCAAAATCTAATGAATTTCACTCTCGACACGATTGATGAAACAAGGGATCGAGCTTCCATTCGACTGGCAACTCATCAACAGAAGATGGCTCGATACTTCAACAAAAATGTCAGGAGCAGGACCTTCAGAACTGGGGATTGGGTACTACGCAAAGTGTTCCAAAACACAAGAGATCAAGAGATGGGAAGTTGGGCCCAAATTGGGAGGGCCCGTATCTTGTCACAAAGGTAGTTGGAAAAGGAGCTTACAGACTACAAACCGAGGAAGGAAAACCTGTGCGCAATAGTTGGAACGCACTTCATCTTAAGAAGTTCATCCGGTAAACGACTTCGTTTAGATTGTCAACATTTGTTTTCTAGTATTTGTTTAATTGATGTTTTTACGAAATAAAGAAATTCATTCATAAGAAACAAGATATCACCTAAATAGTGCATTCTTTTCATTCAACCTGTGCATTAGTAGGAAACGACATTTCACAAATCTGTTACACTACAAACAAAATATCATTCATTAAGGGCAACTTTTGGACCCTTAGACTTCACGGGTTATCTACTCCTTCATCAGTTGTGCAGGGGTGAGTGGCTTGAACTTCTTCCTGTGACTCAACTACCGTTGACACTTCGGTGTCGGGTAGTGCCAGCACGACGTTCTCACATTCGGCAGGCTCAGTATGTTCTTCGACCACTGGGTCAGCGATCTCCATTCCAATTGCATCACTCTCAATTTCTTTCGACATTTCTTCTCCTCCTTTATCTTCTATATCGTCCTCTGAGGACGAAGTAAGACCGGCAGCACGCCTTTCATACTCCCGAATCCATTTCTCCGGCTTCCAGTCGACATGTTTTCCTGCGACATACTCCTTCATCAGGTCACACCTATTCCTCATCATTGAGTCAATGGCAATATCCTCCAATTGCTCAAGCAGTAAATCTTTTTCCTTCTTCACATTCTCAAATCCCTCCTTATAGCCCTCGACTACCATTTCTGCTGTCTCCTTCTCCAATTTCAAAGCAGCCTTTACCTCCTTCAACTCTTTCTCGAGTCCTCTCTCCTTCTTCTGAGAGGCGACCAACCCAGATCTCAACTCTAAGGATTCCTTCCTCGACGTCGACAGTGCCTTTTCGAGCTCTTTGATCTTCCTCTGGCTGGAATCGACATTCTTCTTCATGAACAGGCTGCACTCCAGGGCCTACGGGCACAAGCCTTAGGAGTCAGTCAAAAAAAAAAGTAATAATACCTGATAATTCAACGCAATCGCCTTCTTCATAACTTCTACTGGACCAATCTGGGCCAACCTCACTTCATCCCCTTCAAGCAAAAGCCTTTCCACGAATGAGTCGATACTTGAAGGGTCAGATATGGCTGTCGACTCTCGGGGAACTTTCAGCAAAAGGTTGTCTGGATCTTCTTCTTCCTCAGCCACAACCTTTCTTTCTTTCCCGCGGAACTCATTTCGATCGATTTCCCTTATCTAGAACCCCCTCCACAGGAATAACACCCTTCAGCTGGGTGCCAACCGCCTCTTCGGCTACAGGCTCATTCTTTCGAAGTTTGCGAGACTTTCTTCGGCTTTTCATTTCATCAAGAGAAGCTACCGTGAATGGTCCTGTCATCATCTCCTCTGCGCATAAAAGTTCTCTAGGTTTTAGGGGCTCCCGATATCTATATCCCCCATATAACTTTTGACACGACCATCTACTATTTATCACGGACAAAACGTCGTTACATAAGGCCAGAACTTTACCTTCTTCTCGATGGTAGATTTCCTTCCACAGTGGAGTCGACCTTAACATCTTTTCCGTTAGGATAGTTTTGCAATCCCTTTTCTCGGCCGACAGGGACAGAATGGCTTTGGTATTGGAGATCGTACGTGCGGTCCTGATGAATGACTTGTTCCGTAGAGGACCTGCAACAATAAGATCATGATTACTCGAAGACAAATGAACGATTCCAAGATTGAAATTAAGCAAAAGATCGTTACTCACTCGACAAAAACACCAAAATTCCGGGATTCGACCAACCCCGGTCGATCCAAAGATACCCTCACCCTTCACAAAGAAATAATAGGACTGCCAATTTCCCCTATCATTTGTCGGCAATCCGACGACCAAGTGTGTCTTTCTTTGGCGAAGGATCAACGTATACCTCCCTTTCTCCTTTAAATGTTCCTTCAGATAATACGTCTCTAAAACGTCCCACCTCGAAGAGTATACCCATTTCAAAGGATAAACATTCAATCGACAATAAGATCCTCCATGCGTTGGGCATCAATTGTGAAGGAGCAATTCCGAAGTGATCCAAAACCTCCCAAACCAGTCTCGGGATAGGAAACCTCAACCCTACGAAAAATGGACGCACATAGAATCCAATCCATCCAGGAACCTTGTAATCAATTCTTTCATTCGACGAAGGCACCCGAAGTTCCAAAGTATTAGGGAACCTGTACATACAGCTGAGTTCCCTCAATACTTTCCCAGTCATTCGACTTGCAGGATTCTTTGATAATAAGTTTGTAGGTTCACTCGTACAGGGTAATTCGCTCGACTCCCCAATTGCGGGCAGTGACCTTAACGGAATGGCCTCGGCAGGGATTACTGGTGGAGAAGGCATAGCTAAGGTAACAACACCACTCTCGATAAATTCCTGGTACGACCTACCTTCACACTCTACAAATTCCTTGCTTTCACTTGATGATTCCGCGGTATCACTTGACGACTCGATATAAGTATCGATTTTGGCACCTAAGCTGCCTAAAGATTCACTACTCGACATCTTCCAAACGACAAGCATAAAAAACAACTAAACCCCTAGAAGCCTACCTCCTAAAGATCAAAACCCACAAACACAAATTGAAAACAACTCACGCAAACCAGGAGATCAAAACAGCTTGAATATTCACTATGAACACTTAAAGGAATGAAGAACAAGAAAAAAGTTTCGAAGAATACCTTGAGACACTTGAGAGCACACCTTACTCGACTTCCGTATATCACGGAATGAAGCACTCAATGTTCCTTTATACATACTACCTGAAGATCTGGCGCCAAATTTCCCGCCCAAAAGGACGCCTCGTAAATTGCATTAGGTCTTTCAGCATCTATTGACACGTGTGAAAAGCCAGATTCACCTCCAAAGGGAATCATCGAATAAAACATCAATTCGACCAAACATTTATTTAAAACTCGACACTTTATCTCCTCGATATTTAACTTAGCACCCAATAAAATTTAGATAACATGAATTACGACCACACGATAAACTCGACTCATACGACGAGTCGAGTGAGGTTATACCTGAACCTCCACCAGGTTCAGTCGACCAGGGGACATCCCCCACATGATCCGTGCAGAGTCATGGGATCATAGGATCCACTCGACTCATACGACGAGTCGAGTGAGGTTATACCTGAACCTCCACCAGGTTCAGTCGACCATGGGACATCCCCCACATGATCCGTGCAGAGTCATGGGATCATAAGGTCCACTCGACTCATACGACGAGTCGAGTGAGGATATACCTGAACCTCCATCAGGTTCAGTCGACCAGGGGACATCCCCCACATGATCCGTGCAGAGTCATGGGATCATAGGATCCACTCGACTCATACGACGAGTCGAGTGAGGTTATACCTGACCTCCACTAAGGTCAGTCGACCAGGGGACATCCCCCACATGATCCGTGCAGAGTCATGGGATCATAAGGTCCACTCGACTCATACGACGAGTCGAGTGAGGATATACCTGAACCTCCACCAGGTTCAGTCGACCAGGGGACATCCCCCACATGATCCGTGCAGAGTCATGGGATCATAAGGTCCACTCGACTCATACGACGAGTCGAGTGAGGTTATACCTGAACCTCCACCAGGTTCAGTCGACCAGGGGACATCCCCCACATGATCCGTGCAGAGTCATGGGATCATAGGATCCACTCGACTCATACGACGAGTCGAGTGAGGTTATACCTGAACCTCCACTAAGGTCAGTCGACCAGGGGACATCCCCCACATGATCCGTGCAGAGTCATGGGATCATAGGTCCACTCGACTCATACGACGAGTCGAGTGAGGATATACCTGAACCTCCACCAGGTTCAGTCGACCAGGGGACATCCCCCATATGATCCGTGCAGAGTCATGGGATCATAAGGTCCACTCGACTCATACGACGAGTCAAGTGAGGATATACCTGAACCTCCACCAGGTTCAGTCGACCAGGGGACATCCCCCACATGATCCATACAGAGTCATGGGATCATAAAGTCCACTCGACTCATACGACGAGTCGAGTGAGGATATACCTGAACCTCCACCAGGTTCAGTCGACCAGGGGACATCCCCCACATGATCCGTACAGAGTCATGGGATCATAAGGTCCACTCGACTCATACGACGAGTCGAGTGAGGATATACCTGAACTTCCACCAGGTTCAGTCGACCAGGGGACATCCCCCACATGATCCGTGCAGTGTCATGGGATCATAGGATCCACTCGACTCATACGACGAGTCGAGTGAGGTTATACCTGAACCTCGACCAGGATCAGTCGACCAGGGGACATCCCCCACATGACCCATGTATCAAGTGTGTTCCTGAACCTTCACTTCGTTCGGTCAAACAAAGGACACCCATAATAACACGCGTCGAATCAAATACGCTCATGAACATCAAGTAACGAAAACGACGTGTCGAGTGTGACCCTGAACCGCCGCCCGGTTCAATCGGTCAAAGGACACTCCTGATAATTCGTGTCGAATCAATTATAAGTCATCAATCTTATCACCTCATACGACAAAAAGAGTAAACCTGAAATTTTTTCTAAAACAAGATGCCATTTGCTCAAAGACCAACGTTAAGGTCAGAGGAGTGATCGTCCGTATCTCGATTTATCCGACACAAGATACTCTCAAAGCCTGGGACTTCCAGACTTAGAGAGTAGGGGACAAACTGTACGGGCCAAAATTGAGCCCAGGGGTAAAATCGACTTTTATCACAGAAGCCAACCACAAGATCTGGAGCCAGGCATGAGATCCACGGGCCGCCTCACAAAGCCCAATATCACCGATATAAAGACAAACAAACGGGCACCAGTTACAAAGATCAGAAGGTGGATCCGAATTCATGAATACCATCTTGAAGTCGACGGTTTCAGGGGATGAATGTCAGATCTAAAGGACATAAATGAGAATATCAATGAGGAGACTTCCAACGGTAAAATAGAGACTCGAAATCAACCTATAAAAGTGAGAAGCAAGGGACAAAGAAGGGACTCGGATCATCAGACTAAACCTAAGATTCGCCCTCACTGCAATAGTTCAGTGGTTGAGGTATCTTAAGACCTTAATCCATTCACCTTTGAATCAGACTTATTTTGTCTAACTTGAGCGTCGGAGTGCCTACGGCTTCCACCACACTGGTGGGCAGTAACCGACTCTTTCGTTTTGCTCTTATTTTGCAGGTTCGCTCGTGCCTCCCTCAACCCATTCTCAATTGTGGACCTCGACTGAAATCTAGTCGCCACAGTTTTTCTTATTCTCAAGTTTTAAAGGCTTATTAGGGTTTATGCATATTAAGATCTATTTTCTGGTATGATCTATTTGTTTGCATGTTATTTACTATTTAATGACACATAATTGGACAACAATCTTAAGAATTTATCGCATCTGGTGTTGTTAGATAGTAATTCGCATGCTATGTTAGAAATTTTCTGGAAAAAATACGAACTGTGCATGAAAAACCCGTAGGGCGTTCGAACGCCCGACGAACGCGAAGGCTTAAATCTGAAATTTCGTAAGAACGTTCGAACGCGTATTCAAAACGCCACTCGAACACAAGCCTTCTGCCTAAGAACGTTTGAACGCGTCCTAAACACAACTCAAACGCAAATTCTCTGCAATCATTCTGTTCGAAAGCGTTATCAAATGCTACTCGAACGTGAACTATCTGGAAACACTTCGTTCGAACGTGAACTATCTGGAAACACTTCGTTCGAACGCGTTATCAAACGCAACACGAACGTACACACACTGGACAGTCTCATTCGAACGTAGATACGAACGCGATACTAACGAAATAGTCCTGGAATTGTTATAAACCTCAAATACTTAGATTAATTAAGTATTAATAATATTAACTTAGTTAATCATATACTGAACCATAACAATCTTGGTAGTATATATTAAAGTTATTATTAGGGTGTTCAATTATCCCAAGTATACACATACTGATAAAGTTGAAAATTAATTATTTGATGCATACTTGGTAGAGAATTTAAAGTGTAATTTTACACAAGTAATTTCATCCAATCTTGTTTGACACTTACACATATGTACACATATCGTATATTATCTATGCTATTGAATAAGTGTAGTTCTTGTTTGAATTGCTAAGAGATCCTATTGAAAAAGTGTTTAAAGAATATTCTGTCAAAAAGACGATAATAGCCTAAGTGGTCAGGGATTTAAGTGGTTACTCCGGACCCCTTGTCCTTTGGAAATATTCATTTATTCATTTTTCTAAAGAATCTTTAGTTGAAATTCAAGGACTTGTGTTTATTGGAACCACCGTCCAGTAGAACAACAAGTGGTTACCTAGTATATCACTTTGAACAAGGTCATTTGTTGATCGTTGTGTAATTTGTATTTTGTAGACTTATTGACCCCTGTTGATTTTCCAGTTACATATGACTAACGGAAACATCATAGTACCGGTCTCTTTTGGAGAAAAATCAGAAAAATTTGGTGGGGCAAACTTCAAACAGTGGTAGAACAAAATGTTGTTCTACCTGAAAACTTTAGATTTGGCTAAGTTCCTCAAAGATCCTCCGGATCCTGTGGAGGGTGAATTGGAAAAAGCTAAGGAACTGCGAGAAGAGACATGGTTTTCTGACAACTTCCTAGGCAAGATATACCTTTTGGGTGGACTGGACAATACCCTGTACAACGTGTACTAAGGCATGTTTTTTACGAAGATTCTATGGGAATCTCTCGAGAAGAAATGCAAAACCGATGATGCTGGACAAAAGAAATTTGTCGTGGACAGGTTCCTGGACTACAAGATGGTAGATTCAAGGAAGATGATGTCTCAGTTGGGTGAACTGCAATTAATCATTCATGAAATACTGGATGAAGGTATGAAACTATATGAGACGTTTCAAGTTGCCACTATAATTGAAAAGTTACCTACATCATGAAAAAACTTCAGGAGCTATCTGAAACACAAAAAGAAGCAGATGAGCCTTGAAGACCTTGGAGTTCGATTGAGAATCGAAGAGGACAACATGATGTCCGAGAGAGCCAGCTATAAGACTATGAAGTCTAAGGCCAACATCTTTGTGGGTGTAAAAGGTAGCAAGAAGATAAAGAACAGTGTAGCTGATTATTCCCAAGCGAACAACTTAGTGGAAATCTCCAAACCCGGCTGGGGGAGTGGACGCAGGCATTTTTGGCCGAACCACTATGAATCACCAGTGTTATTTTCTCAATCCTTTAACTTTTAAGTATCGCAAGTTTATTTTCATATTTGCACATTAATTAGAAACTTGCTATGAGGGAATATATTGTGATTAAGAAAATTGACATAAGCTAAATTGGTAAAGCTACTAGTTTACTAGCATAAAATCGGCAAGAATTTTAATTCCGCAATATTTAGGTCGTAACTCAATTCACCCTACTCTTGGATATATGGAGTTTATTTGTTGTGCGCCGGTAGATAATTTCAACAAATACTTATTTTTTTAATAAAACATAAATCTGAACAGGAACAAAAATTATAAAATTCCAGTATCATATACTTTCTTCTCATGTTGTTTGAGACTTTGAGATCCTTATTATTGTACCAAAATAAAATTCACGGAATAAGCATTTATTCCCCCTTTTATGAAAATGCCGATGAGGTTAGGCGGTTGTTCATTTTCAGTCACTTCAATATTTTTGACCAGTTAAATAAGACTTTTATGAAGAAATTAAGTTCAGTTAACACTTGTTGCTGAATTTTAAAGATTAAGTATAGTTATATGATGGGCGACCAATATATATATATATATATATTTCTACTCCTCTAGCTTGATCTTTTACGAGTTATCTCGAGTTTTATGAGTGTTTTGATGTGTTTTGGGTTCGTTTTGCAGGCAAAAATAATATCGAAACTTAATCAAATCAACTAGGGATAAAACGACAAAATATGGAGCAAATCAAGTCAAATTCAAAGTCAAAACGCGTGTCCTGATGCTGGATTGCTCGTCGAGACGCGCATATGAAGAAAAAACAGATAGAGACTTCACCGAGTGGCGCGTCGCGACGCCGGCGTGATGGGAGACTAATATACATATATTTTCCCGCCCATCTTTATGCCCTATCAAAAGATTATGAAAAATTAGTTCTTTTATATAAAAATATATATTACTCTATAATTTTTAAAAATAGTTATTTGATACATACATCTCATACTATTATTATGATTTTCATTTGTTACATTATATTGTCATTAAAATAATTTATTTATTTCCTTGTGTAACATAAAAAAGACGTTAAGACAAAAATTAAAATTCTAGTTCACACAAATGGAATGCACATGTAATGAGGCAGAAATTCTGTAGATTTTGTTGGGAGTGGGAAAATGGATAGATGAATGGAATTTGCTGAAATTACTTAACATGAAAAGATCCTCAAAATTTATGGTTTATGAAGAAAAATATAAATTTCAAAAAAAGAAGAAGAATAACCATTAAGCATTTATCTGGATTCAAATTATCTTTTTTTTTTAGTTTTTATTTTTTTTTGAAATCATTGAAAATCCCGCTGACAAATCACCAATTCCGGGCTTAAGCGAAACAGATAAAATCCTCGATTGTCACAAGCTCTTATAAGAAATGCAATATCTGGATTCGAACCCAAAACCTTAATGTGAGATTCTGAATCCTGCACCACCAAACCACACCCTGGAACAATGGATTGGATTCTAGTTATATCTTTAGCTATTACTCCACCATTTGTGTGCCATCCCACAATATCAAATAAAAGAAAGAAAGGTAAAACCACCATTTGCAAAGAGGGGGAAAACTCCATTTCTATGGTTTACTATTATTATGTATACAATCATTTTTGGGTGAGAAAAGATTTTTAAAAATCTTATTGAAAATTATGTTTTTTTATCTCTTAATATATCGGATTTTTTGTTTTTAAATTTTGTTTAATGTATTGGAGTCCATATTTATGTAGAAATTTATGCATGCTTCAATTTAGAAATTTTACTTTATTATTTTCTTTTAATGTGAGAAATGGAATAACTAATACCAGTAGCATTATTTTACAGGTGGATAATTTCTTTATTCCAAATAATATTTTATCATTAATTTTTCTTAAAAATAGAGAAAATTATGAAATTGAGTCCGGACTTGGATATGGGTAGCCCAATCATTGATGTACTTATAAACCAAATACAGATAAATTGTTCATTAAAACCGATTACATTTCATTTAAGCGACCAGTTGAGTATTCAACCCAATTATATTCAATCAGTTGCAAGAGTCGAGCAACAATGGGCATCTACAATCCAAAAAGAAATTATTTCGTATATGTTATATTTATAATTTTAACCTAGCTAACAACATATGTTTCTAGAATTTGGCATCCATTACCATAACTTTGAATATTTTATTACCTACCTCCAAATTAATATACTGTTTTTTTACTTTAGCATGCAAAAATGTACTCTTGTAATTTTTAGCCTTTCAAAATTTTCAATTATGGCTCCACACATAACATCTCAATAAACGCATACTTTAAACTTAGGTAGGTTGTGCACTATAAGAAATGATATTTAGCTTCCAAATTTTTAACGTCGCTAAATGTATAGTTTAGAATCAACACGAAAGGCGACGTTAAAATATCTACAATTAACGTCATCAACGTATTTTTGATATAAAAAATTAAAGTTTTTAGCGTCAACTATTAAAAGGTGACACTAAATATGATATATCGTCAAAAATTAGCGTCAAACTTAGTTATGACGCTATATGTTCATATTTTAACGTCGCCAATTGAGTTGAAGACACTAAATGTACTATAAATACTCTAAAAAATAATAATAATAGTAATAGTAATAACAATAATAATAATAATAACAACAATAATAATAACAACAACAATAAAAACTTATTAATAATATATTAATTATAAATAATAATATTCAGAGTACTATAATGATGATGATGATCATAATAATAATAATAATAATAATAATAATAATAATTACTATATTCAAAATACTATATATATTTTTCTTTACTTCTTAGAACAATAAACATCTCATAACCTAGTGATAACTGTACCACACCTAGAACTATGAGTTCAAGTCACACTAATTACATGAATTTATAAAATTATAAATATAGATCGTGTGGGCTTAGGTTAGGCCCACCGTTGGATGATACTAGGTCTAGATGTGGGGCCCACCTATGGTGACGACACTAAATATAATTATTGATAATTATATATATATATATATATTATATATATATATATAATATATATATATATATATATTAATAATAATTTAATTTTTTAATGATTTTGAGTAGATTTAGTGTCGCAGAGTTGGCAATGCTAAATGTCAACAACAAAAATGTCAACGCTAAAACCTTTCGGCGACTAGCTTTTAGCATCCATTTTCTGCGTCACCATATTTCGACATCAAAATTTTTAGCGTCAATTTTTTCCTCTTTTACTGACGCTAAAAAACAGTTTTCTTATAATGTGGATAGAGATGACAATAGGTAAGGTATGATATGAGAATGTCAATATATGTTCTTGATATGTTCAATTAGCGAGTATAGAAATTTTACATGTATCTAGTCCTAATGTACTGGGAACTGGGCTCACATGGGCCCTGTGCAGGTTCCCGAATACATATGGATTTTCTCTATATTAGAATAAGAATATCAATAATTATATCTGATACATTTACTAACGGGGTATAAAATTGTTGGAAAAATACTATTGAATAAGCATTTTGAGGCACAATTTTAAGCATGGTGTAGGCATTGCATTTTTGCATTTGAAACCCGATGATGAGTCTCATTTGGAGGCACTACCTTTTTGAGTCATGAAAACCGCGGGAAACGGATGTCGGAAGGGGAATTCAGAATAAAGAAGGTTCACTGTTTTCGTTCGTGCTGCGTTCGTGTAGGCGTTCGAACGGAAGGCAGATTTCGGGCGTTCGTGTCACGTTCGATCGGGCGTTCGTGCGATGTCGGTAATTCTGGTTTTGCTGCTAGCCTCACACCCCAGCCCATTTAGCCCCCCAAAGCCCATAAAACACATCCCAAATTAAATAAATAAATATTAATTAAACATTAACTAATAAGAATAATTAAATTAATTAAAATTAAATAAAACATTTATCAAACATAAAATAAACAATTACCAACTTAAACTAAAATCATGCCTAAAATAAACAAATCACACATTAAATCAATATAATCATGCCTAATTAAAATCAATCAACCAATTATATTCCCAATCTAATAAGACTATTCCCAAACTTAAAATATTGTATGCCTAATTAAAGCCAATTAAATATTTGACTTCCTAATTCAATAAGATATCCACCAATTTAGATTAGTTGACTTCCTAATTTAAAATATTTTGTCCCCCCAATCAATCAAATCCTTTCCTTGTTTAAAACCAAATCATATCCTAATTAAATGCACAAAAATCTCTTCCCTTGTCAACCTTAACCCTTCTCTATATAAACCACCCTTCACCAAACCTTTTAGCTTCTTGGAGACACACAACCTAAGACACAACCTAAGACACAACCGAAGACACCCAAGAAAATCATAAAAAAACCAAAACAGAAAACAGAAATACAGAGAAAACAGCAGCAAAACGGAGTTAAAACAGTAGCTTGAGCAGCGAAACAGCGAGGGGAAACGCAAACCAGTGAACCAGAAAAGTTGCGGAGCTTTCACCCCTTCCGATCTCCGCGAAATGCAAGTCCGAGGACAACTAAAAGGTTAGACCTGAGGGTACTCTTCACACTTTTCTTTATCTAGTCTTCGTCATTTATTTCAGTCGTATTTTAATTGTTTGTTGAATCTTGTGCGTGTATGATGTGCGTCTTGGGTATTGGATGAATGAAAAAGTGTTGTCTCTCGTGGTATATAGGATGGAAACCCGGACGTAAATTTCATAGCCGATCCGAATGGACGGTAGTATGATCTGCACTCGGGCCACAACACTCCACGTACACTTGAATAAACAATACTTGTTTGTTTTGAACGCTTTGATTTATTTATCTTTTTTTTGTCATTTGAATTCTGCATGTTATATGTTTATTTGTGAATATGATTCAATCGAGCGCATGGGCTTAGTAAGTCGGATTAAAGGCACTCCGTTCCACGGGGATAAGATCCTTACCACGATGCTTTGCCGCGCCGGTTGGTGTGTGTTCGGTTGGATACAAGATCTATTCAATCGGGCATACTTAGTTTGATATGATTGTCTTTATCTTTTTTATATATGATTCAATCGAGCGCATGGGCTTAGTAAGTCGGATTAAAGGCACTCCGTTCCACGGGGATAAGATCCTTACCACGATGCTTTGCCGCGCCGGTTGGTGCGTGTTCGGTTGGATACAAGATCTATTCAATCGGGCATACTTAGTTTGATATGATTGTCTTTATCTTTTTATGTATGATTCAATCGAGCGCATGGGCTTAGTAAGTCGGATTAAAGGCACTCCGTTCCACGGGGATAAGATCCTTATCACGATGCTTCGCCGCGCCGGATGACGTATATTCGATCGGATGTGAAATGTGTTCAATCGGATATACAAAGTCCGATATCTCGTCTTTGTTATTATGCCTTTACTTTTATTATATGTTCATTGCGCATGGGCTTAGTAAGTCGGATTAAAGGCACTCCGTTTCACGGATATAAGATCCTTACCACGATGCTTCGCCGCGCCCCTTTAGATTTCATGTATCGCGTCAACTTCCATGCATCAGGTCTGTTCCCGTTCGAACGCGTTCACGAACGCAACTCGAACGCGCATACATTTTGCCTTATCATGCATCAGGTCTCATTTCCGTTCGAACGCGTCCACGAACGCCATACGAACGAGAGCATTCTGTTTCATTTCCGTTCGAACGCATTTACGAACGCTACTCGAACGCGAGCATTCTGTTCCATTTCCATTCGAACGCGTTTACGAACGCTACTCGAACGCGAGCATTCTGTTTCATTTCCGTTCGAACGCGTTTACGAACGCTACTCGAACGTGAGCATTCTGTTCCATTTCCGTTCGAACGCGTTTACGAACGCTACTCGAACGCGAGCATTCTGTTTCATTTCCGTTCGAACGCGTTTCCGAACGCTACACGAACGTACACACACTGAACTGAGACTGTCTTATTATGTTCATGCCTAATAGCTTCTTGGTTGATCTTTCTTATGCAAATATGCTAATGTATTACAATTCATATGCTTATGTCATGATAACGTTTGAGTATTGTTCCTCGTGGTATATCGGATGGAAACCCAGACGTAAATTCCGTAGCCGATTCCGAATGGACGGTAGTGCGGGCTGTACTTGGGCTACAATTCCACGTACCGCTTGGAAAGATGCCCATATGTGTGCTTGTATGGTTAATATGTGTGCTTGTGTTTTCTTGGATGTGATATGCAAATAAAGCTATATGTTCGTTGCTATCTTGATATATGTGAAGCATGTAATTTCAAGTATGAAATATATGTGAAATGCGTACATAAGTCTTACTTTTAAGCATGCGAATTTAGGATTGTGGTGCACTTGGAAATATCTGTCATAGGCTTGGTTAGATTATTGCATAAATCTTTACATTACAAGTGGCATAAGTAAGGGACCATTCCGAACCCAATGGTTTGAGGTCTTCCCTTGCGAGGGGTGAGTGCGGCCTTAAATCTTTGTCCCGGTTCACACCGGGTGGCGACTCCATCACTCTCCGGTTTAGTCCTCCGTTGGCTACTCCGTACTCCCAACTAGGCCCGCGAGCCTAGAACAGCATGCGTCGTCCAGATCTCACACTGTGTTGTCCACACATGGTCCACTTCGTGTTCGATGTTGTTTTGAATGATTCGGATACTCCTCCGTGAGTAGTTCGAAATGGTATATTCATATGCTTAAAATGGTGCTTGGGTGAATGAGAAATTGTTACTCAAAGTTCACCCATTGGTGTTGGAAAATGAAGAGAAATGTGCTTGTCCCACATGAGAAAGCTATTAGAGAGAAAGTGTCTTTATATATGATTGCTCATATGTAGATGAGTAAGAGTTATAAGAATAGAGGCTCTCTCTACGTGCGAGCGCATGGGGGGTGCAAATCAAAATCCGATCAGGCCTGACTCGTGTGCACCCGCGCATCCTGCTTACACGAATGCCGGACAAAAATGTGCGGGCCCGGCCCAGCCGATTTTTGCTAGTCTATTTGTTTTTCCAAACCTTTTGAAGTATTTCATAAAAGTTAATTAATTCTATTAATTAATTTGGCACTTCAATCGAAATGTCTTATTAATGAGTGATTAATGGCATACTTATCTTATCATTTTTCTTGTATATATAGAAAGTATTGTTTTCGGTTTTTAAATATAGAAGAGAATACAAAAAAAAAACAAAAAAAAAAAAAAAAAAACACACACACTTGGTACTTTTGCCTCGGTTTCTCTTTGTTTTTCGGTTTTGGAAGAGTTCAAACACTTTAGTGGTTCGTTGGTAACAGGTTTTGGTGGTGCCCATACTCGTTCATTTTTCGTTGTATCCTGGGAAACAATCGTCTCACGTTCTACTGCATCTTCGGTAGGGGACGAATTTATTTTAAGGATATTGTTGACATCAACAAACCTCGGAATAGTGAAACTTTGGGTCTAATCTTCTTTGCTGGTTCGTTTCCGATTCGGTTATTGGAATTTCAGTGGCTGATTTCAGGCTCCGTTCTCAGGGTCTGCCTCTGCTCGCAGGGTCTATCTCTGCTCTCAGTGTCTGCCTCTGCTCTCAGCGTCTGCTGCGTGGATCTGTTCTGTGGGTCTGACGTGATGGTCTGATTTCAGGGTCTGTAGAGAGGGTCTGCTGGGCTGAAATTAAGACTAATTCGGATTTGTTTATAACTACCATAATATTTGTACTACAAAAATTATCCAATTATATGCCCGTCTTATATCGAGTCCCCGCAAACCCATCCCCACATGAATTTTTTATGTGGTGTTTATTTTTATTTTTAACTGAATATTGAATAAAATTTGAATTTACCTAAAGTTTGAATAGAGATGAATGCTAAAATATGATCAATGACATGTTTGTTTTTTATTTTTTATTTTTTTAAATATCTGAATATTAGTATTAAATTTTTATTTTTACATAATAAAAACGTCTGAATCATATGTTAATTATTCAGTCATAAAAACAAACCACCCCGTCGGTATATCAATCTTGAGGGCACTTTAGTAACTTCATATCATTCCAGACATATTTATGTAACAAGCTTCAAAACCAACATATTTCCATAAATTATGAGTTTTGGTACAAATGGCTACTTCCTCCCTCTCTTGAATTATTACAATTTATATATATTACAATATATTGTAGGGGTGGTAATTTGGGTTATAATTCGTTTATTCGTTCGATTCAATTCGCTTTAAAATGAATACGAGTTTGAAAAAATAGATTCGTCAATTCGATTTGATTCGTTTATTAAACGAATCGAATAAGAATTTAAGCTCATTGATTCTTTAGAATTTGTTTTATTATTTTTATTTACTACTTTTTGTTAATTTTCAATTAATATTCGAGAAATTATAGCTAATTATCATAGAAAAATTAATATTTTTCAATATTTGGTGAGATATTTTTAATAAATATATTAATTACATATTTCATATGTATATATTTATGAAGATTTAATGTAAATCAAATGTGGTAAACTATTTTATTAAATAATATCATTGACTAAACGAATCGAATACGAATCCTGATATTAGAATTCGCTTAATAAACGAATGGAATACGAATCTATCACATTTTGATTCGATTAGTTTAGGATTCGATACAAATTCGATTCGTTGATTTATCTTACCACCTCTAATATATTGTCTATTGAAATTCTCAATACATACATATTATAACACTATTAAAAATATATAGAGAATGGAATACACGCATATCGACCCCACTCTCTTTAACTTTGCTATTTTTTTATCTCTCTTTTTTTTTTTGGTTGCTTTATATATTCTAATTACTTTCTTAAACTCTTAAACTCCTCTCTTTTCACTCACAAAGAATCCTCCTCCTCTCTTAAACAACTCCATTAAATTCCTGCCTCCTTTCCTCTCACATCTCCATGCTATAAGAACTTCAAGAGCCTCAAAGGTTTTTAATTCTCTCCCACATATTTACCAACACAACTTTTGTTTTTTTAACTAAAATTATAAAAAAAATTCCCCTTCTTCTTTTGTTTTGCAGAAAAAATTTAATTAATGGCTGCTGCTGCTCAAGACAAAGCCATTACTAATCCAATAACAAAATTTCAGAAAAGCTACTTTGATGTTTTAGGCTTATGCTGCTCGTCAGAGGTTCCTCTTATTGAAAATATCCTCAAATCTCTTGATGGAGTTAAAGAAGTTTCTGTGATTGTTCCATCAAGAACAGTCATTGTTGTTCATGACAGTCTCCTCATTTCTCAGCTTCGAATTGGTAAGAAATATTTGTTAATTATTATCTCAAAAAACTTGATGGTCTCATGAAATTGCTTTTGCCAAAAGTGCTTTTTTTTTTTTTTTTTTTTAAAATTAAATAAATTAATAATAAAGTTTCCCTTTGTTGAAGAAAGTTGGTTCAAGCTGATACATCACTGTAGTCATTAGGTGGGGATGATATAGTTTGTTGGCGTGTGATTAATAAATTGATAGATAAATGTTATGATCGAAAAAGCTACAAATGTATAAGTGTAGATAAAATCTCGTAACTTAATTTCTTGCAAAACTGGGAAACCCAACTTTATTAATCGATTTTAGATTCAAATTATTTATATTGAATTTTTCATAATCTTTTACCATGTATTGGTTGGTTTTGGAGTCTTCAGTCCAAGATTATTTTTACATTTTTGAAGTCATTGAATATGATAAAATATTATAATAAAAAATTTGAAATTCTTAACTATTATTATAAAAAACTTTGGGGGCCATAGATGTTTAGACATGTGTATTAATAATATATAGTTAAAATTTAATCAAATTTAAATTATTATGTTTAGTCACTATAATTTTAATTTTAATTTTTTATAAAGATTCTTGTCTCAAACACGTTATCCTTTGCCTCGTGAATAATAATTTTTATTTATTTATGTTCATATTTTCATTCTTGTTTCCTTTCATGAATATTTTATTCTTGATTCCAGCAAGATTTTTGAGAATTTCGAGATGGTTCGGTATCGATATCTGATATTATAGAATAATATCTTGTATGTCTTTTTAAAATTCAAACGTTAGTAGAACATAGAAGATGGGACATTGATTAATTCATAAATTCATTTAAAAATTGAGTGGGCGACCCATGATGAAGGAAAAAATAAATAAATACAACCACCAACTCGACTAGTGCTTTTGTCCATATATATATATATACACACATACATTTAGGGTTAGATTTCAGTTCATATCTTATAGTCTATATAAAATTTTTATTCAACTAAAAGACATAAAAAAAATTTTATTTTTATCCGCCCTTATCTCTACATGAGTCTTACCTGAGTCTGATCTCGTATGTATGTATATATATATTATGAATTTTTACAAATTTATTTTACAACTTCAAAAGATTTATCATCGAGAGGTATGATTTAGTGGTATAATATTTATGATTTGGTTGTCAAGTAATAAGTTAGAACAGATAATATACTTTTTATAAGAGCCTGGGACAGTCGATAGTTTTACCTGCTCCGCTTAAGCTCAGGTCGGGTAGTTTAGCGGTAGAGTTTCCAACCTTTCCAAAAAAAAAAAAACTTCAAAAGATTTCATTACAATCTTTTTCTTAATCAATTATTATGAAAAGTTGGAAACAGATACGTAACGCAGTGGTCAAATGTTAATTTATTATCTGTATAATCACATATATATTTGAATTCTAAAAATAGTCTTATATATTAAATATGAAGTCTTATTATGAAAAGTTTATCGATTACATTTTCCCCCTTAATGACAGTCAAGGCCCTAAATCAAGCAAGCCTAGAGGCAAATGTGAGAGCATATGGAGGAACAAGTTACCAGAAAAAATGGCCAAGTCCATATGCAATGGCTTGTGGGATTTTGCTTGCAATATCATTATTGAAATATGTGTATCTTCCATTGCGTTGGCTTGCACTTGGAGCTGTTGCTGTTGGCATCTTTCCAATTATTTTAAAAGGATTTGCAGCATTAAGAAATTTTAGGCTCGATATCAACATTCTTATGCTTATTGCAGGTAACTCTTATGATTCTTTTCCTCTTTTTGTTTTGTTAGGATTTGTACATTTTGTCATAAAATTCCCTTCAACTTCAGAAAATAGTTAAGACCTCCTTCAATTTTGTCAAAAATTGAAAATTCCCCTACCACTTGGGATTCTTGCCTATATTCAAAAAAGTTGAGGAGTTATTGGTTATTTTCAAAATTTGTAGCGGTTTTTTTGATAATAACCCACACCATATGTGTCTTAAACTCGAGAGATTCTTTGGTGCAACAGTGGTATGGATGACGTGGTACCACAAGCCAATTAAAAAATGACATATAGAGTTTCTTCACCTATTTTTTTAGTTGTTTTTTATTTTTTTAACACGCGTGGCAGTTGGTGATTGGCTTGTTGCATGGGTGACGTGGTACCACCGTTGCATAGAAGAATTTCTCCTTAAACTCAAATGGTCTTGAATTGTCTTAAATTTTATGGAGCCTTAAATAAATTCTTAAAATGAGGTTTTTACTGATAAAGATTAAAAAATATATAAGTCATATTATATATGAAAAATTGAAATTTCTTTGAATTTGAGACCCCTAATTTCGGATTAAATTTGAAGATCTCAACCGACCGTTTATATCGACTCTCCTTAAAACCATCCTTACTTCGATTATTATTCATTCTCTTTGACATGATGGACCGTTCAATCAAACTTTGATTGGAAGGACGGTTTTGACACATAGACTTAGTGTACTGCCTATATAAACTTATAAGATAATATTATATTATCACAATGTCTCTGTAAGTTTCAAAAAAATAAAAGCCATAAATAAATGATACAAGGCATGTGGTAATAGTATAATATTGTCATATAGTTTGTATGAATATAGTTCATATTTATTGGAGTTTTGTATAACTACTATTTTTGTAGTTAAAATATAAGAAATTAAATTGAGTTATTATCAACTTAGTCCCTGTATTTTATAAAAATAATATTTGAATCTATAGATTTACCACTCATACCAAATGAATCATTGCCATTTATCTTTGTTTACTCAAATTTGACAGATGAATGGTAGCATCATTATTTCAAATTGATCAGTTTCTTAATCTTAATTTTTTCCATTAAAGGAAGTAACAAATCAACTCAGTTCATCTCTCTCTCTCTCTTTTTTTGTCCTTCTTCAACAAAATAGAAAAGTCAATAATTCTGTTCATATCATTTTCTACACTTTCATTATCTCTTATTATCTTTTTTTATATCTCTTTATAAATCAATAAAAAAAAAAAATTTTCCTTTTTGGGTTAAAACTTAAAAGAGCATTTTGCTTTGACACAAAAGACAAAATATCCAACAAGAGAAACGTCTAAGACATTTTTGAGTGGGCTGCGTGGTTCGTTCATCTTTACAACTCAAAAAGTTGCAACTTTTCTCATCATTTTTCTTTCTTTTTATGTTCATTTGATGTCTTCAAACCAAACTTAAATTAAATCATATACCCATTTTATGAACCAAAGATTGAGCAAATTCTGTTATTGTTGTGAAATTACACAGCATAGGGATCAATTATAAACACGAAGATAGGGTAAAAAATAAGAAAAACACATAGGTTTAAGTAGGGGTGATCACCGGTCCGGTTCCGGTTTTCTTTTTTTTAATTTTAATAATGATTTTGTATAAAAAAAAAAAAAATTAAACGGTTCCATTGTAGAACTGTTGGAACCGAACCAAAATATTACGGTTCAGTTGGAACCGAAACCGTCCGGTTCCAACCGATTTGATTCTTGTTCAATTCTGATTCCGAACCGGAACCGTGACCAGGCCTAGGTTTAAGTGGTTCGTTAAGTGCCTACCTTCACAACACGACTACAAATTTTATTACCATATGAATTGTTTAAATTCTAACCATAATACTAAAAATTTTGAATCCCAAAAATACCCATGTACAGTGTAGGGATGAATTATAAACACGAAGAGTAAGAGAGAGAAACATACGTACGGCTGCAAGTTTTATTACCGTGTGATTTGTTTAAATACTAATAATAAAATCAATATTTATGAATATCAAAAATACCTTGTATCAAATAGGGCATATTCAGAATAATGTTCACTTGTTTAAACGTAAAGCATTGTCTTGCAACAGTGATAGGTACAATTGCTATGAATGATTATACTGAAGCTGGCATTATTGTCTTCCTCTTCACAATTGCAGAATGGCTTGAGTCAAGGGCAAGCCACAAGGTTTGCTATCACATCCCTTCCTAATTTCTTATTTTCTCTTTTAGTAAATTCAAAAGTTTCAAGTCAGGGTGTGCTTAAGGACACATATGGTAAAATAATTTTACATTTCACTCTCTGTAACTTTGGTCACGGATTTGAACCCTGAAAATAATCTATATATGAAAAAAATTATGTGTGCTTATAGCGGGAGGTTTTGTTCAGGAAAATATCTCACATTGGTTAAGATAAATAATTAAACTCAAAATATAAACATTGAGCAACTCTCAACTCTCAAGCTGGCTTTTGGGTTTAGTTAGGCCCACGAATTTCAATATGGTATCAGAGCCACACTCATGCACGGGTGGGCCCACACTACATGTCCACGTGATATGAACCAGACAAAAGACCAGTTTGCACGTGAGGGGGAGTGTTGAGGAAAATATCTCACATCGGCTGAGATAAACAATTAAACTCGAAATATAAACATTGGACAACCCTCAACTCTCAAGCTGGTTTTTGGGTTGAGTTAGGCTCACGAATTTCAATAGGCTTGTTATAGGTGTTAACTGTCTATGTTGCGGTGTTCCAACTTGACCTAATGTTTAAGGTATAATATATTTTCATAGTCGGTCCCAAACTCAAATAAAAGAGGAAGATTGTGTTAGATCTCGACAGCTAATGTTAAATTTGTCGAAATTCTTTATGACATGGATCCTAGACATAATTCTTCCGACCCCACCTAATAGGAAAAATATTTAATTTGATTTGGTTATAGCGGGAGATTTGGGCACTGAGTACGGCCTTTTACTCTTAACAAATTACGTCAAGTTTAATTAATTCTCAGGCAACTGCTGTAATGTCATCATTGATGAACATAGCTCCTCAAAAAGCAGTAATAGCTGAAACCGGAGAAGAAGTTGACGCCGGCGAAGTGAAATTGAACACTGTTCTTGCAGTCAAGGCTGGTGAAGTTATACCAATTGATGGAATTGTTGTAGATGGCAAATGTGAAGTGGATGAAAAAACTTTAACTGGGGAGTCATATCCTGTTTCAAAGCAAAAGGATTCCACTGTTTTGGCTGGCACAATTAATCTAAATGGTAGCGTTTGTTTTTTTTCTCTCTCTATTATTGCTCACATAAAAATCCAAGAAGTTTGAAGTTTTTACTCTAAAGGGTTTAATTTGTTTCTTAAATTATAGGTTACATTAGTGTAAAAACTACTGCTGTAGCTGAAGATTGTATCGTGGCGAAAATGGCAAAGTTAGTAGAAGAAGCTCAAAACAGCAAATCGGAAACACAAAGATTCATAGATAAATGTTCTCAGTATTATACTCCAGGTTAGTTAAATTTCCATCAAATTTGTTGAAATTTATGGATCTCCAAAAACTAACTCGATAGTTGCCTTATGATTATATTTTTAGACCAAAAACATTTCTTGACCGATGTAAAATATTTTTCTCAACACCGTCCTCATATATTTAGGGGAGGGGAGTCTTTTGCTTAGTCCGTATCAAGGGATAGGTAGTGTGGGCTTACTCATGGCATGAGTGAGATTGGCTTCGATACCATGTTGAATTTCAACCAAAAAACTAACGTAATAGTTGAAGGTTATCCAAGACTTATATTTTAAATTCATCTCAACCTATACGAGATATTTTCCTCAACGAGAATGGCAAACTATGGCATGACATCGCCAATTGAGTGCCAAATATAGCGCTCAGGTGGGGTATGGTGCAGGATTGGTCTCATCTTATTTTGGTTACTTATTTTTTTGCAGTTACTTATTTTGGTCTCAGCTTAGATTACATAATATATTCTTCAATTAGGTGCTAGTCCATTGTTCTTCACTATCAATGTGCTTCGACATCTTTTTATAATATCCGCTAAATGAGCATCGAAATCAAGAAACAATTAAAATTAAACTAAGCCACTTTCGTAGGGATCACGGTTGCATTTAGCATATGCAACAAGCCTTTAAACCCCTAGGTGTCCCTAGTGGACGAGTTATAGTCTCGTGAGGGCTTACAGCAACGATACCCACAAACGTTTTACAAAAATAAAAAGATAATAAAATTAATGCACACAAAAGCAAAAAGACAAGAGAAAATAGAATAAAGAAGTTACTTATTTTTTGGTTACTTATTTTTTTGCAGCTGTTATAGTAATATCAGCAGGCTTTGCTGTGATTCCATTAGCTCTTGGAGTTTCAAATCACAGGCATTGGTTTCATTTAGCATTGGTTGTTTTAGTAAGTGCATGTCCTTGTGCACTAATCCTCTCCACACCTGTTGTGACTTATTGTGCCCTTACAAAAGCTGCAACTTCTGGTCTTCTAATCAAAGGAGGTGACTATCTTGAAACTCTTGCCAAAGTTCAGATCATGGCCTTTGACAAAACTGGAACCATCACAAGGGGTGAATTTGTTGTGTCCCATTTTCGAACTCTTACTGAAGATTTGAGTTTAAACACTTTGCTTTACTGGTGAGAACTGTCAGAATGTGTAATATTTCGAAGAGAAATTATCATTTCTCTATCGGAAGATTGACTTATGTATGTAACTATCCGAAAATTTTAAAAATTAAACAAGTTCAATTTTACTTCTAAAGTTTCAGTCGGTGTAAATTATTACATTAACTGAAACTTTTTAGGTGTAAATTTGTATGCTGATTGAAACTTTAGATCTAAAATTGAATTTAAAAAATATAAAATAATACACTGATTGAAATTTTGGGCGTAAAATTAAATTTTCTTTATACATAAGTCAATATTTGGACGGAAAAAATGATAATTTCCCTATTTTCAATTGTTATTAACAAAAGTTTTGGAGTAAAGTTATACTAATTGCTGAAATTTTTTGAAGGATTTCGAGCATTGAGAGTAAGTCAAGTCATCCAATGGCAGCTGCACTTATTGAGCATGGGAGAACGCTTTCCATTGAGCCAAATCCTGAAGATGTGGAAGATTATCAAAATTTTCCTGGAGAAGGAATTTATGGGAAAATTGGAGGGGAAGACATTTACATTGGAAACAGAAAAATTGCAGAGAGAGCTGGCTGTGCCACAGGTTTTAGCCTTCACTTGCCTTAGCTTTCTTGTTGAATAAGCAGACTCAAATTTCCAAATCTATCTTGCATTCTCATTATGTTATAATTAATTTCTATATATGTCTGTTATCGACTCATAATATATCAAAAACGAAGCTAACAAAAAATTGGCCGTCAGTGGCTATGCCGCTTTCAAAAAAAATTTCAGATTTTTATCATTAATCTTTCTGCTAGACATCAGATTTACTTATTTTTTATAATTTTAATTTTTCTTTATTTCTACAAGTATAATATCCTCGTACCGGTGGCAGCTTCGAACAGATCATATACTAAATCTCATTCTCTGAAAATATAAAAGAAAGGAGTATGTGCGCCAATATCTGCCATAAAAGGGCCATTTCCTTAGGATTTAATATAAAAGGATGTTAAAACTCTAGTTGTTATTCAGATTTTTATAGATGAACATATTATTCATAAACTTGGTTTCTTGTGTTCTTAATCTATTGGTTTCCGTTTCGTCAGTTATGCATTCTTCTTTGATCTAATCATACATTGTTTTTCGATATTTAGTTCCATCTGTAGAAGAAGTTAAAAGGAAAGGAAACACCATTGGATACATATTCTCTGGAGCATCCCCTGTTGGAATTTTCAGTCTTTCCGATGCCTGTAGAACTGGGGCTTCTGAAGCAATCAATCGGCTGAAATCATTAGGCATTAAAACCGCTATGCTTACTGGAGATATTCAAGCAGCAGCAATGCATGCACAGGAACAGGTTCACTTCTAGTCCTGTACTCTATATATCCACTTTGTTATCAGTTTAATCGAAAATCGACAGTAAATCGCTCCAAGAGTGATTTGTAATTAATTGGAAATACTCGATGATTAATCAAAAATTAATAAGGAAGGATAAAGTTGACATTTTTTGCATGACTGATAATTAAAAAAAATAGAACTCATTTCTCAATATACTAAAAAATCACTCAAAAATATTTAACTAAAATCTCTAAAGAAGACGAAAAATGAGGAAAAGAGGTCAAGAATAAAAAATCGAAAATCGGCGATTAATTAGCCAAAAATAGGTGATTTTCGGTGGAAAACTAAATCAATTATTTTTGGCCAAATCGGATCACTCCGGTAGCGATAGGTAATTAATCACCGATTAATCAGTACTTAAACAGCTTAGGCTTGAAAAGCTAAGTAACAAGAAAATCAAAATTATGCTATGTGCAGCTAGGTAATGCTCTCAATGTAGTCCATTCAGAACTTCTGCCGGAAGACAAGGCGAATATCATCACTCAGTTTAAACAAGAAGGGAAAACAGCCATGATTGGAGATGGAGTAAATGATGCTCCTGCATTAGCTACAGCTGACATTGGCATATCAATGGGAATTTCAGGTTCCGCGCTTGCAACAGAGACAGGCCAAGTAATTCTTATGTCAAATGACATAAGAAAAGTACCAGAAGCCATCCAACTTGCAAGAAAATCTCGCAGGAAAGTGATTGAAAACATCATTGTGTCAATAGCGACTAAGGCTGGAATCATTGCCTTGGCCTTTGGTGGCCACCCTCTTGTTTGGGCAGCAGTTCTTGCTGATGTTGGAACATGTCTCATTGTGATCCTTAATAGCATGCTACTTTTGCATGGAACACAGAATCAGAGAGGTAAATGCTCCAATTCTTCTTCTTCTTCTTCATTGCATACTCACAAACAGGTCAAGAAATGTTGCAACTCTGGCGCGAAGCATTGCAAATCTTCAGATGCAAGGCAAACCAAAAAGGATGGACAAAAATGTTGCCAATCTTCAGTTGAATCACACACTCACAATCATGGATGTGAGTCCAGTCATTGCCATCCAGCTGACAGCCAGCAGCATTGTTGCTCTGATAGCAAAGCTCAAAACCGCGGTGAGCCTGAAGACTGTTCTTCTCATGGATGTGCTTCAAAGTGTGATGATTCTAGCTCTTGCAGCTCAAATCCATATGGGAATAACAAGTGCTGCGCGGGTAGTGATCATGGAACCGAAGAGGATAAGCTCTGTGTTCACGGGAGCTACAATAAAGATGATCGTGATATTAAGGCACAGAACATTCGTAAATGTTTAGGCCATCACAACTCAAGCCCAAGTTCTTTTGAAAAACAAGGCAACTGCAGGGAAGATCATCTGAACCACTCTGTTTCTGTATCAATTGAAAAAGGCCTAGAACAAAAATGTTGCCAATCTTCAGTTGAATTACACATTCACAATCATGGATGTCATTGTTGCTCTGATAGCGAAGCTCAAAACCGCGGTGAGCCTGAAGACTGTTCTTCTCATGGATGTGCTTCAAAGTGTGATGATTCTAGCTCTTGCAGCTCAAATCCATATGGGAATAACAAGTGCTGCGCGGGTAGTGATCATGGAACCGAAGAGGATAAGCTCCATGTTCACAGGAGCTACAATAAAGATGATCATGATATTGAGGCACAGAACATTCATAATGTTGAAAAACAAGACAACTGCAGGGAAGATCATTTGAACCACTCTGCTTCTGTATCAATTGAAAAAGGCCTAGAACTAACGAATCATGAAGATTGCCATTCACACAAGTGCAGTGACAAACATGTTCATGTTAAGGACTCAGGAAGTAGTAATAGGTGTTGCAAAGATCATACAGAAGGGCTTTGCGCCGCGGTTGATAGGCCACTGGGAACAGATCAAGTGGAATCATCAGTGGCTAAGAGAGCTTGCATGAATTTGGAGATAAAAGAAATTGGAGGGTGTTGTAAGAGCTACATGAATCAATGCTGTGGAAACCATATACATTTTGGAGCTGCAGGTTTTGGAGGAGGGTTGAGTGAAATTGTCACAGAATAGATTTTGAATGTACCTAGCTTACAAGAAATTGGAGACCATTTTAGTGTTTTTTTTTAAAAAAAAATAATGTATATGCTTGTTTTGGCTAAAGAGATCATTTTTCATTTTTTTTTTGGAGGAATGGAAATGGCTCAAGCCTAAAACAAGAATTTCTCAATGAATATGAATTATATCCACTCCATTACAAGAGTAGATATATCCTAATTAGGGAAATGCATGATTTTATTGTAACATATATTTTAAAAACTATAAAAAAAAAAAATTCAAAAAAGAATAATTGAAGATCATCTACACTCCCCACACGTATATACTTGTTAATTATAATTTATACTTTCCAGAGAAAAGAAAAAATTTAGTAAGAAAATCAAATTTGAAGATTCTGAGTCTTGAAAAGCAAGAAAAAAGCTTCAGGTTATGTTTGGATTGATGGAAGCGAATGATTTAGACTTGTGGTTCAAACTAAGGGTGAGTAATTTTGGGTTGGATTCTGAGTCGTATCGGACACTTAAGTCCACCAAAACTCACCAGAATCTACTGGACCCCAAAGCGAATAATAAAATCACAGAAAGTAACAACTTGAGTATCTTTATAAATGTCAAATCTTTTAAGGTGCGGAGACTCAAACTCAAGCGCTTTGAGCCATATAAGAATTGAGATCGAAATATCGGTTTAGCTCTCAACAATTTTGCTAGGTGTGCAACTGTAGTTTTGTTTAACACGATTTTATATATTATATAATTATTAGTTGATGATACTCTATTACCCATACAATAATTGCATCAAATAATTACTCACTAGATATGGAGCACAATGAGCTTATAATGAATAAAAAATTAAAAAAGAATGTGATTGGTTATGATGTTGAATCAAATAAGTGTGAGACAAAAGAGATTGGTACATTTTAATTGTAAAATCTTTAATTTCCATATTCGATGTCATGCCAAGTTTCAAAGTCATAGAGTGCCTACCATTTTTTTCGCCTATGGAATCCGTCTGATCTATATATTTTTGTTTTTGTTTAATGATTCCACAATTCAATGTACATTAGTTTTCTCTTGTTCAATAAGATCCTTGGTGAATGATTGAAATGATTACAGACAGCTGTGGGTAATGGAATATAAAGTCCCCAATGGGCATGACTTGGTGATTTAGGGTTCGGGATCTCACCTTGAGATCCTGAGTTTGAATCCACTGAGCGTATTTCTTGAAAGAGCCTGAGACAGACGGAGGTTTTACATGTTATGCTTAAGCCTGGAATGAGTAATTTGACGGCGGAATTTCCAACGATTCCAAAAAAATATATAATGAAATATAAAGGATGAAAAATAAAGGGTAAAAGATGGTGTAGGCAAATAGGTGTCATTAAACAGCAATAAACATGCAAATCAAACAATCAAAATGAGATCTAGATGCAATAAAACCCGAAAATAATAAGAACCAAAAAAACCTGATTAAAATACTCCAAGTCGAGATGATCTCTGTCCTTAAGAACTTATTGGCTCCGTCACAGGTGCTTTACGGATTCGTTTTGCCAACGTTCTCCCAGGATTACTTGGATTCTTCTTGTTCAATGAGCACTCCTTAACAAGTGTATGAACTTGGATCCAAATGGTGGATCTCTCTCTCAAAACAAAGAAAACAACACAATGCCTTTTTTCAAATTCTTGGATATTCATTGTATATATTCTGTATCTAATGTATGGAATAAAAGCCTTCTTATATAAGGCATGGAGGGATGCCAATAGAGCACCCCTTGGGGATTACAATGGTACACATATACATATACATATACATATCATATTTAATGAATTTGAGGAATTTACAACAATCCCCCACAATTCTTCAAATATTCACTCAGGCACGTGAGAGAGATACCGTGAGCTAAAGCTGCATCGAAATAGGTAGCTTTCGCCTTGAACCTTTCCTAGTGAGTGACAATCGGATTTACTTGGCAAACCAGTGACTCATAGTCTTGAACTGTTCTGCCGTTGGTGTAAACCAAGACAATTGCCAACACACAGCTTTAATTCGACCATTTTCCCGTTCTACGGTTGTGTTCATTTTGGCCCTGAACAACGGTCCTGGATTCATTAAGCACTTTAGGGTAACCCGCCTTTAAAGGTTCCCATGGAAGCGGCCTCACTTCTTACTTGAAATAGGTGATCTACTATGAAGAGGTAATCTGTCTTTACCCCCATTAGGACTCATCTCCTAATATAATGATCATTAAAAGCCTTAGCTTATCCTAACCAATGACAGACAGCACTCAGCGTCATTATCGGAATGGGAAAGAGTACGAAACTCTTCAGTGCTTGTTTTGAATTGCACAAAGTTTCTGTTGTCCCTTTTGAACCTAGATCTTGGGATCTCCAGTCAACTAGGTTGGGTTTCCACAGTGACAATTCTTAGAATATAGGCTTCAAGCCCATTCCCCTCGATGACTTCTCAACTTACTCTCGAGGTAAACCTTTAGTTAGTGGATCTGCTATGTTTTCCTTCGACTTAACATAATCGATCGTTATTATGCCACTTGAGAGCAGTTGACGTATGGTATTATGTCTCCGACGTATGTGTCAAGACTTACCATTATACATTGTATTTTGGGCTCTCCCAATTGCCGATTGGCTATCACAATGTATGCTAATCGCTGGCACCGGTTTGGTCCAACTAGGAATATCCTCCAGGAAGTTTCTAAGTCATTCTGCTTCTTCCGCTGTTTTGTCTAACGCTATGAACTCTGATTCCATAGTAGACCGGGCAATACATGTTTGCCTCGAGGATTTCCATGACACGGCTGCATTACCAAGTGTGAAAACAAATCCCACCGTAGATTTGGAATCCACTGTATCAGATATCCAGTCAGCATCGCTGTTTCCCTCTAGAACAGCAGGATATCTCTCGTAATGTAGCCCATATTTTGAAGTTTCTTATACCTCAAAACACTTACTATGACTTTCCAGTGGTTATGTCCTGGATTGCTAGTATATCTGCTAAGCCTATTCTCAGCTTGAGCGATATCAGTTCGTGTGCAATTCGTGAGATACATCAGACTTCCGATGATCCTTCAATACTCTAATTACGATATGCTTAAGCCAGTATTCTTTGATAAAGGAAGAGTTAGGTTAGCTACTCCCAAATCTTTCATACCAAATTTACTGGATAACACTTTCTTGGTAGACTGAATCAACTCATGATTATTACCAATTATCAGCATATCGTCTACATAGAGACATACAACGACATATCATTCTTGAGTTGATTTGGCGTATATACACTTATCACACTCATCGGTTTTAAACCCACTTGACAACATCTCTTTGTCAATATTCTCATGTCATTGTCTATGTGCTTGTTTTAATCCGTACAAGGATTTTACAAGTTTGCACACCTTCTGTTCTTATCCAGGAACATTAAACCCTTCTGGTTGTTCCATGTAAGTCTCTTCATCCAATTCACCATTCAAGAATGACGTCTTTACATCCTTATGATGTATTTCAAGACCAAATATAGCTGTTATAGCTATAAGCATTCTACTGATGTGATACGAATCAATGGTGGATATGTGTCAAAGTAAACAATGCCTTCTTTCTGTCTATAATCTTTTATGACAAACCTCGCCTTGTACTTATCTATTGATCCATCCATTTTCATCTTTCCATTTGTAGCCCAGTGGCTTACAACCTGGTGGAAGATCAACCAACTCCCAAGTATGGTTCTGTAGGATTGAATCAATCTCACTGTTTATCGCCTCTTTCCAAGAGGTGCCTCCAGAGAAGACATTGCTTCTTTATAGCTTTTAGGCTCATTTTCTAATAAATATGTCAGAAAATCGGGTCCAAATGACTTAGACGACGTCTAGGTTCATTTGCCTCAACATTTCCATGTTGATTTGACTCTTGGTCAACCTGATCACTGTCATTGACAGTATCAACAGATCTTTTGAGAGACTCTTTTCTTTGTCTTTCCTTACAAGGAAATGTCTCTTCAAAATATTGCATTCCTTGACTCAATCATCACATTTGGATTGATGTCAGGAATCTCATTTTTGTGTGCCAAGAATCGATATGCATTATTGTTGCAAGTATATCTGATGAATATACGTCAACACCTTCTTAGGTTTAGGAACCATTACTTTGGCAAGACACCCCCACACTTTGAGGTATTCGTAGGAAGGTACGAAACCTTTCTACAATTCATATGGTGTCTTGTCTAGTCTTCTGTGAGGAAGCTTGTACAGAACGTAGTTCGAGGAAAGCAAGGCTTCCCCCCACAAGTTCTGGGGCAGACCCGAACTTGTCAACATGGCATTCATCATTTCCTTCAACGTTCGGTTTTTGCGCTCCGCAATTCCGTTCTGTTGAGGAGAATAAGAGCAGTGGTTTCGTGAATAATTCCGTGCACAGAACAATATTCACCGAATGGTGAAACGTATTCACCACCTCTATCACTCCTGATTCTTTTTATTTTCTTGCCAAGTTGATTTTCAACTTCGCTCTCAGTGTATAAAGCTCTCAATAGCTTCAGCTATGCTCCTCAGCAAATACACTTAACTGAATCTTGTGCTTTCATCGATAAAAGTGACAAAGTACTTTTTACCGCCTCTTGTTTGCACAAAATTCATGTCACATACGTCAATGTGTACAAGTTCCAAAGGTTCAGAACTTCGTTCTATGATGTTCTATGTATTTTTGCTTCAACACATGCCTCACACTCATGTTGGCCATCAATGCAAATTTAGGTATAAGGTTCATGTTAATTAATGTACGCATTGTATCATAATTAACATGTCCTAACCTTTCATGCCATACATTTTGTGACTCAATAATATAAGCAGAAGTTTCAGCTTTATTAATAGCACAATTGACAGTCATTGAAAAGACCCTCAGCGAGGTATCATTTTCCTACATAGACATCATTTTTGGTCAATACAATCTTGTCAGAAACAATTACAAACCCGAGACCGAGTTCTTCCGAATATCTGGAACATGCAAACATTCTTATATGTAAGCTCTGTTCCGGACATCATTTTCAGAACTACTGTGCCTTGTCCAACCACTCTAGAGGTAGACGAGTTTCCCATTGTCAGATGATCGCCGCCATCGACCTTTCCGATACGAGGAAAACATCTTGCTATCAGCACAGATATGACGAGTAGCCCTAGTGTCTACCCATCATTCTCTCGGATTCCCAACCAAGTTGGCTACAGTTACCACTGCTTAGAGATTCATTTCTGAAATCTCATCAGTTAACTGCTCATCTTCAGCGACATAGGCCTAATTTTTCCTGCCATTGTCCTGAGATATCTTGTTTCTGCTGTCCTTTGTCATATGACCGCTCTTTTCACAGTGTGGTAGCACTTCCCATTGAACTTCTTGTTCGCTTGGGAAGAATGAGCTTCACTGTTCTTTCTTTTCTTGCTACCATTACATCCTCAAAGATGTTGGCCTTAGACTCCATAGTCTTGTAGCTGGCCTTCTCGGACATCATGTTGTCCTGTTCGATTCTCAATCGAACTCTAAGGTCTTCAAGGCTCATCTGCTTCTTTCTGTGTTGCAGATAGCTCCTGAAATCCTTCCATGATAGAGGCAACTTTTCAATTATGGTGGCAACTTGAAACGTCTCACAAAGTTTCATTCCTTCATCCAGTATTTCATGAATGATCTATTGTTGTTCACCCAACTGAGACATTACCGTCCTTGAAACTACCATTTTGTAGTCCAGGAACCTACCCACGACAAATTTCTTTTGTCCGGCATCTTCAGTTTTGTACTTCTTCTCGAGAGATTCCCAGAGAACCTTCGCAGAAGTCATGCCTTGGTACACATTGTACAGGGTATTGTCAAGACCACCCAAAATGTAGTTCTTGCATAGGAAGTCTTCAGACAACCAAGTCTGTTTTCGCTCTTCCTTGGCCAATTCAGATTCACCCTCCACATGACCCGGAGGATCTTTGAGGAATTTAGCCAACTGAAGAGTTGTTAGGTAGAATAGCATTTTACTCTGCCACTGTTTGAAACTTGCCCCACCAAATTTCTCCGGCTTTTCTTCGTGAGAGACCGGTATTCTTTGATATTTTCGCTAGCCATTTGTAACTGGAAATTCAACATGGTTCAATCAGTCTACGAAAGACGAATTGCACAACGATCAACGAATGATCTTGTTCAAAGTGATGTACTAGGTAGTCACTTGTTGTTCTAATGGACGAAAGTTCCAATAAACACAAGTCATTGAATTTTAACTAAAGATACTTAAGGAAAATTGAACGAACGAATATTCTTCGAACACCTTTTCCAATAGGATCTTTTAGCAATTCACAACCCAGATTTACACTCTTCCAATAGCACAATTATTACGATAAGCGTAGATATATAAATGTCAATCAAGATTGGATGGAATTACTTGTGCAAAATTACACTTTAAATTCTCAACCAATTATGCAACAACCAATCAATTTCAACTTTATCACTATGTGTATGCTTGTGATAATTGAACAACTTAATAATAACTTAAATCTATACTACCAAGATTAATGTGTTTACAGTATATGACTAACCAAGTTAATATTAATTAAAGTTTGCAGTTTATGACACTTACAGGATAAAATCGTTAGTGTCACGTTCGTATCTACGTTCGAACGAGACTGTCCAGTGTGTGTGCGTTCGTGTTGCGTTTGATAACGCGTTCGAACGAAGTGTTTCCAGAGAGTTCACGTTCGAGTAGCGTTTGATAACGCGTTCGAACGGTATGATTCCAAAGAGTTCACGTTCGTATAGCGTTCGTGAACGCGTTCGAACGGAATGATTCCAGAGAGTTCACGTTTGAGTTGCGTTTAGGACGCGTTCGAACGTTTTAAGGCAGAAGGCTTGCGTTCGAGTTGCGTTTGAAGACGCGTTCGAACGTTCTTACGAAAATTCAAATTTTTAGCCTTCGCGTGCGTCGGGCGTTCGAACGCCCTACGGGTTTTTCATGCACAGTTCGTATTTTACAGAAAATATACAAACACTAACATGCGAATTACTATCTAATAACACTTGAGCGATAAGTCTTAAGATTGTAGGCAAATAGGTGTCATTAAACAGCAATAAACATGCAAACCATCCAAATCAAACAATCAAAATGAGATCTAGATGCAATAAAACCCGAAAACAATAAGAACCAGAAAAACCTGATTAAAATACTCCAAGTCGAGATGATCTCTGTCCTTAAGAACTTATTGGCTCCGTCACAGGTGTTTTACGGATTCGTTTTGCCAACGCTATCCCAGGATTACTTGGATTCTTCTTGTTCAAGGAGCACTCCTTAACAAGTGTATGAACTTGGATCCAAATGGTGGATCTCTCTCTCAAAACAAAGAAAACAACACAATGCCTTTTTTCGAATTCTTGGATATTCATTGTATATATTCTGTATCTAATGTATGGAATAAAAGCCTTCTTATATAAGGTATGGAGGGATGCCAATAGGGCACCCCTTGGGGATTACAATGGTACACATATACATATACATATCATATTTAATGAATTTGAGGAATTTACAACAGATGGTACCTAATTCACAAGATTCTCGTCAAGTAAAATTTGAGAAAAATTCTGATGTATCTATCTTTATCTTTTTTCGTAAAGAAGTTATTTTCAAGATTTAAAATCATGACCAAACAAATAATAAATTAACACTTGACTATTATGTTAAGCATAATCATTTGGAAAAAAAAAATAGGGTATTAACTAAAATTTTAATTCTTCTTCTTATTTTTTATTGTTAAGTTTACATTTTATCCCCTCAGATAAATTGTCATTATGTAACAACCCTCTCAATTGTTGTTTCTATATTATTGTCACGACCCCCTCTCTAGAAGGGGCCCAACCCTAGAAAGAGTTCGCGAACCACTTCAACTCGAGCACCTACATGTCATGCAACTGAACCAAATTTGCAAAGAAAAAAATAATATTCCACAAAATATAATTCAATAAACCTCAAATAATGTTTACATCAAAAGTATGTGAAAACATGAAACTTGTCCTAAATCTCATATCTCCAAAGCCAAAAGAAATGTCTGGACCAACCCGACTGAAGGCTGTGGTAATCGAGTCAAATCCTGGTACTGATATTGCTACTGTTGCGCTGGCGAACTACATGGGATGTTTGGGAAATGGGAAGTCACAGGGTACTCAAACACTTCGGGTCATAATACAAACATACAATTATACTCAAAATTTGTATTCACAATTTATGTTAACATAATTTCCAAATATATGTGTATAAATATATTTATATTATATTACGTGCATGAACTCATATATCTAACATCAATCAACAAACATTTATGTTAAGTGAATCATCATGCTTTGTACTTATCTCAATCCACGCAAAACACTCCATATCTATATGTCCTCGCTAAAATCTGGGAAAAGTGTAAAATTACGATTAGGTCCCTATATTTTACTAAAATTATGATTTTACTTATAAACTTTCCAAATTTATAATTAACCCTAATACTCTCCAACATTATCAATTTAGTCCTATAACTCTCGTTTATCGCCTATTACTACCTAAAAGTCAGAATTTATAGACCATTAATCATGCTAATTTACGAATAAGTGCAAAACTCTCAAAATGTTACATTTACACCCCTAAAACTATAAAATAGAACGTACCGAGCTCCAACGACTTCAGAATTCCACAACGAGATGATCAACAGACATTACATATCATCAGGATCACAGCGACGGTGGCGATGGTTATGGCGGATGCTCGGTGGTCACCGACGAAATATCAAACGACGTTAACTCTCGTTTTGGCTTGTTTCACGACAACCGAATGTCCGATTTGGGCAAATGAAGTGTCCAACTCGCGTATCTCGATGAGGGGAAGATTCTGGTTCAGAAGGTGTTGTGCGCGCACGACGGCGCGTGGAGCGACAATGTGGCGGCGCGTGGGTGGCACGTGTGGGCGCGTGCGGAGGATTCATGTGGTCGGACCAGCGGCGTTGGCTTCGTCTCGTCGAGGGGATTCTCCTGGAGTGGTCACTTGCCGGAAAAGGTGGCCTGACAACGTCGAAAACCCTCTTTCTCTCTCTTGTCTGCACTTTCTCTCTCTTCATGTTTTGTCTTTTCTGCTCAATGGTCTCTGGAATTAAATCCAACACACTGCTCACTTTCTATTTGATTAACACCAAACACACACTAAAGGAATAAATTAGGTTTAGTTAGTTTTTAAATAGTGAGGGTGGTTGAGTTTTTTAAGGAGAGTGTGTGTGGTTGCTGATTTTGGGGGAAAATAGAGAGAAGTGGGGTGAGGACTGAGGGATAATGATAAATCAAAAGTTCAATTTTTTTTTTTAAAAAAAAAAAAAGAACAAGAGACTTGGTCTCACAATTATAGCCTCTGCCAAATCAAAAGTTTGATTCCACCACAAATTTTAATCATCGTTCGAAACTTTTTGCCAATTTTTGGTGTGGATAAACGGAAAAAAAATTAGTTTTTTATAATGTAAAAAAATTTACAAAAATTTACATAATAAAATAATAGTACTTAATCTTGCATCCGTACGAAAAAAAATATGTGGACAATTGCATTTTAGAAATCTATATAATAAAGGAGAATGGTGTTGGAGGAAAGAGAGTGTATCCAACGGCTCTCTTTATGTGGCTTAATTGACGGCCCAGATCATTTCATTGGTAATTGGAGGAAAGAGAGTGAATTGATTGATGGAAATGGTCAAAAAATTTCAAATTTTCAAATTAAAAAATAGAAAGTTAAAATAAAATCATTTAATTAAAAAATAAAATCATTTAATTCTGTAACACCGTGCCGTAGGCACGAGCAAATACTGTAATACCGTGCCGTAGGCACGGCCAAATACTTGTAACACCGTGCCGTAAGCACGTGCATCATTAATTAAAACATAAAATCACTTAATTCTGTAACACCGTGCCGTAGGCACGAGCAAATACTGTAACACCGTGCCGTAGGCATGGCAAAAACTAGTATATATATATATATATATAAGGATATTTTAATTTAAAATTTTGATTTAATTTTAGACATTAATTTCTAACCATCCATTTATATAAATCTAATGGATAAGATAATTGCTTATGTGGCATTAAAATAGATTTGAAAATTAAAAACTGAGATAGCATATTAAAGAGAGGGAATATATACTCTTTAAATGCTTCGTTTATTTTCCAATCTATTTTTTTTTTTTTGTGAAATATGAAATTCATTTCGTAAGTAAAATATCACAAGAATGTAAATACACGGTCAAATAGCTTGATAACAATACTTGAGAAAAAAACTTAAGAATCAAGCTAGTCTGAACGCACACCTGACAATATAAACTCTATACACTGTGTATTTTCCTAATTTAATCAAAATTCAAATTCACACCTAAAATAATTATAGCCCTGGAGGAATTACGGATTCGGTCTGATTTCCAACATCTCAACATGAGTTGGTGAATATAGATATTAAGATTAGAAGTGAAATAACCCAATACATAGAGAAAAACATAAGACCATTACAATAACAAAATAAAATCATTACAAATCAATACCCCATAAATCTATAAGAGATCTACTTCCACTTCCAGATCTACCGGATGAAGTTCTACAAAACATCTATATGTTATTGCAGGGCCCCATATACCTGTACAAAGACAGGAAATCATACAAAACACAAAATATCAACATATAATACGATCTAATTGGACAAAATAATCACCATACAAGTGGAATCTCATGTGGAATCGCAGGGATGTGGCCCGCGGAGGCTTGTTACGTTAGGATCTGTTATTAATATAATTTTATACCTGTTGGTTATACATGTCGAGTATGGGTATTAGCATCCCTATACAAGTAAAGGTAAAAATCCACATGTGAAGGCGTAAGGGATCAAATGGGTCATACCTTCAAGGACGAATGATGATGAATCAACAATTTACTTTTGTGTGATGGAGACGTGAATTGATATGATTGGAGGATTAACTATAATTTTTTTTTATCAAAGATATTATTCTTGAGCTAATTATATTACAAGTGCTTAAATTGATTCATTCGTCTGACACAGGGAGAGCTTAATTGTAAAATATCTTTCAATGCCAAAGTAAGTAATAGAACTATTTTTATTTTATTTTATTTTTTTATTTTTGTATTCCAAATCTTTTAATTATTTGTCCATCTCAATTACATTTAAGATCTTCCTATTATAAGAGAAAATGATGTGTTGGATTGTAGTAAATTTATGTATTTAGAATAAGATATATTTATAAATTTAAAATAAAATAATTTCTAAATTGGAGGTAGTGTATAAATAATTTACTAAATTGTAGGTGCTGAATAGATAATTTACGAAACTGAAGGTGGTGAATAGATAATTTTTCTTCAAAATATAAATTGAATGAGGTGTTTTGACATAAATACCCCTATGATGTCATCAACCTCTTAACACCGTTCACAAAAAAATAGTTATTTGATATTAAATATAAACTGGAGGTGTTGCAATGTATTATCAGAAAAGTATTATGGTTATGTGTACTTTCACATATCTAAAGACTAAATGTGGCTGAGAGATAATTTCCTTTCTTTTATAATAATTTTGTACATAAAGTAGATCGCTAATTAATTAATATTTAAATATTTAAGTTTTATGAACAGAGGGTCCACACGAAACTGGACTCTTTGGTGTGTGCAGTGCTCCCTTCAGGCCACCCTTTTTTTTTTTGGACGCTCTAACATCGTAATAGCATTATATATATATTTGGAATATCAGGGAAATCTCATGTCATCCATATCGGGATCATTGGACTCCGATATCGATGCATGGGTAAAACCTGTTTTGTTGTGACTATATATATCTGTGAACTCGCAAAGTTAAGAGCATCAGAAACACCCGGATAGAGTCTGTAGAAGAATAGCATCTTCAAATTAAAATTCTGCAGGGTCATATTTATACAACACTGAAACAACCTACTGTATGCAAAACTCATCACGCTAGCAATGGGAGCTCTAATGAGGTTTTAACAAACTAATTGGTGCTGAGCAAAGGTGAATGAATACCTATTGGCACCAATCCAAGTTGTCAAGTCTTGTATCCATCCATTCGTCTCTGACCTTTCCAAAAAGTTCTATTAAAGCTTCTCTGTTCTCACTCCATTCTTCCATAATCACAGGCTTTATCTTAAGCCAGTTCTCCAATATCACCTCCACTGTGAGTCCCTCTGCTAACTTTAGAATTTAATCATACAGTCATCAGAATTACAGTGGCACAAGGTATGAATTACAGATTACTTGCAGATTATTATTTTGCGTTGGTTATTAATAATGGTTTGTATAAATTGCTATCTCAGTTCTGATGGAATTATCGTTGGTACAGCCACGTCAAGTTAATAGGGTAATTCGGAACCGGACCGGAACCGAATTGGAACCGAATAATAGGGTACCCTATTTAATTGGGTAGGTTCCGGTTCCACTTAGTTAGGAACCGAATTTTCCGGGTAGGTTCCGGTTCCATGCGGAACCGGAACCGAAACCGGTTTTGCTCACCCCTAGTGAGGGATAATGATAAATCAAAAGTTCAATTTTTTTTTTTTAAAAAAAAAAAAAAGAACAAGAGACTTGGTCTCACAATTATAGCCTCTGCCAAATCAAAAGTTTGATTCCACCACAAATTTTAATCATCGTTCGAAACTTTTTGCCAATTTTTGGTGGGATAAACGGAAACAAAAAAAAATTAGTTTTTTATAATGTAAAAAAATTTACAAAAATTTACATAATAAAATAATAGTACTTAATCTTGCATCCGTACAAAAAAAAATATGTGGACAATTGCATTTTAGAAATCTATATAATAAAGGAGAATGGTGTTGGAGGAAAGAGAGTGTATCCAACGGCTCTCTTTATGTGGCTTAATTGACGGCCCAGATCATTTCATTGGTAATTGGAGGAAAGAGAGTGAATTGATTGATGGAATGGTCAAAAAATTCAAATTTTTCAAATTAAAAAATAGAAAGTTAAAAAAAATCATTTAATTAAAAAATAAAATCATTTAATTCTGTAACACCGTGCCGTAGGCACGAGCAAATACTGTAATACCGTGCCGTAGGCACGGCCAAATACTGTAACACCGTGCCGTAAGCACGTGCATCATTTAATTAAAACATAAAATCACTTAATTCTGTAACACCGTGCCGTAGGCACGAGCAAATACTGTAACACCGTGCCGTAGGCATGGCAAAAAAAACTAGTATATATATATATATATATAAGGATATTTTAATTTAAATTTTGATTTAATTTTAGACATTAATTTCTAACCATCCATTTATATAAATCTAATGGATAAGATAATTGCTTATGTGGCATTAAAATAGATTTGAAAATTAAAAACTGAGATAGCATATTAAAGAGAGGGGGAATATATACTCTTTTAAATGCTTCGTTTATTTTCCAATCTATTTTTTTTTTTTGTGAAATATGAAATTCATTTCGTAAGTAAAATATCACAAGAATGTAAATACACGGTCAAATAGCTTGATAACAATACTTGAGAAAAAAACTTAAGAATCAAGCTAGTCTGAACGCACACCTGACAATATAAACTCTATACATTGTGTATTTTCCTAATTTAATCAAAATTCAAATTCACACCTAAAATAATTATAGCCCGGAGGAATTACGGATTCGGTCTGATTTCCAACATCTCACATGAGTTGGTGAATATAGATATTAAGATTAGAAGTGAAATAACCCAATACATAGAGAAAAACATAAGACCATTACAATAACAAAATAAAATCATTACAAATCAATACCCCATAAATCTATAAGAGATCTACTTCCACTTCCAGATCTACCGGATGAAGTTCTACAAAACATCTATATGTTATTGCAGGGCCCCATATACCTGTACAAGACAGGAAATCATACAAAACACAAAATATCAACATATAATACGATCTAATTGGACAAAATAATCACCATACAAGTGGAATCTCATGTGGAATCGCAGGGATGTGGCCCGCGGAGGCTTGTTACGTTAGGATCTGTTATTAATATAATTTTTATACATGTTGGTTATACATGTCGAGTATGGCTATTAGCATCCCTATACAAGTAAAGGTAAAAATCCACATGTGAAGGCGTAAGGGATCAAATGGGTCATACCTTCAAGGACGAATGATGATGAATCAACAATTTACTTTTGTGTGATGGAGACGTGAATTGATATGATTGGAGGATTAACTATAATTTTTTTTTATCAAAGATATATTCTTGAGCTAATTATATTACAAGTGCTTAAATTGATTCATTCGTCTGACACAGGGAGAGCTTAATTGTAAAATATCTTTCAATGCCAAAGTAAGTAATAGAACTATTTTTATTTTATTTTATTTTTTTATTTTTGTATTCCAAATCTTTTAATTATTTGTCCATCTCAATTACATTTAAGATCTTCCTATTATAAGAGAAAAAATGTGTGTGTTGGATTGTAGTAAATTTATGTATTTAGAATAAGATATATTTATAAATTTAAAATAAAATAATTTCTAATTGGAGGTAGTGTATAAATAATTTACTAAATTGTAGGTGCTGAATAGATAATTTACGAAACTGAAGGTGGTGAATAGATAATTTTCTTCGAAATAAATTGAATGAGGTGTGTTTGACATAAATACCCCTATGATGTCATCAACCTCTTAACACCGTTCACAAAAAATAGTTATTTGATATTAAATATAAACTGGAGGTGTTGCAATGTATTATCAGAAAAGTATTATGGTTATGTGTACTTTCACATATCTAAAGACTAAATGTGGCTGAGAGATAATTTCCTTTCTTTTATAATAATTTTGTACATAAAGTAGATCGCTAATTAATTAATATTTAAATATTTAAGTTTTATGAACAGAGGGTCCACACGAAACTGGACTCTTTGGTGTGTGCAGTGCTCCCTTCAGGCCACCCCTTTTTTTTTTTGGACGCTCTAACATCGTAATAGCATTATATATATATTTGGAATATCAGGGAAATCTCATGTCATCCATATCGGGATCATTGGACTCCGATATCGATGCATGGGTAAATCGGTGATGTCCTAAGTTCTTGATGTTACCCAGGACTTGAACTTTTAAGGTATTAAACTCAAACCGATGAGTTACGTCTCACGGGGACATCAAGCACTAAATTCTCCGCATGTTAGTGACCAGATCATATCCACATGGACCTATCATGATCTTTATTAATATAAATATTCAATTAAATCTAAAAGAATATGTACTAAAATTATAATACAAAATGACATAAAAAAAAATATCATCCAAATTAAACCGCGTATCCCTGACATAGTTGGAGCTGTGGGAATAAGTTGATACTTTTACCCCTACCTAAACTTTTAATTTACTTTTAATAAATTACTTCTAAATATTTCCTCTTAAAATGTTTACTTATTTACAATAACTATAGTTAATCAAACAATATATTCAAATTCTGATTCATCGTTTCGATTACAATCCAATCCGATTACAACCCATTCTGATTTATGAGAACCACCATAATGAAATCAATGACTCATTTTTCTCATTTTTTTAATTGAAAAAATAAATTTAAAATAGCCCCTATCGAGTAATAATGTAATTCAAAGGGGGGAATTAAACCATTATAAATATGAACTAACAAGGGACTAGTCTTTACACTCTGCTATACACATTCTTCATCATCAGTTGAAAAACACAACCTAAATTGTCTGTATTCTCAAGATAATAATCACACTATACTGATATTCTCAAGCTAATAATCACACTATACTGATATTCACTCTCTTAATTTTAAAAAAAAAAAAAAAAAAATCGAAAATGATAATAAGAAAACAAAAATGCAAGCTCACAACCAACCTCTGACCACAGAATAACAAAGCAGCTAACTCAACCAAGATGAATTTAAAGAGAGAAAAAATTGCTAGACATGCAAACCATGGGAAAAGATAAAAAAAAATCTTGGCTCTTGTTCATCAAACATGAAAACCAGCTTCTTGGGGTCAGAAGCAGCTAAAAAAAAGCACTGATGCTGTCCCTTTTCACTCCGGAGAAATTGATTGAGCTCGCCAACTGCAAGAAGAAAGAATGGAATCGCAATTTTGCATATATTCATTAAAATATTGTCATGATGAAAGATTTGAAATGATTGACAAGTAAGCTTTCTTCCACCTGCAAGGCTGCGACACCAACTGCAGAGAGATGAAAACAATGAGGCAGCGAAAGGGAGAGTCAGAACAACTGAAGAGCCATTTTAAGTTTGTTCTGTTTCCATTTAGCCAATTTGTAGAAGGCATCTTTTGCCATTCCAAATTTCTCTCTGAACTCCTCCGATGACAGGTAAGTCTGCCACACATTAAACATAAAATTTTCAGAATACTGTCAAAGATGTAAACTGATAGCAATGTAATGCCATTTTGATGTTATACCTCTCGCTTGGTCACATCGATTTCTGTAACAGGATCAGTTGATGTTATCTTAAGGCGTTCATAAGGATAGATGGGGAGACCTTCCTCATCTTCAGCTTCACCCTCTTTCACATCTTCCTGTATAGTCAGTGATCCTATTCTGCTGCTCATAGAGTTCTCCTTAGAATTTGAATCTGGTTTTGAATTGGTTGATTCTGGGCTTGGTTTCGCTTCATCCAAGACAAGGAAATAGTTCAATCTCAAGTACATAATAATGGAGTACAGTTGCAACTAAATTTCCATCCAGGAATTCAATCAATCCATACCTTTAACAGACTTGGGTATGATAGGTTCTCGTGGTGGTGTTTTTTCAAAAGAAGTGGTGAGAGCTGCTATTGCAGCAGACTTGGGAGCTAATTTTGCAGAATCCGGAGTCACTGATTTCGGGTAGAGCTTTCTAGCCATCGGAGGTGGAGTTGAAAGGTTCCTAGCATTAGGGTTCTCAAAATTAGCCGCTAGTGCATTGAAAGCAGGAGACCTGCCCCTCACACGAACTCGGTCAGGGCTGAAAGACATGCTTCTGGAACGCTGTGATTTATCTGGCACACTAGACCTTCCTGCATATGATGCAGGCGTTCTCCGTTTGGGTTTCTGATCAGGCATTAGATAAATTAGCAGAGAAGTAATTACACATCATATACAGGTAGTCAAACAAAAAATACAGAAAAAAAGTATTCTTAAATTTTCTCAGGTTGGTCATTATAAAACATTTTATAATTTATCGAAACAAGACATTTCCTTCAAAAAAAATAAAATCGAGTCAAGCTATTTGGTTAGATGGCTTTAAGGCAAGCTTTATGTCCTCTTCAATCAGACAACACCTCCATTTTACCCCATACTTCTCTACACATGTTTTGTCGAGTCTTTCACAGAGATACACAATATATACTTAACAAAAAAGAAAAGAAAACATGTCAACACAATTCAACAATATCACTCATTATCAAGTCAAAAGTTATTTTTAGAGTCTAACTATTATCATGTAAGATAAACCACTGAAAAAAATTAGATGTGAAGCAGTATGATGAGATGAAAAGGAATTCGAGTTTAACTAAAAGCATTGAAAGCTGTCTTACATCTACAATTGGAGTACCACCACTTTTCACGATTGAAAGCTTCCTTTGGAATGAATTTCCATGCATCTGCACCAAATGAAAACATTTAATCCCTTGCAGAGTTCATAGTAGCCACTTTTACAACTGTAAAGCCACTTACATTAGACTTCGCTGAGTCCCATGTAAAGAATCGTGTGAAAAATGGTGGCTCACTGCCTTCCAATATGATATATAATGGAACTTGAGGAGATAACTTCGCCAGAAGAAAATCGTGCTCAATAAATTTCTGCGACAATCACCAGAAAATGATAAGACTCCCTAGGGAACTTATCGGGTGTTAAGCAAATTAACAAACAGAATCAAGCTGCTACAATTGATTACGTCCAAAAGCTAAATAATATTACCTCCCCAGTAGTTAAAGCCTGCATTTTACTCTTAGTGTCAACCTGTTGCCCAACCCAGACAAAGATCTCTAAGTGACAATCCAGGATGAATATATCTTCAGTCATCAAATCATCCTGGGTGAAGTTATAAATCTCTGACACCTGCATTTACAACTTCATATTTAAGCCATGTTGCAATTAACACTGCACATATGATATAGCCGGCATACAGGTGAACCTGCATATGCTAATGAATTAAATTTAATCACCAATTGAAACAGTATAATATGCTTACAATATGATACCACTCAGAAGATCAAAAAGCATCTACTAGTAATTAGCTATCCCAACAAGATGCATACGCACATTAGATGTACAAAAAAAAAAAGAATAAATTTTGAACAATAAAATTGTATGAATAGTATAACAGAGAATAAACTTCAAATTACATATGCCAATTTGTCACTGTACCTTCAGATTTCCTGCAGATCAGCATACATTGAAGCAGTAATTATAGCCACAGAAAAAAGAAAAGAAAATAAAAATTAGAGGCTTATAATTTATGTTACAAATAAGATAAAAATGGAAAAGGATGGATAATATATGATCAACAGAAATATTATTACATACCTTTCGAGAATGTGCAAGAAAAAAGATGAGGATCACTTTCAGGCTCCCTTGCAATCTTTTGACTCGGGTATTCAGATTTTCCACCTAACAACTCCCAAAATTGTTCAGACTCGGCACCTTCCTTTTGTGACTTGCTTTGCCGATTTGGCTACACAAAATAATTAAGCTGTAAAAAGCAAATATTTGAGGAGCTCTGACTAAACAAAAAAAACATGAGAATCCATGAGAACCTACTAATGCATATCACACGTTATTTTAGAATTCAATTAAGGAACCATAGTCCTAACTCAAATTTAAATCTTTAAAGATTTTTAATATAAAGTGATTCACCAGGGACTTGAACGGCAATGTACACATTTTGCCAGAGAACGCTCTATGTATAAATGTCTATAAGTGGAATCAAATTCTTCAAAAATTGCAAAATTATTCAATACATATCATACCTTAATCAGATCCAGCTGCCTCTCAACAAGTTCCTGGTTCTCCGAACTTGTAAGATTTCCAGACCACGTAAAGACAGTGGAATCATTATGTAATATGTAACAGTATGAAGAATTCAATGATGCCGCGACCTGGTCAAAGTTCAAGGGGGGAAAGAAAAGGTAAATATCATCTTATTTACGATCAAACATTACAGAACAAAATTAGAACCATTTCCATAATAGCAACTGGACTACGACTTATACTGCAAATTCACAATTAGCATCACCATCCAGTAAGGAAGACACTATAACAACACAGAAATAAAAAAGAATCTTTATGATGTCTGCATACAAAGTACTGGTATCAACAAATGAAAACGAAAAGAAAATTATAGTAATGCTGCTGAACAAGGAATAACAATCAACAGAGTCAGGAGATGTGCTCCAAGTAGTTGTAACTGGCTAGTTCAAACATAAAAATTGTGTTCTTATAAAACTGTTAACTTGAGAAGTGCTTCATCCAAGATTAGTGTTTTGTCTCTAATAAGAAACTGGGAAACGAGATTAATAATCTGCTGGTCTCAACCAGGGAAGGGAATTATGAAACACAACTGACACTAGAAAATTTTACAGTGGACTTACGGAAATACTAAATTTCCCATAGCAAAAAAAGTGCCCATGAAAACATAGCATGAAAGTTCATTTATGAAATCCAAACACTAAAACTATCAATAAATGGATCCATTATGTAGTCGTTCCTGCATGAAGTATACAAAAATTGTCTCTACAACTTTAACAAGGAAAATTGATCCCAATTCCCAAATGTTTAATTATCGTTACTTCAAAGCTTGATAATCAGATTGCAAACTTCAAAAGAGATAATCTGTATGTGTGATAGAAAATAAGACAGTAAAAGAGGAAAATTTGAGACCTAACTGGTTAAAACTTTCCGCATTACATCATCTTGCCAGCTTATAGTTTGTATATTCGGGGGGTGGTCAACAACAGAGACCTAAAAAAATTTTAGCATCCTAAATCTTGACCACACAGCTGAAAAATTATATCAGTTTTAGTGTTGCTGTTGCATTTAGTACCAGCCCTCCACAAAGCCAGTACTTGGTGAGATGTTAAGCAAGCAACTACTCACCATAACACCAAGCCCATAACCAGAGCTGGGATAATTTTTAAATGAAAAATAACTTTAAAAAATCAAACTATAAACATGATGGAGACAAGTTTTTTGAGAAATTTCAAGTCAATTTTCTGAACTTATCTAATTGGATTGAGATTAAATTAAGTTTTTTTTGTTCAAACTTCAAAGTAAATTTCCATTTTGGCACGCAATACGGTGTTTCTCAACTTCCAACATCTTCATACAAGCACTCAATTTTAAATGTACGGTAACTTTCCTTTTCTCCCAATGTTTCGAATGCAAACAAGTCTCACAGGCAAGTAGTAAATGGCTACTTCAACCAAATTAAAAAAGAAAAAGGAAAAAAACATTATGGGCATCAATATTGCATGATCATTTATTTAGGTATTAAAAAAAATTCAAGTAACCAAGAAAAACAGAAATTGCACATTTTACTTCCAAAACAAGAATACAACCATAATTGCACTTCCAAATTAGTTCTAGAGAAGATAATTAGTACGGAGGATGACATACTGGTTCAACTTGTATTGCTTGCATATTATCGGGTCCAGAACCCTGAACTCGAAATAGTGCAACACCATCCTCTTTGTATGTTTCATCTGGAATTTCCTTCTCAACAATGTAGTTCTTGTATCCATCGCTAAGGCCACCCTAATAAAGGTCGCATTGGTTAATTTAAAAATCACATGAAAATTAGAACTAAATTAAGAGAGTTTAGAAGTATTAAATTTTCAATTAAATTTCCACACCTTAAAGACAATATAGCTCTGGAAGATTGAAAAGAACTGAATTGGTTCATGTCCTTCATAGACTCGGGCCTAAGAATCAATTACAACATACATTAGTTATGGAAAATACAAAATAGAGAAGAGGAATAACTTCATCAAATATAATAAAGCAATTACGGGTGAACAAAACTACCTGGACAAAAAAAAAAAAAAAAAAAAAAAAAAAGCTACCTGGACAGGCAGAAACTTCATTGACTCAACCATCTTACTTGCCAGTGAAATAGCAGAAGCTCTTTCATCCTTTATTCAGTAATAAAAACTCAAATGAGTCAGTAACAACAAATGCTAACAAAAAAATGTATTTTTACTTTTGTATATTTATGAGAGTTTCTGTGAGTACACATAAATAAAATGTGCATATGCATTCATATATTCACAACAGAAGGAAAAATGTAGCAACAAAAGCACAAACCCACAAATAATCTATGTCCGCACACAGCAAGCATTGCTGGCTTCAGCAGAACTTTGCATATACGGAAAACACATCACCTTTAGACCTATTCTCATTCTGCATCTTAATGTAATGTGCTATTATTTTATATATATTCCACGGTCCATATGAAGTTAAAATAGAAAGTACCCCATTCAAAATTAGCCAAATATCATTTAACTTTTTGAAATATCACATATTTCATCATAAAATCGAGCTCTAAGCAAACTTGATGTCTTAGTTTCACAGACTATTACCACAGAGAATAGTTTCCAACTTCGAGTGACAACCATGAATACATACTGAGTTACACATAGGCCAGAATTCTAGAGTTTAGAAAAAACACATAAAAGCAAATATTAGACTGACACCATCACATGTACATTTATTAAGCCACTTATTAAGATTGACAACATATCTCTTTGTACAGCTTTCATTTGAACTGTTATTCATTTATTTTTTACTAGAATTTGGACTCACTCAAAGTTCAAAATCGTCCATTCTGAAGCTACACCAAACAATAAGCAGTACTATACAAGTCGATCCTAGTCAAGTCCAATCTTATATTGTAATCTAATCCAATCTGGTCTGCCAAGACTGGGATAATAAAGGAATGGAAGTGTTCGGGGAAGTGGCGGAGGACAAAAAAAACACAGGAAAAAAGTTGCACAAATGATCAAATATACCTCCACACTCTGCTTCCCGAACCATGTTCCTATAAGGATTTCCTCTTTTTCGTCTCCAGGGTACGAATACTGAAAAATATAGCAATCCCCACTGTATAGTCTAGACTGATCAGCACCTGAAAGGAGAACCTTTTCCTGACCGTTGACACGCCAAACCTGTGCAAACAGGTGGAGAGGAACAATGTCATCATAATTCGGATGCATATATTGATATACAGTTTATAAACTACATCGTTGAAGGTCCCCAAAATAGGCGAGGGCAGAGTTGCTGACAAATTTAACCTTAGGCAGGAAACAAATTTATACATTTCCATTGGATTTCTCGATGGCCTATGAAAGAACTCACGGACTTGAAATGAAACTTGAAGAAAACACAGCTATATATTTTTCACATTTCTTAGATGTTACTGAAACTTTCCCTACAACAAATATTTTGACAAGTTCCCTCAAGTTTATTTTCAGTTTTCTGCACAGATGGTATTAGGCTTACATGGAAAATTTTATTCAACAGATAGTAAAGTTATATTGAGGTATGAACTAAAATTGTAAAAAGGAAAAGGGATTCAAGAAAGGGCCTCATGTCAGGATCATAACCCTTGGTCAAAAGGAAATCTGGTAGACTGTCATACAATTAGCCAAAATATACACAGATAGGCACCTGCAGATTTCCAGTGCAGTCAATATGTGGCTGAGGTTCTTCTTTTGCAGGCTCAGCTTTCAATAGGCCCTTGACATTAACCCCCTGACGCTTTAGAAGGGCTACCATAACAAAGAGAAAATTGCAATGTTAAGTATAAGACAACAATTACATGATCATGACAATAACGATAATTTCCAGGGAAATAGTTATATTGTAAAGACAACACCGTTTGGATATGTTTGAGTTACTGACCAGCAACTTTGCCTCTACCATCTTCAGAAACTGTCACATTAACTGTTTGAGGCCAGGAAGCAAACTTCGATCGAAACATGACAGTTTCAAATCCCTCAATTACACGAATTATGTGAGAATTAGATCGATCAGAGCCTTTGAGTAACTCCTGTTAAGTAGGACCATAGATAGTATGAAGAATGAGAGAGTACTTTTTATCATGATCAACAGAACATATAGAATGAGAGGATTGTAATATTACTTCTGCAGCTCCACTTGCACTTTTTCTTCCATCAAGAGAAGTATTTCTCCCCATCCATACAAACACTTCCATCCCACAATCTAGAAGATAGCATTTGTTTGTATCTAGCAACTCCCTTGTCAAAGAATCAGCCTCAACAGGTACCGCCTGACCCTTCTCAACACTTGAAACGCAAATATACTTCAGTCAGAAGCTAAACCATTATCGGATCTGATAATTAGGTTTTTCGTATAGAGTTGTAATTGAATAATATCAGAGAAGTTAACAGCCAAAATATATAGAGAAGAAATATGCAAATTCATGCACATGTATAGCACATTCTATAAAATGACAACTTATAAGTCCACTTAGACATAACAAGATATGTTTGCCGCATATAAGTTTAAGATTACAGTAAACGAACTAAAATTATGGTTACCTGTATAGCTTAGTAGAATGAGAATCAACAGCCTTATTATCCTCACTGATGGTTGTTTTCCTTGGAAGTGGAGCAAAGCCACCAAAGAAGGCCCAAAATTCTCCAGCTTCAGCATCAGCCATCATTTTTCCATCCTCTAAATAGAGAGCGAGACATTAGATTCAAAAAGTATGTCATTCAAATATCAATTTGAACTTCCTAATTTATGTGAATTGACTTACCAACAACAGCTACCTCACATTTTCCATCATGATAAGTATCTTTAATGTATTGTACAACTTCAAGAGCCTTTGCCCTCTCTTGGATAGATGAATTTGAACCATTAAATTGAAAAATCTTAGACTGAGTATCTAGTATAAATATATCGTCGTGGTTGAGTGATGATCGAGCAAAAGGAACCTATCACCAAGATAAATCATTTCATACTGTAAACACACATACTCACTCACCATTCAGAATAATCTCTCATCAGAACAGAAGCTAGATCCATAGACTTGCCTCTTTTACATGAATAACATGCTTTCCTCTGCAGACAAACAAGCGTGTTTTATGTTCTTCAGCCTCAGCATGTTTAAATCCAGATGCAACCCCACCCTCTCGAGGTATGATACATGGTTTAAAATAAGAAAGGAACTTCTCAGTTTCATGGCCCTGTACTTCACGATACTGAACAGCACGTCCTCCAAGAGCTGCATCCAGTTCAACTGTCTTAATGGCAGCAGTACCAGCTTCATCCTATGTAAACAGAATTGTGGTTACAAAATCAAAAGTAAACATCATGATACTATAGTTGTGCAAGAAGTAGAACCATAGTAAATAAGGACTAACCTGAGAGGTATCTTTACCAAGCCAATAGTGGATATCATGACGTAAGGCACCACTTTTTGAGGCAGTTGTCTATACGTGAGAAAGAGAAAGAACACAATAGGTTGACAGTAACCAGAAAAAACAAAGGGTGAAGTCTACAAGCTTCATCCTCTTAAAGCAGCCTACCCCAAACAACTAATTCACAGGTATAATGTTAAACACAGACAAACTGAAAGAACAAACAAAAAGTCTAGTTATGAAAGTAATAAAGTTTGTGGAAACCAGCACACTTTAGCAACATGTGATCAACAATGACAGATATACTTTGCAGTTATCAATTAAAATTAGCTCTAGCATATTACCAGGAGACTTTATTGAGTCTAAAGATATTGTATTACAGGTTAGCATTTCAAATTAGCATCTTAAATCTAAAGCCACTAGATCCCGATTTGGATGTAACTTCAATAAAAAGAAGACTTACTGCAAGCTATTGCAAATTTTTCAAATAAAATCATATCTTGAATTACTAAAAAACAGGTTCGACTGCTAAGTCTAGTACAACAAGAAGTCTTAAAACAATTTCTAACGAAGCACGGCACCTCATGTAGCTGAAAATCTTAATGTAGGAAACGACATTCATGTTATAGTTTGAATATAATTTAGTGGTTTTCAATTAAGATACAGTTAAGATAAAATCCAAACAAGCAGCAACATTAACAGCATGTTAAATGTTCAAATTTGGGCTATTTGACCAACTTTTAATAGTTTAAGAAGAGCTCTTAAATCATCCATGTAATAAGTATACATCAGAGCATGCCAAAAACAGATTTTGAGTAAATACAAATCATATTTGATCCCTTAAGAAAACAATAAACAAGACTAAGTTCATATTCTATTGGAAGCCAAATTACGAGGAAACTGAAACGTAAATCAAAACACTACCTTTAAAATCACATATGAATCCCCAGTGAAAAATTTTCCATGAGAGGACTTTGGTACAAGAACAGGCTTAAAATTTTCAATGCGCCATATTTCAATTCCACTGTATATTGTCAAGGATAAAATCGACGTACATGATCAATTCAAAACCATATGTCAAAACAATACCAGCATGGAGCTGAACGGTATTATTTGTATGAATCATTTGAATTATATATATAACTGAAATTCTATATAGGTGGTGATAACTTCCAAAAGATGCTGCATATTTCAGAAGAGAAAAGGATACGCTTTTTGTCCGGCTCCTTGGAAAGCTGAATCTAAATCTCGCATAGAAACAGACATGATGTTCTGGTAGTTTTAACTATTTGATTTTCCACCACTTTGACTAGGAGATACAAATAGAGGTACCCTGAAAATGATTGGCACCATTACTTAGTAGAGGGAAACAAGAAAGCGGAAACAGCAAATCATTTCATGGCAAATGAGTCCAAAAATGGAAGACATGATGCTAACTAAGAATTTATTTGCTCATATCTCGGCTTGCTTTTCCAGATAATCACAGACAACTCTTTCTAAAAGGAATCATGCTTCAAACAAGACTTTTAGCAAACACTCAAAGAAAGGTCTCAGACTTCATACAAACATTTATAGTCTCATCTTTCTCAGATTACTATCTTGCATCCCAAACTAAGAACTACGGCATAATTTAGCTCGATTCAATTACTCCCATACCCAAACACTAAAAACTGGCCATCTACTTCTACACCTACAAAGTCATGTAATCAAATGCTCTACAAGGACTCAAAGTGTTTGGTTCTTTGGCTGTGACGCACCATAATCACTGCCCAGTTATCAAACCCTTTCATTTGAGGTAAGACCAAAATTCTTCTTCAAATTCTTGGACTCACAAAGCTCCAGAAAACTACATTATCAGCAGGCTAGAGACATTACAACCAACTTTAAAAGCAACACTTAAAATCAACTATAGTAGTAAACTAAGCAATTTATGAGTTCACAATGGACTCAAACTATCATAGCCAAACCCATTAAATCTAATTAATTTGCACTCGCCAGAATAAGGCCTTCCATTGAGGTCAGTTCAACTGGAATCCATTTAATGTTCAGACAAGTTCACATGGCAGTGATGGCACCATAACAATCAGCAACTAACCAATAAATGACACATACAGAAAACAAAAACACGGGCACACCTATAAACGACACTGAAAATCAAGAATATGGAGCCATCTGTATATGTACAAGTACGTACGTGATATATGTTTCTACCAGCATAAGGAAACCTGAAACCTCAATGCAAGCAACATTTTTTAACATAATATCAGATTACAATCCCAAGATATTTATGAAACCCAAAAAATAAAAACACTTGCATCGAAATTCAGATAGACAAACAAGCTGAAAAACAGCTAACTTGGTATTAGACCCAAAAAAATTCCAATCCCAACAAGTCAAGATCAACTTCTCAATACAATCAACAGATAATATAAAAATCACAAACTAATCATCAAAACTTTCACCAACTTCTATAATCCAAAAACATCCCACAAGTCCATTTACTTCATTGAATTCATCAACTGAAACAAAAACAAAACACAACAAACAAAAAAAAAAAAAAAAAACCCACATACTAAAAAATAAAAATTATTCGATCTTTACCTGAAATTCACAACAAAATGAAAAAACAGCGACAACCCAGATCCAGTTTCAGACAGAAAATTAAATAAATAATGAAATTTTGACGAAAAAAATGGTGATTGAAAATAAAGGTGACAGTGAGACAGGGGGGAAAAATATAGTGGGGCTTTGAAGCTGAAGAAAGAAGAACAAAAAGAAGAAAAGTTAGAGAGAGAGAGAGAGAGAATGATGAATGCCAGGCGTGCTTATCACTAACCGCACCGGCAACAAAAAAAAAAAGCTCGCCCACAACAACATCACATGACCTGTTATTTTTGCATTTTAATCTTCTTTAATCTACTCAAAACAAAACAAAACAAAACAAAACAATCATAATTTTAATCTGGGTAAAATTAAATTGAAGAAGAGAGTTAGGTACCCTTAGAGATTATTGGTTGTTAGTATAAATTAAATTATAAATATTACAATGAGAATATAAAATAGTCAAATTTTTATACTGTAATTATGACTGCAGGGTTTTGATTTGATAATTGAAAAAATAAAAATTTACCTTTGATGGCTTTATCATTCAATTCTATCTCTTACATGTAGAATTACTTATGTTGTTTGTTTTTTAATTTTTTTTTTTAAGATTGTTTTGCAGTTTTGAATGTATAAATCAGAAATGGGTGTCTAAATTATTATTATTTTTTTAATATGGGTAAATAGGAACTAAAAATTTTTATAAAAAATTATGGTGGGTGATTAAGAAAGTTGACTACGGCTTTGTAAGTGAGGATTAGATAAAAAAGAGAGAATCAATAAACAAAATTTAAAAAGTGGGCCATCAGCCATTATCATTCATGCATTGCCAAAAAGGCTTCAAATATAGGCCCCAATTTAAAAGTAATATGAGATTATATCATGTTTAAATTATAATCTAATTCTCATTATTTTTATAATGAAAACAAGAGTTAAGTCTTAAATTTTCTTTAATCTAAGGTTTAACGTTTTGGTATGGTGCAATATATATAAGATATTTAAATTTTCTTTAATCTAAGGTTTGAGTGAGGTGATAATATAGGAAGAGACTTATACCTTTTTTTAAACAAAAATCCCAATTTAATTATGACTTAAATAATTTATATATATATATATATATGAACGTTACTTATTAGTGATAGTAAAAAAAGTCTGGGTTTGACCTAAGTCTGACTTGCTTTAGTCTGGTCTAGGAGTAAATCTTTAGTGCAACAGAGGTATGGGTGACGTGGTACCACCAGCGAATTAGAAAATGACATGTATAATTTATTGCCTATTTTTAGTTGTTTTTTTATTTTTTAGCACGCGTGACAATGGATGATTGGCTTGTTACATGGATAACGTGATACATCTGTTACACTAAAGATTTTCTCCGGGTCTAGTGGTAAAACAGTGATGGTCAGGCCTTTTATAAAAAAGGCACATGAATGGTTATAAATTTTAAAAATTAATTTTTTTCGTTAAATACTTTCATTTTCAATTATAAATACATATAATTATGACTGATTTCTTAAGGTCCAATCTAAAAGACCATTGAAAATATATAAATTTTTTTTTCAAGTATTAAAAATTTTAAAAATTATTTTTTCAAATAAATTAGAAAAACATGATTTTAAAAATCCGATGGGACAAATTGCCAACCATGTTTTCAATCGACTGTGTGGTAAATATGCTTTGACTCTATCCATTACAATATTGTTATTGAACTTCATAGCCTAACATATGTCTAGTTTCCACACTTGAAAAAATTAGCAACCCAATATTATTGTAAATTTTTTTTATAGCACTCATTAATATGTTATATATCCCGTATATGTGTGGTTTGGTGGCAAATGAATTAAAATTTGATTTACATATTATGAATTCGAGTTCAAATAGTACATTTATTGTTAAAATTTGGGGGAGCAGGGCTTTTGTCACATGATCAATTACAACATTTTTATTTAAGCTAAAGTGAAAAATCTCCATTCATTATAATGAGTAATTCTTCGGTGCAACAGATGTATGAGTGACGTAGTATCACAAACAAATTAGTAAATGATATGTATGATTTAACATCCATATTTTTAGTTGTTTTTTAATATTTAAACACGTGTGATGATAAATTATTGGATTATTATATGAATATCGTGATATCTCTGTTGCATTATAGATTTTCTCCGCTAGAAGTGGTGTGTTGGGATATCAAGTAACTTTTTACTACATCCTCTAATCCCCCACTAATTTATTCTTATTAGTGATGCTAATCTACTTGAGCCACAATGTTAAACAATAAATAGTTAACCTACAAATTGATTAATGTGATGCAATAAATGTATATAATAAGATTTTCAAATGTGGTCATAATCTTCACATAATTGAATGTATCAAAGACCTAATAGTATAATTTATGCATTATTAGTATTATGTTCAAAATAATTGACTGTCCAAAAGATAATCAAAAATGTGTTTCTTTTAGAGGATACCCATCTTCTAAAAAGGAATATTCCTTTTTCCCTCATGTTAAGAATAAATGGGCCATACGATAGCTAGGGTTAGTAAATAGATTGTTTTGGAAAAATTAAGATACAATTTAAGTTTTAAAGTGTTGTTTGTTAATGTTTTTAATATTTTAGAAAATCTTAACTTCTTAAATTTTGAGTCGATGTTCTTATTATATTTCACAGGTATATACTTAAATAAATAATTGATATAATAAAAAATATAAATTCAAAAATTAAAAACTTAAATTTTTCTTGAATATTAAAAAAATTAATAAATAACACTTGAATTAGACTGAATTTTTTCGAGACGACCCATTTGTCAACACTCTCCCAGCAATTTATTTATAGATATAATTATGTGTTATTTAAAAAATATGTGCCAACACATATAACGCCGCCTCAGCCGCCAGACACCGCCACGGCACCGGCGAAAATTTGTGTTCTTGTTTTGTAATTTTTTTTTTCTTTTTTTTTTAGAATAGAATGTGATAATTGATGATGTATTAGTTTGATCTAATTTTACGACTTTATTTAACCTTTCTTAAAGTCAAAGAGGAACCTAAGAAATGGATGTTAGTGATTGCAATATTTATCTATTAGGATATTTTTATAATGGTTTTTAATATTATTACTAATGGGCTTTAAGTAAATATCAGTAATGAGAGATACATTAAAAGGTGGGCGGAGCATTTATTTTCCGCTCAATTTAAAATTTTATTAAAATATATTATATAATTTGATTAAAAAATATAATAATTTGTTAATGAAATAATTATATATTGTGTTTAAATCATGTTATACCCACACTGAAACAAAATTATGGCCATGCTACTGGATATGAGCATGTAACGTTTAATGATCATGTGAAAATCTTTGAACTGTTGGAAATTCTTCAAAATATTTCATTAAGGATAATTCTGTCATTTGGTTGGATTAGGTGCTTGTGAGGGGTACAATCATTTGGAGGGTTACACCCCACCCCCAAGGGTGCCCTATTGGCACCCTTCCATGCCTTATAAAAGAAGGCTTTATATCCAAAATGAAGAACATAAGAAAAGATCCGAATTTGTAAGAGACATTTTGTTTTCTTTGTTTTAGAGAGAGTTTCACCACATTTCCTAGTTCGAATACTTGTCAAGGAGTGCTCCTTGGACAAGAAGTATCCAAGTTATCCTGGGAGGACATTGGCCAATTGCGAATCCGTAAAGCACCTGTGACGGGGCCAATAAGTTCTTAAGGACAGAGATCTTCTCGACTTGGATTGGTTTTTGTAATCTCAATTTCCAGGTTTTATCTTCAAGTTTTCTGGTTTTAGGGTTTCTTGCATCTAGATCTACTTTTGGTTGTTGATCTGTTTGATTTGCATGTTATATTACTGTTTGATGACACATATTTTTCAACAATCTTAAGAACTTATTGCTCTAGTGTTATTAGATAGTAATTCGCATGTTAGGGTTTGTTTATTTTTCTGCAAAATACGAACTGTGCATGAAAAACCCGTAGGGCGTTCGAACGCCCGACACACGCGAAGGCAAATATTTGAATTTTCATAAGAACGTTCGAACGCGTCTCTAAACGCAACTCGAACGCAAGCCTTCTGTCTTAGAACGTTCGAACGCGTCCTAAACGCAACTCGAACGCGAACTCTCTGGAATCATTCCGTTCGAACGCGTTATAAAACGCTACACGAACGTGAACTCTCTGGAAACACTTCGTTCGAACGCGTTATCAAACGCAACACGAACGCACACACACTGGACAGTCTCGTTCGAACGTAAATACGAATGTGACACTAACGACTTTGTCCTGTAAGTATCATAAACTGCAAACTTTAATTAATATTAACTTGGTTAGTCATATACTGTAAACACATTAATCTTGGTAGTATAGATTTAAGTTATTATTAAGTTGTTCAATTATCACAAGCATACACATAGTGATAAAGTTGAAATTGATTGGTTGTTGCATAATTGGTTGAGAATTTAAAGTGTAATTTTGCACAAGTAATTCCATCCAATCTTGATTGACATTTATTTATCTACACTTATCGTATATTGTTTTGTGACATTGAAAAAGTGAAATACTGAGTTTGAATTGCTAAGAGGTTCTATTGAGAAAGTAGTTAAAGGATATTCCTTTATTTACTTTTCATAAGAAATCTTGGTTGGAAATTCAAGGACTTGTGTTTGTTGGTACTATCGTCCAATAGAACAACAAGTGGATATTTGGTATATCACTTGAGACAAGATCATTTGTTGGTCGTTGTACAATTTGTCTTTTGTAGACTTATTGAACCCTGTTTGTTTCAAGTTACATATGGTTAGCGGAAACATAACAGTACCGGTCTCTCATGGAGAAAAACCGGAGAAGTTTGGTGGGGCAAACTTCAAACAGTGGCAGAGCAAAATGATGTTCTACCTGACAACTCTCCAGTTGGCTAAATTCCTCAAAGATCCTCCGGGTCTTGTGGAGGGTGAATCTGAATTGGCCAAGGAAGAGCGAGAACAGACTTGGATGTCTGGAGACCTCTTATGCAAGAACTACCTTTTGGGTGGTCTTGACAATACCCTGTACAATGTGTACCAATGCATGACTTCTGCGAAGGTTCTCTGGGAATCTCTCGAGAAGAAGTACAAGATGCCGGACAAAAGAAATTTGTCGTGGGTAGGGTCCTGGACTACAAGATGGTAGTTTCAAGGATGGTGATGTCTCAGTTGGGTGAACAACAATAGATCATTCATGAAATACTGGATGAAGGAATGAAACTCTGTGAGATGTTTCAAGTTGCCACCATAAATTGAAAAGTTGCCTCCTTCATGGAAAGACTTCAGGAGCTATATGCAACACAAAAAGAAGCAGATGAGCCTTGAGGACCTTGGAGTTCGATTGAGAATCGAACAGGACAACATGATGTCCGAAAGGCCAAGCTACAAGACGATGGAGTCTTAGGCCAACATCTTTGAGGATGTAAAAGGTAACAAGAAAAGAAAGAACAGTGAAGCTGATTCTTCCCAAGCGAACAAGAAGTTCAATGGGAAGTGCTACAACTGTGAAAAGAGCGGTCATATGACAAAGACTGTATAGAAACAAGATATCTCAAGACAATGGCAGGAAAAATGAGGCCTATGTCACTGAAGATGAGCAGTTAACTGATGAGATTTCAGAAATGAATCTCTAAGCAGTGGTAACTGTAGCCAACTTGGTTGGGAATCCGAGAGAATGATGGGTAGACACTAGGGCTACTCGTCATATCTGTGCTGATAGCAAGATGTTTTCCTCGTATCAGAAAGGTCGATGGCGGCGATCATCTGACAATGGGAAACTCGTATACCTCTAGAGTGGTTGGACAAGGCACAGTAGTTCTGAAAATGATATCCGGAACGGAGCTTACATATAATAATGTTTGCATGTTCCAGATATTTGGAAGAACTCGGTCTCGGGTTTGAATTTGAATTTGTTTCTGACAAGATTGTATTGACCAGAAATGATGTCTATGTAGGAAAATGATACCTCGCTGAGGGTCTTTTCAATGACTGTCAATTGTGCTGTTAATAAAGCTGAAACTTCTGCTTATATTATTGAGTCACAAAATGTATGGCATGGGAGGTTAGGACATGTTAATTATGATACAATGCGTACATTAATTAACATGAACCTTATACCTAAGTTTGCATTGATGGCCAACATGAGTGTGAGGCATGTGTTGAAGAAAAAATACATAGAACATCATAGAACGAAGTTCTGAACCCTTGGAACTTGTACACACTGACGTGTGTGACATGAATATTGTGCAAATAAGAGGCGGTAAAAAGTACTTGGTCACTTTTATCGATGAAAGCACAAGATTCTGTTAAGTGTATTTGCTGAGGAGCAAAGCTGAAGCTATTGAGAGCTTTATACACTGAGAACGAAGTTGCAAATCAACTTGGCAAGTAATCAAAAGAATCAGATGTGATAGTGGTGGTGAATATGTTTCATCATTCGGTGAATATTGTTCTGTGCACGGAATTATTCACGAAACCACTGCTCCTTATTCTCCTCAACAGAACGGAATTGCGGAGCGCAAAAACCGAACGTTGAAGGAAATGATGAATGCCATGTTAGACAAGTTCGGGTCTGCCCCAGAACTTGTGGGGGGAAGCCTTGCTTTCCGCGAACTACGTTCTGTACAAGCTTCCTCACAGAAGACTAGACAAGACACCATATGAATTGTAGAAAGGTTTCGTACCTTCCTACGAATACCTCAAAGTGTGGGGGTGTCTTGCCAAAGTAATGGTTCCTAAACCTAAGAAGGTGGAATAAGACCCAAAACTGTTGACTGTATATTCATCAGATATACTTGCAACAATAATGCATATCGATTCTTGGCACACAAAAATGAGATTCCTGACATCAATCCAAATGTGATGATTGAGTCAAGGAATGCAATATTTTGAGAGACATTTCCTTGTAAGGAAAGACAAAGAAAGAGTCTCTCAAAAGATCTGTTGATACTGTCAATGACAGTGATCAGGTTGACCAAGAGTCAAATCAACATGGAAATGTTGAGGCAAATGAATCTAGACGTCGTCTAAGTCATTTGGACCCGATTTTCTGACATATTTGTTAGAAAATGAGCCTCAAAGCTATAAAGAAGCTATGTCTTCTCTGGAGGCACCTCTTTGGAAAGAGACGATAAACAGTGAGATTGATTCAATCCTACAGAACCATACTTGGGAGTTGGTTGATCTTCCACCAGGTTGTAAGCCACTGGCTACAAATGGAAAGATGAAAATGGATGGATCAATAGATAAGTACAAGGCGAGGTTTGTCATAAAAGATTATAGACAGAAAGAATACCTTGTTTACTTTGACACATATCCACCAGTGATTCGTATCACATCAGTAGAATGCTTATAGCTATAGCAGCTATATTTGGTCTTGAAATACATCAAAAGGATGTAAAGACGTCATTCTTGAATGGTGAATTGGATGAAGAGACTTACATGGAACAACCAGAAGGGTTTAATGTTCCTGGATAAGAACAGAAGGTGTGCAAACTTGTAAAATCCTTGTACGGATTAAAACAAGCACCTAGACAATGACATGAGAACATTGACAAAGAGATGTTGTCAAGTGGGTTTAAAACCAATGAGTGTGATAAGTGTGTGTACACCAAGTCAACTCAAAAAGGATATGTCATTGTGTGTCTCTATGTAGACGATATGCTGATAATTGGTAGTAATCATGAAATGATTCAGTCTACCAAAAAACGTGTTAACCAGCAAATTTGATATGAAAGATTTGGGAGTAGCTAACCTAACTCTTCCTCTATCAAAGAATATTGGCTTAAGCATATCGCAATTAGAGTATTCAAGGGTCATCAGAAGTCTGATGTATCTCACGAATTACACACGAACTGATATCGCTCAAGCTGTGAATAGGCTTAGCATATATACTAGCAATCCAGGACATAACCACTGGAAAGTCATAGTAAGTGTTTTGAGGTATAAGAAACTTCAAAATATGGGCTACATTACGAGAGATATCCTGCTGTTCTAGAGGGATACAGCGATGCTGGATATCTGATATAGTGGATTCCAAATCTACGGTTGGATTTGTTTTCACACATGGTAATGCAGCCGTGTCATGGAAATCCTCGAAGCAAACATGTGTTGCCCGGTCTACTATGGAATCAGAGTTCATAGCGTTAGACAAAACAGCGGAAGAAGCATAATGGCTTAGAAACTTCCTGGAGGATATTCCTAGTTGGCCCAAACCGGTGCCAGCGATTAGCATACATTGTGACAGCCAGTCGGCTATTGGGAGAGCCCACAATACAATGTATAATGGTAAGTCTCGACACATACGTCGGAGACATAATACCATGCGTCAACTGCTCTCAAGTGGCATAATAACGATCGATTATGTCAGGTCGAAGGAAAACCTAGCGGATCCACTAACTAAAGGTTTACCTCGAGAGCAAGTTGAGAAGTCATCGAGGGGAATGGGCTTGAAGCCTATAATCTAAGAATTGTCACTGTGGAAACCCAACCTAGTTGACTGGAGATCCCAAGATCTAGGTTCAAAAGGGACAACCGAAACTTTGTGCAATTCAAAACAAGCACTGGAGAGTTTCGTACTCTTTCCCATTCCGATAATGACGCTGAGTGCTGTCTGTCATTGGTTAGGATAAGCTAAGGCTTTAATGATCACTATATTAGGAGATGAGTCCTAATGGGGGTAAAGACAGATTACCTCTTCATAGTAGATCACCTATTTCAAGTAAGAAGTGAGGCCGCTTCCATGGGAACCTTTAAAGGCGAGTTACCCTAAAGTGCTTGATGAATCCAGGACCGTTGTTCAGGGCCAAAATGAACACAACCGTAGAACGGGAAAATGGTCGAATTAAAGCTGTGTGTTGGCAATTGTCTTGGTTTACACCAACGGCAGAACAGTTCAAGACTATGGGTCACTGGTTTGCCAAGTAAATCCGATTGTCACTCACTAGGAAAGGTTCAAGGCGAAAGCTACCTATTTCGATGCAGCTTTAGTTCATGGTAACTCTCTCAAGTGTCTCCATGAATATTTGAAGAATTGTGGGGGATTGTTGGAAATTCTTCAAAATATTTCATTAGGGATAATTCTGTCATTTGGTTGGATTGGGTGCTTGTGAGGGGTACAACCCTTTGGAGGGTTGCACCCCACCCCCAAGGGTGCCCTATTGGCACCCTTCCATGCCTTATAAAAGAAGGCTTTATATCCAAAACGAAGAACATAAGAAAAGATCCGAATTTGTAAGAGACATTTTGTTTTCTTTGTTTTAGAGAGAGTTTCACCACATTTCCTAGTTCGAATACTTGTCAAGAGTGCTCCTTGGACAAGAAGTATCCAAGTTATCCTGGGAGGTCATTGGCCAATTGCGAATCCGTAAAGCACCTGTGACGGGGCCAATAAGTTCTTAAGGACAGAGATCTTCTCGACTTGGATTGGTTTTTGTAATCTCAATTTCCAGGTTTTATCTTCAAGTTTTCTGGTTTTAGGGTTTCTTGCATCTAGATCTACTTTTGGTTGTTGATCTGTTTGATTTGCATGTTATATTACTGTTTGATGACACATATTTTTCAACATGAACGTGATCGTTTAATGAACAAGTCAGCATGACACGACACGACACTTGGTAAAATTAATAAACGAGTCATAATTATATTTGACACGGTTACAAGATTTGTGACACGACTATTTGATTAACATGATTACATGAATAATAAACGAGTATTCATGTCATATCGACATGATTACTTGAATACTAAATGTGTCATAAAGGAATAAACATATTAAATTATTGTAAAACGAATACGACATAATTATTAACAAGTTAACATGATACAACATTACTATTAATCATATATAAAAAAATTCAAGTTGTATCAATGTCTTGATCCATATTGAGACTCTAGTTATGGATCAATATTGTATGAATACATTACATTATTTTTTTTTTTAAATGTTAAAATTATGCCGTCAAACCACACGACTTGGGCTTAAGCAAAGCAGGTAAAACTCCCGATTGCGCCCTAGGTTTTTTTATAAGAAATGTATCATCTGAACTTGAACCCAAATCACATTACATAACTGATTTAGGGAATTCTAATAAATTTATGATTAATTAGATATTAATATAATTAATAATTAATAATTAATAATCAAATATTAATCAAATTGTTCATTACAAAATAAATGGAAATACAAATTTGAATTGGTTTAGTGGCAGACCAAGCAACAAGTTATTCATTGTATCAATGATTAGAGACATGCTTGCATAGATCTTCATTTTTTATTTTTTATTTTTTTTTGTGTGTCCAAATGCTGTTTTTCATTTTTCAAATTAAGGAAAATGAATTAAGAATTAAAGAGACCGACGATTATCTAGTTTTATAAATATTTTGATGATTTTATTATGTCTGGCCAGGAAAATCAAAATCATGGGTTGTCTGTTCATTTATTAGAAGGTAATGTATATGTTTCCACCAGAAATATATATATTAAAAGATATATAATATAATATTTAAATATATATTTTCTCTGTCATTTAATGAGATTTTTAACTTGTTAAGTTGATAACGTTCTTATTATAACATTATTTTTCACTATGTATTCCCTCCTAATAAAGTATTCATTATTTTAATAAAATTGCTAATATAGTGAATATACCAAATGACAAATTTGGTGTGGATTTAACGTATTTATGATATATTTAAGGAAATAAAATTAGAATGTAATATGTAATATAATATTAAAAGTCATCATTCATTAATATATAAAATCTCATATTTACAATTACATATGCTAAGATAAGTGTCATGTCACCTACAAGAACAGGTGAATTTTTTAGGTTGCTATTAAATATTGAGATCCATTCAAACGTGCTAACATCTAATGCAAAACCATTACTTTATTATACCATGTGAATCAAACCGGCCAAAACAAATTAAAATAAAATAAAATAATAAAAAAAAAAACTAGCTTAATGCGATAATTACTTTTTAATTACGGAAACACCACTTCTAACTAGGGTCGGTCTTGATATATTCAAGGCTTAAGGTAATTTTTATATTTTAAGCTCCTTGATCATATATCATAATAATATAATAAAAAATTAAGGCATTGGCCATTAAATTATTTTATTACCATAATTAAAAAAAAACATAGGAGTCATAGGCTGACAAGGTCGGTCCTGTTTCTAATTAAAAAAAAATGATAGGATAGAAATGTTATTATTTTATAGACTTTACCAACCAAATCTCAATTAAATTAATTAACCCCAAATTTGTAGGTCTCATATCTTATTTTATATTCAATAAAAAAAAAAAAACCAATAATAATACTCTAGGCCCTCCAGGGTATCACTTGAGGGCAATTCTTACACTAATATTTTCAAGATATTGAAAAATTTATTTTGTAAATTTTGAATTGATATTTTTATTATGTTTTTTCAAGTATGAATTTAAATTAAAAAACACTTAAAATATGGTTGAATTTTTCAAAATCCGGTATATTTACTATTATATCAAGGAAGGTTATTGGGTACATGTCAAAAAAACTCAATCCTCATGCAATATATTTATTATTGGTAAAGAGATGAAGATTTAAGTCACTTAATTATAAAGGAAAAATGATGTATTATTCTTAGTTTGGATTATTAATTTGATGAAGATATTAATCCAAATTTGGTGTGATAATTTAGGAGTCACATGGAAATATTCAAATTGATTATAAAAAAAATGGAAAATAAAAATAATTAGGTTAGCTAATTATTATTACTAGAAAAAATAATAACTATTTATTTGTTGTAATAGTTTATATATAAATTAGTAAATTGATCAAAAAATTTAATATGTGAATTTCCTTAGCCTCAGCCCTCAGGTATGTACTTTTACAGGCATTACTCCTTGCCTTTTTTTAAATGCATTCATCAAGCCTAAAGACTTGCTCCTTTTTTGCAGTTTGGAAGTCATGTCTCCCTGGAGCAGCATGGATTTGCTAGAAATAGGATTTGGAGTATTGACAATGACCCCTCTCCTCCAGCTACCTTCTCCATTACAATCCTAGTGCTGGGAAATGTGAATACTCATGATCTTATGCAGAGGAGAAGTCCGCGGCTTAACATTTCTCCAGGGCGGTGTTTGATGTGCAAGAAGAACAATGAGGATGCTAATCAGCTTTTTTTTTTTTTTTTTTTTTTTTTTTTTTTATTGTCCTTTGCGGTTAGAATTTGGAGCTTTCTGCTTCAAGATCTTGATGCTTGTTGGGTTGTCCCTCGGTTAGAGGAAGACAAAAAGTGCCATGGGGTTTTGCAGTTTTAGCATGATTTTGGGGTTTTGCAGTTTTAGCATGATTTTGGGCTTTTGGCTGGAAACGAACAACAGAGTTTTTAATGAATGTGGTGTTGATCGAGTTTTGGTTTGGGATAAGATTAACTTTTGGGTAGCTATTTGGGTATTATGAAGGACTTAAGTTTACCTTCCTTCCTCTATGAGTTGACTCGAGCTCCCATGTTATTGGTCGAGAAGTGGAAGAAATGGATGGTGTATGGTTTAGGATTTCATTTTGAGGTCCTGAGTTTGAATTCAGGAAATATGTTTCTTGTAAGAATCTGGAATAATCGAGAGTTTTACCTGTTCCGTTTAAATCCATAAGGGGATAATTTGAAGACGGAGTTTCTAACGATTACAGAAAAATGCATTGTCATTGTATTTACAAAATATGGCTGCTTGTCCCCGGCAACAAGTGTGGATACTTTTGGCAATTTTAAAGGCATGCTTCATAAATTAATAAAATTATATTCCCATTTAAAGAAAAGGTAAACCATAGTTTATTTGTTCTTGGAAAAAAAAAACACTCCCCGGAATTTGCCTTGAATGTACAAATACAATTTTAATATATATTTTTTAAAATGGCATATAAATCTTTGTTTATTTTTCATTTTCATTTAAGGTTCACGGTGGATTTTGTTTTTAAAAAAACAGTAAAAACATCGATGATTTGAATTTGACGTTGAACTAAATTTTGAGATAAATTTTTTATTTTATAAATTATGATCGATAGTTAGTTATTATGTAATACTGTAAATGAAACTCTTTTCAAAAAATATACTTTAAATGAAATTGAATTTTAACTAAATATTATTATTAAAATATATATGATAAAAATTAGGAAAAATTTAACACAATTCAATTCAACACAAACTCTTGATCCTAAAATCTTCTACCTATACATTAATTAATTTCATAATTTGGAGATCTAGCCCTAATTAATGCTGTTTTATTTCTCAATTCTAAATTTCTGTTTATATATTATAAGTTCCCTATGTCCTCGGATAGGATCCGAGATTTAGCCCAATAACCCTAATCCAAATCCAAATCCAAATCCAATTGAAGATTTTTTTTCCCATCTATCCAAAAAAAAAAAAAACAAGGCGGTGAGGGGAAAACAACACAGCACACATTTTAACATTTAAAAAAAAAAAAGAGTTTTTTTTTTATTTGTTTTGTTATCAGAAGTGAGTGAAAATCCATAGCTAATTCTCCCAAAACATTACTTGCCCCTCGTTTGATTTGTTCACCTGATTGTTTTTCATTTCCTCACTACCCTTTTCCTATTTGACCCTTAGTTATAGGGTTATTATTATTTTGCAATTCTCAAATGGGTTGAATTTCAGTTTTATTTTTGTTTTTGTTTTTGTTTGTTTGTTGGTAAATTCATGGAGTGGGATAGTAATTCTGATCTTAGCGAAGAAGAGGACGAGGAATTGACGACGATTGACGACGAATACGACGCCTTTGCTGCTGGTGCTGGTCCGCTTCCTTTTCCCGTCGAGAGCTTACTCCAAACGGCGCCGTGTGGGTTCGTTGTTACTGATGCACTTGAACCTGACCATCCCATTATTTATGTCAATTCCGTCTTTGAATCCGTCACTGGGTATCGTGCTGAAGATGTTCTCGGCCGTAATTGGTCAGTATTTCTTTTTTAATTGTTTATTTATAGCATGAGCTTGGATTTTTTCATTAAAAGCTAGCCAAATTAATTTCATTTTATTTGTTTTAGCTTGTTGTTTGCATAAACTAATTGAACCCTAGTTATATGAAATTCCGGCCTGTTTTTGGTTCGTTATAATTTCTTTTTGGAGGTGATATTGAGAACTGAGGTTCAGCTCGGCATTTAGATGTTTCTGTTTAGTTATTTGTCTAAAAAAATTATGTAGGAAATTGTTAATTTGTTAGGTAATGCATAATTATCTTAAACAATTAACAATTACAGCCAGGGATGCTTGTGGTGAATGTTTAAAGCTGTTTGTTGTTTGTTTGTCTGATCCTGATTTGGATGCAATAGTTCAAGTATAGATTCTTTTGTCTTCCTTATATGATTGTATTCTTTTATTGAGTAATTTTCTATTGGTTGGTGTCAGTGATTTGAAATTTATACGATCACCTCCCTTGCTGCTACTGCTTGTTGAAAATTGTTTCTAGAAAAAAAAGGTTTAGCCTTTTACACAAAATATGGGAAAAGATTATTGAGAAGAACAAACCAATATATCACATATGCTTGTTGATGGATTACCCTTGCTCTTGTACTTTTGGGAAAATTAGTGGACATCTTCATTTCTTTAGCATGGCTTTCATCTTGGGGTTAGGGACTTACTTTAAGAGTGTGGTGATATTGTTTCTTGTATTGCTGACATTTATAGCTGTTAAATGGATAGAGATGATACCTAAACCTTTTAGATCATTGACACAGATTGAGGATCTGAATGTAGAATCTTGAGGCAGAATTTGGGCTTGTGTTAAAGACAAACCTTTTTATGGTTGCTCGTGATCGTAGGCAAAAATGCATGTGACTGATGGAGAAAGATAAACACCAAGAAGAGGGCATATAAAACAGTGAGAGAATTGAAATGAGGTCATTACTTTTTGAGCTGATGGTCTTTTTTAAGTGCATGAAAGCAATTAACTTCTCCTGTGGTTATTTTATCCCTTTTTCATCTGCGAAAGTCACATTTGTTATAATTGCAAGTAAAACTCAATTTACTAAATACTTAACTGAGTCCTTCCCAACTGCTATCAACCCTCTCTATTTACAAAAAGCTGAGAAGGGGGCCTCTGTGGCCAGTTTGTTCACTCTTTTATAAATCCCCGATTAAAGTGACAGTTTTTTTGTTTCTTATTATTTTATGGTATCCAAGAGGGATCTTTTGGTGATAGGATGTACAGGAGGTCAGAAGACCATAATTAATAAATTGGTTCCTCTTGAATAATTATTATTTTTTGGAATATAGTCGTGACTGATGATCTTAGACTCTTCAACTTTTTGAATTTGCCATTTTCAGGTGAAAATATCTCTTGGGGATGATATCTTATTGGGTTGATTTCTGATCTTATTAACTAACCTAGATTGATAAACTGTATGAATATGAAGTCTTGAAATATAGATTTATAGAGGCATCATTCCCCCTTATCTGCTGTATCAAACGAAACGATATAGAATTTTAATAGTTAGACATCAAGTGAAATGTGGGCTTATAAAGGTTTCAAGTTTGCATTTATGTCAAAGGGTGAAGGAAATTTATGATAGTTTTCCTTCAAATTTAATATGTTTCGAGGAATTTCGATTGTTGGTGTCCATTAATTAATAAATCTCTCTTTTTTGACTTGTGTCTGCACACACCATGTGTGCTAGTAGTACCAGTGTTTTAAAACCCGGCCCGATCCATTGACCTGGGATGGCGAGAGGGTCAAGGTTCAAAGGTCAGATCGAGGTTCAACCGAGGGTCGATAATAAATTATTATTTTATTGTGTATTTATATAAAAATATGATAAAAATGAATAAATTTTTAAAAAAATTATAATTAACACTAATTTTAATATTATTAAAATATTATAAGATTTTTTTACCAAAATTATAACCAAAATATAGTAATTAATTCAATTTTTTAATTTTAATTTGAATTAAAAAATGAAAAAAAAATCAAAAACCCATCCGACCCTTGACCGGTTCGACCGGGTCGCTTATCAACCGTCCAGGTCGCCAGGTCTTGAACCGGGTCAATGACAGACAGGTTTTTGGGGGTCACCTGGACCGGCTAGATGATCGGTCCACAAGTCAACCGGTTGGGCCGGCCAGACCGGTCCAAGTTTTAAATCATTGAGTAGTACTATTAGTTAGCAGTGGCAACGGGCCAGCTCGGGCTGGGCCTCGGCTTTGCTAAGTGCGGATTATGCCGGACAGGGCAGGGCCGAGCTTTTTTAAAAAAGATTTTTTTTTTTTTTTATAAAATAATTAATCTTTTTGAATTTTTTTATTTAATACTCAAAAATGAAAAAAATTAAGAATGTCAATGTATTTAATGTTTTTTTGGATTGGACCTTAAAAATTTAGTTATAATTTTATACGTTTTGAATTAAAAATAATTTATATAATTAAAAAAATATTTTTACTAATAAAAACTAGGCCTGCGCTTTTTTCCCAAGTCCGGGCTGCTCTAAAATTTTTCCATCGAGCTGTGCCGGACTAGGGCTTTTCTACCATCCCTACTAGTAGTAGGTGTCTTTTTGTTAATTTGTACTTTGTTTTTTTTGCCCCCAAGGATGCTAAGTAATCAGTGACTTCCTAATTGAAGGTTTTTATTCATTAAATAATCTTCATCTGCAACTGCAATCTTGAGGCATGGTATCGAATTTCAAATGTCTTAATTATTTTATTGCAAAGTTTTGCATTTAATCTGATCTTTTATTGATTGTGGTTCCTACTTGATCCGGTAAAAAAATTGACAGATACCTGATCATTAATCCCTTGATTCATATTTAAATTCTTTCTCTATGGGTCTAGTTTAATTTATGCTATTATGTCATTCATATTTCCAACAGTTATTTAAATGTTAACCATGTTTAATTTGGTCCACTATCTATGTAAACATATATTGGTTATTGATATAGGTCTACAATTCATGTTATTGACATTTGATGTATTGATAGATCTAACAGCTACCGATACTAATTACTGTATTTTTTCAGTATAAAATTTAATGAACTAAACTTTACCAGGCGAATCTATTGAATTGTTCATGAGCTTGTTCGAAAATAAGGAAATTTTGTCTTACTTTTGTGTCTTAAATCTAAGATTTTGATTTTGAGGAATGACTTGTTAGGGGCTGCTATGACTTTTTTTTCCCTTGTTGCTTTCCATAAGCCGAACTTGCTCATCTTTACATAAAACATAGATTGTATGGTTACTATTTGGTCGTTAGCCACAAGATATGATGTTTAGACACTTTGCTGCAAGTCTTTGTATATCATTTTCAGTCTTTGTGTTTTGGTCCATTCTTTTGGGATCAGTTTATCTGAGTGCATTTGCTTTCTCTTTTCTTCTCTTGCAATTCTCGATTGCTGATTATTTTTATGATCTTGATTATTCTTTGTTTGTCATTTTGATTAGATACTGATTGGTATTTTTGTTTCTTTGTTCTGATATTGTGGAACCACAGCCGTTTCCTGCAATGTAGAGGGCCATTTGCAAAGAGAAGACACCCATTAGTGGATTCCTCGGTAGTTTCAGAAATTAGGAGATGTCTGGAGGAGGGTATTGAATTTCAAGGCGAGTTGTTGAACTTTCGGAAAGATGGATCCCCTTTGATGAACAGATTGCGATTGTCTCCTATATATGGAGATGACGAAACAATAACTCATATCATTGGAATCCATTCTTCACAGAAGCAAATGTGGATCTCGGTCCAGTGCCTGGATATCCTGTTAAGGTGTCTGTAAAATCATCAGTTCGGCCACGTTCCTTTTTTTCTGGTAATCGTAATGTACCGGTAGGAGACCGAAAGGTTTGTCGTGAAGTGTGTGGGATATTTCAACTGAGTGATGAGGTGCTGTCCCTTAAGATACTTTCATTGTTGTCACCAAGAGATATTGCATCAGTCAGTTCTGTCAGCAGGCAATTTTATGAACTGACGAAGAGTGAGGATCTTTGGAGAATGGTTTGCCAGAATGCCTGGGGTAGTGAAACAACTCGTGTTTTAGAGACTGTGCCTGGTGCAAAGAGACTGGGCTGGGGTCGGCTGGCAAGGGAGTTGACTACTCTTGAAGCTGCAGCATGGAGGAAGCTAACAGTTGGGGGTGCTGTTGAACCATCACGGTGCAACTTTAGTGCTTGTGCAGTTGGGAATAGGGTGGTTCTTTTTGGTGGAGAAGGGGTAAATATGCAACCAATGAATGATACATTTGTACTGGACCTGAATTCTAGCAACCCAGAGTGGCAACATGTCCAAGTGAGCTCTCCTCCACCGGGTCGTTGGGGTCATACGCTTTCTTGTGTTAATGGGTCTAACTTGGTGGTATTTGGAGGCTGTGGAAGGCAAGGTTTACTCAATGATGTTTTTGTTTTGGATTTGGATGCCAAGCCTCCAACCTGGCGTGAAGTTTCTGGACTGGCTCCTCCTCTTCCAAGATCATGGCACAGCTCTTGCACTCTTGATGGGACCAAATTGATAGTTTCTGGTGGTTGTGCAGATTCTGGAGTTCTTTTAAGTGACACATTTCTGCTTGATCTCTCAATGGAGAAACCTGTTTGGAGGGAGATACCTGCAGCATGGACCCCACCTTCTCGCTTGGGCCATACACTCTCCGTTTATGGAGGTAGGAAAATACTGATGTTCGGGGGTCTGGCTAAGAGTGGTCCCCTTCGGTTCCGTTCTAGTGATGTGTATACAATGGATCTAAGTGAGGATGAACCTTGTTGGAGGTGTGTAACTGGAAGTGGAATGCCAGGTGCTGGAAACCCGGGGGGAATAGCTCCTCCTCCTAGGCTCGATCATGTGGCCGTGAGCCTCCCGGGTGGAAGAATTCTCATCTTTGGTGGGTCAGTGGCTGGTCTTCACTCAGCAACCCAGCTTTATCTCCTGGACCCTACTGATGAGAAGCCCACATGGCGAATACTGAACGTACCCGGACGACCTCCAAGATTTTCATGGGGACACAGTACTTGTGTTGTTGGGGGGACAAAGACTATAGTCCTCGGAGGTCAAACTGGAGAAGAGTGGATGCTAAGTGAACTTCATGAGCTATCATTGGTCAGCAATATGATCTGATGGGCAATACGGAGTTGCAAGCTGCTGCCAAAGGGATTACAAAGAGTCAAAATATGATGTCTGAGGCAACTCAGTTCATGGAGAACAGTGGTCAGTTACTGAAAAACTCGTGACAACTATTAATCAAGACTTTTGCGTTAGGTGGTTGTTCATAATGGATTTTGTTGTACGAGGTTGAAACTATGTTTAATTTTTTTTATAAGGTTTGTGTGATCCTGCATATCTCTGCTCACAATGGATTTCCTTTTTAGGTTGAGATTGTATTTGTTAGACAGCTAGGTATTTATGTGTAGGCTTAGTTTCTTGCTCTGCTCACGTGCTGCATTTCTTCAGGCCATGTAATTTAAACCCATTAAAAAATAAAAGCAAAAAAATTGCATGTATATAGTAATAGTAGTATTGCTACTGCTTTGAATCTTCTTTTTTGTGGCCACTCTTGAAGTTTGAGTGCCCTACTTCTGGAGGGTTTATAGATTTTACATGTATCTTTCTTTCAAAATTTTGAAACTCTTTAGTTTTGCAGTAGACGTAGGTCGTGTGTTGAAGGATTATGCTACTAATTTGCTATATTTTGGTGCTTTGAAAGTATGATTTTCTTTTTTGTTGCTATTTGTCTGTTTGATTTGCTTAAATCTTGTAGAAATTTGATTGTGCAATTAAATGTGTTTGGAGAAACGATATTTTTGCTGTGTCTTTGATGTGATTGAATGAAGAGATTGGCAAAGAGATGAGCTGCCATTGGACTTCATTTCCTGCTAAAAAAGATAGGTCAAGTTGATGGGTATGTGAAACTGCTTTTAGCTTTATGCATGTTGAAGGGTAAAGTCCCTAAGGGGCGTGACTTGATTGAGGTCATGAGTTTGAATACAGAGAGTGTGTTTCTTATAATAGTATGAGATAATCGGGGATTTTATATGTTCTGTTTAAGTCCGAAAGAGGTGATTTAACGGCGGGATTTCGAAGGAATGGCAAAAGCTGAAAAGGTGAGTTACTGGAGTGGGGTTGAAGCCTATTGTCAGATTGTGGTGGCGTTGCTTTGCACTTTGCAGCATCTTCACTTCAAATTAAAAGAAGATTATTAATGTCACTAAAATGATTATATCATGTTATATTACCATTCTGGTTCTGTTTTTATGATTGCAATTATGGTATAATAATACTAATATCTTGAATATTTGCCTTTTTAAAAAAATAAAAAAATAAAATGTATATTCTGACAGAAATTTGTAATAAAAATATGAAATTATATGATAAAGACAAGATGCCGAAAATGGCATTAGCTATTTCAAAGAAATCCTCATTAAAGCACTTACTTAATTAGTTAATTTTAACCAAATCAAGTGTCCACATCTAAATTTCAAAAAACAAAACAAAAAGTGTCCACATCCATCCAAAGTCAGAAACAGCATAGTCCCCAATCGAAGAAAAACTTTGCTAAGGCCCTCTAAGTTCTGCCACAGTACCCAACATGCAAATTAATCATCTTTCACACCGAAACTTGTTATTTTCATGCCAAAGGCCCATAGTCCAATTAGGTTTGGGAATTTTTCTCGTCCCGTCCCATTTGGGATGAGACGGGACAAGAAATTTGTCCCAAAAATTTAAACGGGATGGGACGAGATAATAAAATGAGATGAGATTTTACTAGATATGAAGAGATTTAACAGGATATGACGAGATTTAACAAGATACAGGACGAGATCGAGATAAATTTTTTTCCCAATTTAATAGATTGTGATGATTTTTCATCCCGATTTCATAAATGGAATGAGATCCAGATTGAAAAATCTCGTCTCATCCCGACCCAATCACTAAGTCCAATGGTGACTCATGTCACTCAAATGTTGAAGGAGATGAGTTTGAGCCACGTTTGCGGTGTAGATTTTGTAGATAAAAATATCTAAATTTTATGTGATTTAATTAAATAATGATTTCAAATAGAATATAATGATATCAAAAGATTAATGTAATAGGAAAAAAATATTTATTTATTTGGTTTGATATAATTATATTTTTACTATTTACGCACCAATATAATATTACCACAAACATAAGGGGGTTCACTAAAAATTGGCCAAATAAGAAATAAAAAGTACATGAAACAGCGACAAAGATCCCAAAGACATAAAGCACGCCACTTCTTCTTCTTCTTCTTCTTCTTCTTCACTCTTACTTCCATTTTCTCTCTCTAAATTTGCATAATGCCAATCAACAAAGTCCCATCAACGCGGGCCCCACCAATGATCGGGAAAATCGGGCCCTACACTGTCTTCATGACCCCACCTTCCGCTCCAAAACCCTCCGAGGATGCCGTCTTCGACTCCCCGGGTAAGAAAGTGGTGGCTCCGCCGCCTCCCGTACAGCCCCCGCCTCATCAGTTTGAGAAATCTGTTGCTACTGATATTCACTCTGGGTCTGTTTCTGGGTTCTTTAAAAGTGCTGTCTCTAAAGTTCAAAACGGTATGTGAATGTCGTTTTAATGGTTATTTCATTTTATGTTATGTAATTGCATTTAAGTCTTTTGTGCTATCTGGGTTGTTTTGGTTTTTGTGGTAAATTTTTAAAAATGGGATTTTGTTTGGAACTTAGGTTGTGGGTTTTAGTTTTAGTTTTAATTTTTTTTTTAGTTTTTTTAGTTTTTTTTTTTTTTTTCCTTTTTTTGCTGTTTGGTTGCTGAGAAAGAGGAAGTTAATTGTGGAAATGAAAATGGAAAAATAGAAATATGGCGATGGATCTTTGCTGTAGAACAGGAAAGAGATGAAGTTACTGATATTGTGTTTTGTGTTTCCCCCCTACATTTTCTCTGGTTTAAGTATTTGAATGCTAGGGAAATGATTTTTTCTCACTTTTTCTGTAACTAATCGAATGTGATTGGGAAAATTTGCAGCTCATTCAAGTTTGGATGATCATTTGGCACGCTGGTTTGGACTGAATCAGTCCAAATATCAGTGGGCACTGGACGATTATTACGAGAGCAAGGGATTGGTGAGCTTGGTTGCATAAATTGTTGTAATGTTCTATTGTTCTGTTATTGGTGTTTCAGCTTTCTTAATTGTTGGTTGTCTTTGAAGTATTCTTTCCTTTTTTTTTTTGTTTTGATCTCCAGGACTTCTTTTCAGTTGGGTTATAATCGGAAGATTGGATGATGTCTATTTTATGCTTTTAGCTCTTTAAATGTCATTATGGGTTTGATGGGTAAAGACGTAAAGTATGTATCAATGAATATCTGGTGAAGTAGCTTTAAAGGCATTGGTTTAGTAATTATACTTATCATTACGTTTAATCACTGATGTGAAATTCATTCCTTTTGCATAAGTTTAAAATTCGGCGTTGAATTTTTTTGCTTTGAATTCAATTTTACTTTATAGCATGCTTTTAGACATTTCCTTCAGTGTGGGTTTCGGTCTTCTAAATTCTTGAATTGAAGTTGTTCAATCTCCATCTAGTAAGCTAGTTAAACTATGTAGCTTTTCATTTCCCATTCAAGAACTTGTGCTTTTTTGCTCCAATGGTTACATTTCTGTCATTAAATATCCTTTGGACCTTGATGGTTGGTGTATAAGTGTATTATCGACTTATCGTCCCCAAAGGGTGTGACTTGGTGTTGTAGGACTTAGGATTGGCCTTCAGGTCTTGGGTTCGAATTCAGGGGTGCGTTTCTTATAAGAGCCTGAGGCAGCGGGGGGTTTTACCTTCTCCGCTTAAGCCCAGGTCGGGTGGTTTGGCAGCGGGGTTTCCAATGTTTCCAAAAAAAAGTACAAGTGTATTATCACAAGTGTGAGATTGCATATTTGCAAGTTGCAACTGAAAGAATATAAGTTAGAAATGATGTTTGTTTTAGGAAGGAGTGTGGGCCTTGACAATGAGCTGCTACATCTAATTTAAAGAGTGGGTTGTGTTTGGTCTTGTGACATGGATCTGACTAAGCTATTATTTGTTAATGAATACACTGTTATTGTTATGGATATTCTCAAGTTGTGTTATATGTGCAAAAAATGCACCATTAGTGCAGGGAGAATCCGCATGTCAAAACTCAAAAGCTCTTGGCATTTATGTTACTTCTTTTTTGCAAGTCCATGTAACTTTCTTCTCTTAACTGGTTAGCAATGACAGACACCTTAGTGACAGACTATGTCCGATTCCAATATAAGATAACTGCCCCCACCACCAACTTGTTCTTTGAGACGGTAGCTTCCATACGACCTTCTATGTATTTTAATGATGGCAAAAGAATTGCATTTTACAGTGGTCTTGGGTTAGACATGGAATGTTGGTTTTTGTGGAGAAGTGACGATATTTACCTGCAAATATGGAGCCAGATCTCTTGCAACAGATTCTAAATTCGGAATCAGGTGTCTACATTGGTTAAAAAATAAGTATAAAATGATTACGTGCTGATCCTGATTAGACAAAAAATTTTCAGGACTTCAAAGTTTAATCTTTGATTGTGACTGTTCTTTCTGTTTATACTCATTTGATGATAATTGTAATGTTGTTAGGTGGTGTCTTCCTAACTTGAATTGTTATTTCATTTATTCCTTCTTGATGGCTGTGATTTTCTTAACTAATACATTTTGAAATTTCTCTTCGGCAGGAAAAGGATGTTGCAAAAGCAAAAGAAATGTCAAGCAAAGTACAGAGTGTTTAATGTGCGTGTTGGGCTCGTAATGTGATGTTTTTATATTTTATTCTACCAGAAATTCTTTTCGAATCTTCCAATGACTAAATCGTTGTCTTGCAGAAATTATATCAAGCGTAGACATGAGTTGCGTCTCTTTTGTATACAATACCTTCAATGACTAATATATGGGATAGCAGCAGTAACTGATCTGGATACTCAAAGGGACCTTGTCCAGACATATCGGGATCGGATTGTTTACGATTTCTACCAACTGCAGCAGTTAATTAAACCGATTTTGGTTGTGTACTAGGCAATGAGCGATGTAATTTTTAATTTCATTACAGTTTAAATTTAATTGTCATGGTTCTGTAAATGTACTCGATCGATCTGCTAATTCTGGGTACTATCAGGTTGTGGGAATGTATATCGATGTACTTATTGTATTTCCCTTACTGTTTCTTCTCAGAAAAAAATTATTTCGGGTTTGGTTGCAAATTCTATCTGTTGTTTATGGGATGGTTCTTATTTTTGTAGTTTTGAAATTTTGTTTATCAGAAAATTATTGGCCTTGTAGGCATGCGTTATATTTTGACTGCTAAATTCCGTTCCGAACCGGAACTGAACTGAACGGTTCTCGATTTCCACAAATGTGGAATCGGAACCGAATCGAATGGTTCTTGTTCATTTTTTTTAAAAAATTGTAATTGGATATTATTGTCAAATAAATATAATAAAAAAAATTATTTGAATTTTATTATATTAAATTAAAAATAAAATAAATAACTTGAACATAAAAAAAAATTTATTCATTTGAACTTAAATTATATTATATTAATATTGGAACCCAACGGTTCCGGTTGGAACTGTCCGATTCCCATCCTAACCGAATCATACGTAATCGGACGGTTCATTCCAGTTCGATTTTGATAACCGTGGCCGGATCTAAAAGTCAGGCTTACTCCGGCCAATTTCAACTTTGATACAAGCACGTTTTATTCTGTTCTTTTTCAAAACTTGCAGTGTTTAATGAAGTAGGCAAGCAAAACAAAGTCAGTCCAGATACTAAGCCTGATTTATAATTTATTAGTTATTATTATAGTTTCTTAAACTTGGATTCTATTTAAGAGTTTGCTTCTTTATAGTATAATAATCCCATCTAATCATCGAAATTACAAATCACTATTGATATGGTAATTGTAAAAGACACAAACTAAGAGGGGTGTGTACTTTGGACAATATGGTAAATTTTTTTTTTTAATTAATAATATAAAAATATAGAGATTCGGTCATATTAAGAATACTTGAAAGGTATATGAAAGGGTCAGGGATCTGGATGATAAATTACCTAAACTCTTCAAGACGACGCCGTTGTATTCGTTAAACCCTATTTGTCAATTGTAAAACCCTAGCAACTAGCAAGCTCGTTCTGAGGTTTGGGCCACAGAGAATCGGAAACAAACTTATCATCATCACCATCATCTCTCAATTCAAAGCAATTGAAACAAAACCTAGAAGCAGGAGTTTCAATTACTTAATCTCGCAGTCGCTTCATGCTCAGGGCTTTGCAGAATCACTAGTGAGTAGCCGACAGCCGTAAAATGATCAGAGGAGGCAGAAGCTACGTGTCGTCACCTCCAGCATTCTCCAATGACTCCAAACGACTACTCGTTTGCTCTGGCAATACCGTTTCTATCTTCAGCACATCCACTGGCTTACAAGTAATTTAAATTATTTTTTTTTTGTTTTTAAATATATATTCTAATAGAAGTTTATTTTTTAAATGTAATTTGTTGTTTTTATTGCGTTAGATAACGTCATTGGAGGGTCACACGGCGTCTGTGACCACAGTGATAGTAGTTCCGGCGTCGACACCAGCAAGTAAGATACTTTGTTATTGTTGGACAGCTTCGCTTGATGGGACGGTTAAATATTGGGATTTTTCGGCGCCAGAGTTATTGAAGACCATTGATGTTAAATTGCCGATTTTCTCAATGGTAATTACCTCTTATTAAAGGGAGGAAAAAAAAAGATTTGCTGTGTGATTTGGAGTCACTGAGTGCACTCGTATATAGCCAAAGGCGGCATGGAATAGTCAAGTTGTTCATTTGAAATATTTAAAAATGCTTTTTGGGATCAAATGCACTTGATAAGTGCTTGATTTCTTTTCTGGAAAATGCTTTTGAGTGGTTTTGCCGAAAGGATTTTCTACAAAAGTATTGAAGCATCCTTAATGTTTTTTTGAAGTGAGTGGTGATTATTGTTTTTTTGAATTTCAGGTGATTCCGTCTTTGTTAGGCCAACCAGCTCAAAGTGATGAAAAACCACCTAAACTTTTTGCTTATTTGTCTGTTGAAGATACAAGAGAAACAACAAAACCGCGTAAAAAGAAGGAGCCCAAGCCGAAGCCTATGCATGGACGGATCTATAAGTGCAACTTAACTGAGTCTCGTCTTGCTGGTGGAGTAACTTTGGCTGAGGTGCAAATTATTCATTAAGTTCTTAATTTTTGCAACAATACTAGATATCTAATGAGATCTGTTTTATATTACGTGGCTTATTTGTCATAACAAATTACTCCACTTGCAGTGATATCCCTACTTTGAGAGTGCCTAGTTTCGACTTCCAGATGTTTTCCTTATTATTAGTTAAAATAGAAATTAAGTAATCAAAAAGTGAGGAAGTTTGCATGAATATTTGTTAGTCTGTTTTGATTATATCATAGTGTTGGCGGATTACATATTCTCCTAAAGGAATAATATATTGTTTAAAAAGCAATTGTGGTTCTTACAATATGAAAAAATCCAGAAATCTTGTAAATGAATTTCTTGGTTGTCAGGTCTTGAGTTCGAGTCCAGGGGTGTATTCCTGGGGCAGCCGATGGTTTTACCTGCTCCGCTTAAGCCCGAGTCGGGTGGTTTGGCGGCGGGGTTTCCAACATTTAAAAAAAAAAAAAATTTGTTAACTGACCTATTATTATCAATATTAGTTGACATGATTGCTGATGGTATATCAAACAAATGTACATATTCTGTTAACTTTTTGACCATACTGGAGTTGGATTTGATATATTTTTATCCTTTCTTGGCAGATGAAAGAACCTCAGGTCATAAGCGTTAGTTTATCAGGAGAATATTTTGGCATCCGGAAACAGCAAAAGATTCTTATATGGAAGGTTCATGAAATAGAATCTGAGCGTGTGGGAATGAGGAAGATAACCTTACATCATACAAAGAAGATGACTGCACTTGCCTTCCATCCAACTCAAAGAATTGTAGCTGCAGGTGATGTGACAGGAAGAATTTTAATCTGGAGAGGATTTGGTGATAGAAATTTTGCTACGAGTGACAAACTCGTGAATGGAAATATGAAAAGTGAGGAAGAAAGACCTGGGGTGAGGGATAATGATGATGCTGATTTATGCACCACATGGCATTGGCACTCTTCTGAAGTCAGTGTTCTCAATTTTTCTTCTGATGGAGCATATTTGTATTCAGGTAAGAAATTATCACTATGAAAGCATAAAGCTTATCTTTTTCAGATGAAGTTGGTCTTATGTGCAGCATAAATGCATAATGTGTTAGCACAACAGTAATTGGGTTGATGAAAGATACTGTATATATTGCAAAAATATAAGGGTCATTTATTTATGTTTCATGTATTTTTCCTTTTTTTATGTCTCTCAAGTTTTGTTAGCATTTAGGTGGAAAGGAAGGAGTTCTTGTGGTTTGGCAGCTCGACACAGGGAAGAAGAAATTTTTACCTCGAATTGGTTCTCCCCTTCTATATTTTACAGAATCTCCAGATCCTTCACTGTCCTCTGTAAGTAGCATTTGTGATTATAGAAACTTGAAATTGTGTTACATTCATTTTCCCTGCCCATACAGAACTTAGAATTTTGATAAATTTTACTAACATAAGGTTCTTCAGATATCTTGTGCAGATAATCAAGTTCATTTACTAAAAATGCCTTCAATGGAAATTTTGAAGTCCATTTCAGGGATTAAGGTTTGTTCTGATTAGGATGTCCGCATGTATCAAAAAATAACTTATTTCCTTGCTTATAAGTGGTTGATTTTTGATTTTGGGCATAAAAACTTGTGTTGATCAAGAAGGCAGTCTGATGAGCAGGAAATTTTTTGTACAGTGCAAATCCAAATGAACACATATTCTCACTTTCTGAATAAATATGTTGCTTAGTAAATAAGTTGTTGCCATTCATGGGCCAAGAACCTCATGTCCCAGCCTGTAGAAGACATAGAAATTGCACTGTTGGCTAGGCCCAGACTTGTGGTTGTGGAAGATATGCTTGATCGATTCTCTCTTTAGTTTCAACATCTTGGGATGATTTAAAATGGTGTTGGTTTAGGCTGATTCTTAAAGAAATGTTTGACTTCGCAGTTCCTCGTGGCACTAGAATATGCTGACAGAACATTGTTGACTGCCTTGGCTTGTGAGGTGTATGCTTGATGAGAATTCCTCTGTAATATATATTTATTTTGTTGAGATATTCTATGACTGCCTAGGTATGAGGCAAGCCACATAATGACTTCCTAGGAATTTGCTTTTACCCTTTCGTCGTCAGCAGTTATTCATGAGTGATGTTTTGCTTATGTTAAATTAAAATATATGTTATATGTATGTTATGCTGTGAAAATGCAACCTTCCTTTTCTTGACAGCTTTCAATGCTTTGCACTTGTGTTATGTTTTTATGCTATATTTATTTACGATTTTGGCTGCTTTACATGGAAAACAAAAGTCCTTTTGATTTCTGAACATTTATTTTTTCATTTTCAGCTTCCTTGTCCATTACCTGAGGAGTATAAAGGCTTATGTCATGACATTGCCTTTGATCATGGTGCTGGGTCGGTTGCCTTACGCACAGAGAATTATTGCATACAGTTTTACAGTTTACTTAATGATCGTGGAATTTCTGAGGTGAGCATTTGAAGTTGTTACTTGTATGTTGTTTTATTAATGTCACAATCAACTCCTATAATGTATGCTTTTTGGGGTTTTGGCTAATATGTTTTCAATTAAGAAAATGTTCATGTCACTTCTTTTGGGGCATGGGCTCTTCCCTTGGTTGTTGGTATGAATATTCCATATGTTAATAATTAATAATAGATTGATTTTGCTCAGGTTTTTCTTTTTACCTTCTTTGTGATCAAATTTATTGTGTGGCACCATCTTGACACATCCTTTAGTATTCACTAAAACACACCTATTTGGGACTTGAACAAATCATGTTTAATGATTCTGCCTGTTAATTGCCTGATTGTAAAACTTCTGGATGTCCCATTTCAGATTCAAGTTTGTGAGAGAAACCATCAACCAGGTGATGATGTCACGGTAACAAAATTTCTCATTTGTAATCTTGTATCTGTCACATATATTTCTATCTCATAAATTATGTTATTTGGTACATTTGAATGCTGAAATATTATCAAATAACAACTGTAATTGATTTCATTGTATGTCATGTTTACAGGTAGTAGTAACTTTAGTGGCTCTCTCCCAAGATGGTTCTATGATGAGTACTGTGGAAGTGAAGCTTGCTGAAGAGGGCATAGGAAGTCTTGTTTGTCTTAAATTCTGGGCATCGGGGCTTCAAAATAAAGAGCTCACCTTGTCTACAATTGTTTACGAACCTCATAGGTGTGGCCCCTGGCTTAATTACTGAGGAACTGAAAGAGAAATATGTGGAGTGTTCTGTGGATAGTAATAGCATGTTTTCCAACTTTCCTGTTGATGGTGAATGTATCTTTTTGGCT